>OY757019.1:27987630-28587630 GCA_963580285.1 Lucinisca nassula
AGTTTTGGACATTTTATTTTTTTTTTCACCTTTGACTTCTAAGTACGACCTTGACCTTGTAGGTACGGATACGGGTTTTGCGCACGACACATTGTCTTATGATGGTCAACATTACTGCAAAGTAATTTCAAAATCCATAAAGAAATAAGAACGTAATTGACTGTCTTTAAGTTTCGGATCCTTTTTTTACCTTGACCTTGGAGGTTCGGAACTGGGTTTTGCACGCGACACATCATAACTCATGATGGTTAATATTTCTGCAAAGAAATTTCAAAACCCATCCAGAAATAAGAAAGTTATAGACTGCGCTTAGGTTTCGGACGGGCGGGCGAACGGACGGACGAATGGCGGGGCATAAACTAGGTTAGAATGGAGAATGGACAATCCGGTAAACTGCCGTAGTTGTTGAACTATTTAATATGACCAATTAAATCGTCATCTCCTCGAACATTTGTTTTATTTACACGTAAGGAAAAACCAGATTCAAAGGGCTGAAATCCCCAAGAGTCAGTTCTCTTTTTGAAACCTGTAAATCCCTTATTTTAAGTACAGACAGGTCGTTTAATTGGGGCGGTCTTAAAGAGTACCCAGTCTATTTGAGCAGTCTTAAAGAGTACCCATAGTTTATGAATTTAAGCAGGAATAAGAAAAATAAAGTATTGCCCTGTGTTGTATTGTTATTTTCAAGAACACACAGATTGCGAGTGCTCCTAAGTATCGTCAAATTGAGGCGGTCTTCAAGAGTACCCAGGGTCTAGATATATGACTAGAAATAAGAAATATAAAGTATACCCCTGTAAATCAAATCTTTTCAAGCATACACAGATTGTGTGTGTTTGGACAGTCATAAAAAGTATCTACAGTCTATGTATTTAAGCAGGAATAAGAAAAAATGAGTATGTGCCTGAAAACCTGAAAACCCCCTCTTTCCAGCACATACACAGGCTGCAGATGCTCCTAAGAATCGTCTAATTGGGACGATCTGAAAGAGCACACAGAGTCTATTATTTTAGCAGGAATAAGAAAAATAAAGTATACCACTGTAAATCCCAACTTTTCAAGCACCCACAGGTTGCGGGTGCTCCTTAGAATCGTCTTATTTAGGCGGTTTTAATGTGTATCCATAGACTAAGTATTTTTTTCTTCTTTGAATCGTCTGAGGCGGTCTTAAATTGTAACCACAGCCTATGTATTTAAGCAGGAATAAGAAAAAATAGTATAGCCCTTTCAAGCCTACACAGATTGCGGGTGGACCATAGAATCATCTAATTTGGACAGTCTTTAAGTGTATCTAGACGATCTTTGTATTTTATGCAGGAATAAAACAATAAAGTATATCCCTGTAAATCCCTCTTTTCAAGTACACCATGATTGCGGGTGCTCCTAAGAATCGTCATATGGGTTCCGTCTTAAAGAATACCCACAGTCTATGTATTTTATGCAAGAATAATAATAATAACAAAATATCACCCTGTAAACCCCCCTTTTCTGACACACACAGATTGCAGGTACTCCATAGGATCATATAATTTAGGCGGTCATAAAGAGTACCCACAGTCTATGTATTTAAGCAGGAATAAAGAATAACTACAGTCTATGTATTTAAACAGGAATAAGAAAAGTAAAGTATACCCCCTGTAAACCCTATCTTTTCATACACACACAGATTGCGAATGCTACTTAGAATTGTCTAAATGGGGCGGTCTTAAGAGTACCCACAGTGTGAGTGAGTGAGTGTTTCAGTTTTACGTCCCACCAACAGCTTAGGTCATACAGAGACTGGACTCGGTTTAAGGACTCATCCAAAAGTCTGGAGAAGCCCGGGATCGATCCTGCGACCCCTGAGTTACAAGGCGAGTAGCGTAACCACTGCACCATGGAGGCTTCCAATACCCAAGGTGCATGTATTTTTATGCAGGAATAAGTAAAATAAAGTAAGTCCCTGAAAGCCCTCTCTTTTCAAGCACACACAGATTGCAAATGCTCTTTGGAATCATTTTAAAGAGTAACCACAGACTGTATTTAAGCAGGACTAAGAAAAAATAAAGTATACCCCTTAAACCCCCACTTTTGTACGTACACAGATTGTAGATGCTCCTTAGAATCGTCTATTTGGAGCGCTCTTAAAAGGTACCCACAGTCTGTATTTAAGCAGACCTAAGGCGATTGCAGAGCTCTGCACTAAACTGGCGCATTGAAAGTTGTATGCAGAGCTATGTCGAGTTATGTCGAGCTCTGCATTAGAATGGCGAATTTGAAAGTTGTATGCAGAGCTATGTCGAGCTGTGACGAGACCTGCATTAGACTTGCGAATTGAAAGTTATATGCAGAGCTATGTCGAGCTATGTTGCGCTCTCCATTAGACTGGTGATTTGAAAGTTGTATGCAGAGCTACGTCGAGCTATGTCGAGCGCAGAGCTGTGCATTGATGTGCTGATTTCAAAGTTAATGCAGACCTAAGGCGATTGCAGAGCTCTGCACTAAACTACCGAATTGATAGCTGTATGCAGAGCTACGTCGAGCTAGGTCGAGCGCAGAGCTCTGCATTGATGTTTATGCAGACCTAATGCGATTGCAGAGCTCTGCACTAAACTGGCGCATTGAATGTTGTATACAGAGCTATGTCGAGTTACGTCGAGCTTTGTCGAGCTCTGCATTAGACTTGGGAATTGAAAGTTGTATGAAGAGCTATGTCGAGCTATGTCGAGATCTGCATAAGACTGGCGATTTGAAACTTGTATGCAAAGCTACGTCGAGCTATGCCGAGCGCAGAGCTGTGCGTTGATGTGCTTTTTTTCATAGTTTATGCAGACCTAAGGCGAATACAGAGCTTTGCACTAAACTAGCGAATTAAAAGTTGTATGCAGAGCTGCCTCGAGCTATGTCTAGTTCAGAGCTCTGCATTGATGTGCTGATTCCAATGTTTATGCAGACCTAAGGCGATTGCAGAGCTCTGCACTTACTAGCAAACTGAAATCTGTATGCAGACCTACGTCGAGCTATGTCGAGCACAGAGCTCTGCATTGATGTGCTGATAACAATGTTTATGCAGACCTTAGGCGATTGCAGAGCTCTGCACTAAACTGGCACATTGGAAGTCGCATGCAGAGCTACGTCGAGCTATGTCGAGCTCTGCAGTAGACTTGGGAATTGAAAGTTGTATGCAGAGCTATGTCGAGCTCTGCATTAGACTGTGTATTTGAAAGTTGTATGTAGAGCTACGTCGAGCTAGGTCGAGCGCAGAGCTGTGTAATGATGTGCTGATTTCAAGGTTTATGTAGACCTAAGGCGATTGCAGAGCTCTGCACTAAACTGGCACATTGAAAGTTGTATGCAGAGCCACGTCGAGCTATGTCGAGCTCTGCATAAGACTGGCGAATTGAAAGTTGTATGCAGAGCTATAATGAGCTAGGTCGAGCTCTGCATAAGACCGGCGAATTGAAACTTCTTATGGAGATCTATGTCGAGCTCTGCATTAGACTGGCGAATTGAAATTTGTATGCAGAGCTAGGTCGAGCTATGTCGAGCGCAATGCTGTGCATTAATGTGCTGGTTTCATAGTTTATGCAGACCCAAGGCGATTGCAGAGCTCTGCACTAAACTGGCACATTGAAAGTTGTATGCAGAGCTACGTCGAGCTATGTCGAGCTCTGCAGTAGACTTGGGAATTGAAAAGTGTATGAAGAGATATGTCGAGCTCTGCATTAGACAGGCGAATTGAAAATTTGTATGTAGAGCTACGTCGAGCTATGTCGAGCGCAGAGCTGTGTAATGATGTGCTGATTTCAAGGTTTATGTAGTCCCAAGGCGATTGCAGGGCTCTGCACTAAATTGGCACATTGAAAGTTGTATGCAGAGCCACGTCGAGCTATGTCGAGCTCTGCATAAGATTGGCGACTTTAAAGTTATATGCAGAGCTATGTTGAGCTAGGTATAGCTCTGCATTAGAACGGCGAATTGAAACTTTTTATGGAGAGCTATGTCGAGCTCTGCATTAGAATGGCGAATTGAAATTTATATGCAGAGCTACGTCGAGCTATGTCGAGTGCAGGGCTGTGCAATAATGTGCTGATCTCAAAGTTTATGCAGACCATAGGCGATTGCAGAGCTCTGCACTTAACTGGCACCTTGAAAGTTGTATGCAGAGCTACGTCGAGCTATGTCGAGCTCTGCATAAGACTGGCACATTGAAAATTGTATGCAGAACTACGTCGAGCTATGTCGAGCGCAGAGCTGTGCATACCTAAGACGACTGCAGAGCTCTGCACTAAACTGGCACATTGAAAGTTGTATGCAGAGCTACGTCGAGCTATGTCGAGCTCTGCAAAAGACTCGCACATTGAAAGTTGTATGCAGAGCTTCGTCGAGCTATGTCGAGCTCTGCATAAGTCTGGCACATTGAAAGGTGTATGCAGAGCTATGTCGAGCTGTGCATACGACTGGCGAATTGAAAATTGTATGCAGAGCTACGTCGAGCTATGTCGAGCGCCAAGTGCAGAAGACTGGCACATTGAATATTGTATGCAGAGCTACGTCGCGCTATGTCGAGCTATGCATAAGTCCGGCAAATTGAAAGGTGTATGCAGAGCTACGTCGAGCTATGTCGAGCTCTGCAGAAGACTGTCACATTGAAAGTTGAATGAAGAGCTACGTCGAGCTCTGCATAAGACTGGCGAATTGACTGTTGTATGCAGAGCAATGTTGAGCTAGGTCGAGCTCTGCAATTTGCTAGGTCGAGCTCTGCTTTGCCGTGCTCTGCAGCTACGTGGAGCTATGTGGAGCGCAGAGCTGCGCAATCATGTGCTGATTTCTAAGTTTATGCAGACCTAACTGCATAAGACTGGCGCAGTGAAAGGCTTATGCAGAGCTACGTCGAGCTATGTCGAGTTTTGCATAATACTGGCGAATTGTAAGTTGAATGCAGAGCTATGCCGAGCTAGGTCGAGCTCTGCAATTCACTAGGTCGAGCTCTAATATGTCGAGCTCTGCACTAAACTGGCACACTGAAAGTTGTATGCAGAGCTACGTCGAGCTATGTCGAGCTCTGCATAAGACTGCCACATTGAAAGTTGTATGCAGAGCGACGTCGAGCTATGTCGAGGTCTGCATAAAACTAACATATATGCAGAGCTACATCGAGCTATGTCAAGGGCAGAGATGTGCATGAATGTGCTGATGTGTAAGATTATGCAGCCCTAAGGCGATTGCAGAGCTCTGCACTAAACTGGCACATTGAATGTTGTATGCAGAGCTACGTCGAGCTATGTCGAGCTCTGCATAAGTCTGGCACATTGAAATATGTATGCAGAGCTACGTCGAGCTATGTAGAGCTCTGCATAAGACTGGCACATTGAAAGTAGTATGCAGAGCTACGTCGAGCTATGTCGAGCTCTGCATAAGACTGGCGAATTGACAGTTGTTTGCAGAGCTATGTCGAGCTAGGTCGAGTTCTGCAATTCGCTAGGTCGAGCTCTGCTATGTCGAGCTCTGCATAAGGCTGGCACATTGAAAGTTGTATGCAGAGCTACGTCGATCTTTGTCGAGCTCTGCATAAGAATGACACATTGAAAGTTGTATGCAGAGCTATGTCGAGTTATGTCGAGCTCTGCATAAGTATGGCACATTGAAATATTTATGCAGAGCTACGTCGAGTTATGTCGAGCTCTGCATAAGACTGGTACATTGAAAGTAGTATGCAGATCTACGTCGAGCTATGTCGAGCTCTGCATAAGACTGGCGAATTGAAAGTTGTTTACAGAGCTATGTCGAGCTCTGCATTAGTCTGGCACATTGAAAGTTGTATGCAGATCTATGCAGAGTTACGTCGAGCTATCTCGAGCTCTGCATAAGACTGGCACATTGAAAGTTTTATGCAGAGCTGTGTCGAGCTAGGTCGAGCTCTGCAATTCGTTAGGTCGAGCTCTGCTATGTCGAGGTCTGCATAAGACTGGCACATTGAAAAATGTATGCAGAGCTACGTCGAGCTATGTCGAGCTCTGCATAAGACTGGCGAATTGAAAATTGTATGCAGTGCTACGTCGAGCTATCTCGAGCGCAGAGCTGTGCATTGATGTGATGATTTCTAAGATTATGCAGACCTAAGGCGATTGCAGAGCTCTGCAATAAACTGGCACATTGAATGTTGAATGCAGAGCTAGGTCGAGGTATGTCGAGCTCTGCATAAGTGTGGCACATTGAACTATCTATGCAGAGCTACGTCGAGCTATGTCGAGCTCTGCATAAGACTGGCACATTGAAAGTAGTATGCAGAGCTACGTCGAGCTATGTCGAGCTCGTCATAAGACTGGCGAATTGAAAGTTGTTTGCAGAGCTATGTCGAGCTAGGTCGAGCTCTGCAATTCGCTATGTCGAGCTCTGCTATGTCGAGGTCTGCATAAGACTGGCACATTGAAAGTTGTTTGCAGAGCTACGTCGAGCTATGTCGAGCTCTGCATAAGACTGGCGAATTGAAAGTTGTATGCAGAGCTATGTCGAGCTAGGTCGAGCTCTGCAATTCGCTAGGTCGAGCTCTGCTATGTCGAGCTCTGCATAAGACTGGCACATTGAAATTTGTATTCAGAGCTACGTCGATCTATGTCGAGCTCTGCATAAGACTGGCACATTGAAAGTTGTATGCAGAGCTACGTCGAGCAATGTCGAGCTCTGTATAAGACTGGCGAATTGAAAAAAGTATGCAGAGCTACGTCGAGCTATGTCGAGCACAGAGCTGTGCATTGATGTGCTGATTTCTAAGATTATGCAGACCTAAGGCGATTACAGAGCTCTGCACTAAACTGGCACATTGAAAGTTGTATGCAGAGCTACGTCGAACCATGTTGAGCTCTGCATAAGTCTGGCACATTGAACTATTTATGCAGAGCTATGTCGAGCTATGTCGAGCTCTGCATAAGACTGGCACATTGAAAGTAGTATGCAGTGCTATGTCGAGCTATGTCGAGCTCTGCATAAATCTGGCACATTGAAAATTTTATGCAGAGCTGTGTCGAGCTAGGTCGAGCTCTGCAATTCGCTAGGTCGAGCTCTGCTATGTCGAGCTCTGCGCTAACCTTGCACATTGAAAGTTGTATGGAGAGCTACGTCGAGCTATGTCGAGCTCTGCATAAGACTTGCGAATTGAAAATTGTATGCAGAGCTACGTCGAGCTATGTCGAGCGCAGAGCTGTGCATTGATGTGCTGATTTCTAAGATTATGCAGACCTAATGCGATTGCAGAGTTCTGCACTAAACTGGCACATTGAAAGTTGTATGCAGAGCTATTTCGAGCTATGTCGAGCTCTGCAATTCGCTAGGTCGAGCTCTGCTATGTCGAGCTCTGCATAAGACTGGCACATAGAAAAATGTATGCAGAGCTACGTCGAGCTATGTCGAGCTCTGCATAAGACTGGCGAATTGAAAATTGTATGCAGAGCTACGTCGAGCTATGTCGAGCGCAGATCTGTGCATTGATGTGATGATTTCTAAGATTATGCAGACCTAAGGCGATTGCAGAGCTCTGCACTAAACTGGCACATTGAAAGTTGCATGCAGAGCTACGTCGAACTATGTCGCGCTCTGCATAAGTATGGCACATTGAAATATTTATGCAGAGCTTCGTCGAGCTATGTCGAGCTCTGCATAAGACTGGCACATTGAAAGTAGTATGCAGAGCTACGTCGAGCTATGTCGAGCTCTGCATAAGACTTGCGAATTGAAAGTTGTTTGCAGAGCTATGTCGAGCTAGGTCGAGCTCTGCAATACGCTAGGTCGAGCTCTGCTATGTCGAGCTCTGCATAAGACTGGCACATTGAAAGTTGTATGCAGAGCTACGTCGATCTATGTCGAGCTCTGCAAAAGAATGGCACATTGAAAGTTGTATGCAGAGCTACGTCGAGCTATGTCGAGCTCTGCATAAGTATGACACATTGACTTATTTATGCAGAGCTACGTCGAGCTATGTCGAGCTCTGCATAAGACTGGTACATTGAAAGTAGTATGCAGAGCTACGTCGAGCTACGTCGAGCTATGTCGAGCTCTGCATAAGACTGGCGAATTGAAAGTTGTTTGCAGAGCTATGTCGAGCTAGGTCGAGCTCTGCATAAGTCTGGCACATTGAAAGTTGTATGCAGAGCTATGCAGAGTTACGTCGAGCTGTGTCGAGCTCTGCATAAGACTGGCACATTGAAAGTTTTATGCAGAGCTGTGTCGAGCTAGGTCGAGCTCTGCAATTCGCTAGGTCGAGCTCTGCTATGTCGAGGTCTGCATAAGTCTGGCACATTGAAAAATGTATGCAGAGCTACGTCGAGCTATGTCGAGCGCAGAGCTGTGCATTGATGTGATGATTTCTAAGATTATGCAGACCTTAGGCGATTGCAGAGCTCTGCACTAAACTGGCACATTGAAAGTTGTATGCAGAGCTACGTCGAGCTATGCCGAGGTCTGCATAAGTATGGCAGATTGAAATATTTATGCAGAGCTACGTCGAGCTATGTCGAGCTCTGCATAAGACTGGCACATTGAAAGTAGTATGCAGAGCTACGTCGAGCTCTGCATAAGACTGGCGAATTGAAAGTTGTTTGCAGAGCTATGTCGAGCTAGGTCGAGCTTTACAATACGCTAGGTCGAGCTCTGCTATGTCGAGCTCTGTATAAGACTGGCACATTGAAAGTTGTATGCAGAGCTACGTCGATCTATGTCGAGCTCTGCATAAGAATTGCACATTGAAAGTTGTATGCAGAGCTACGTCGAGCTATATCGAGCTCTGCATAAGTATGACACATTGAAATATTTATGCAGAGCTACGTCGAGCTATGTCGAGCTCTGCATAAGACTGGTACATTGAAAGTAGTATGCAGAGCTACGTCGAGCTACGTCGAGCTATGTCGCGCTCTGCATAAGACTGGCGAATTGAAAGTTGTTTGCAGAGCTATGTCGAGCTAGGTCGAGCTCTGCATAAGTCTGGCACATTGAAAATTGTATGCAGAGCTATGCATAGTTACGTCGGGCTGTGTCGAGCTCTGCATAAGACTGGCAAATTGAAAGTTTTATGCAGAGCTGTGTCGAGCTAGGTCGAGCTCTGCAATTCGCTAGGTCGAGCTCTGCTATGTCGAGGTCTGCATAAGACTGGCACATTGAAAAATGTATGCAGAGCTACGTCGAGCTATGTCGAGCTCTGCATAAGACTGGCGAATTGAAAATTGTATGCAGAGCTACGTCAAGCTATGTCGAGCGCAGAGCTGTGCATTGATGTGACGATTTCTAAGATTATGCAGACCTAAGGCGATTGCAGAGCTCTGCACTAAACCGGCACATTGAAAGTTGTATGCAGAGCTACGTCGAGCTATGTCGAGCTCTGCATAAGTATGGCACATTGAAATATTTATGCAGAGCTGCGTCGAGCTATGTCGAGCTCTGCATAAGACTGGCACATTGAAAGTAGTATGCAGAGCTACGTCGAGCTATGTCGAGCTCTGCATAAGACTTGCGAATTGAAAGTTGTTTGCAGAGCTATGTCGAGCTAGGTCGAGCTCTGCAATACGCTAGGTCGAGCTCTGCTATGTCGAGCTCTGCATAAGACTGGCACATTGAAAGTTGTATGCAGAGCTACGTCGATCTATTTTGAGCTCTGCATAAGAATGGCACATTGAAAGTTGTATGCAGAGCTACGTCGAGCTATATCGAGCTCTGCATAAGTATGACACATTGAAAGTTGTATGCAGAGCTATGCAGAGTTACGTCGAGCTGTGTCGAGCTCTGCATAATACTGGCACATTGAAAGTTTTATGCAGAGCTGTGTCGAGCTAGGTCGAGCTCTGCAATTCGCTAGGTCAAGCTCTGCTATGTCGAGGTCTGCATAAGACTGGCACATTGAAAAATGTATGCAGAGCTACGTCGAGCTATGTCGAGCTCTGCATAAGACTGGCGAATTGAAAATTGTATGCAGAGCTACGTCGAGCTATGTCGAGCGCAGAGCTGTGCATTGATGTGATGATTTCTAAGATTATGCAGACCTAAGGCGATTGCAGAGCTCTGCACTAAACTGGCACATTGAAAGTTGTATGCAGAGCTACGTCGAGCTATGTCGAGCCCTGCATAAGTATGGCAGATTGAAATATTTATGCAGAGCTACGTCGAGCTATGTCGAGCTCTGCATAAGACTGGCACATTGAAAGCAGTATGCAGAGCTACGTCGAGCTATGTCGAGCTCTGCATAAGACTGGCGAATTGAAAGTTGTTTGCAGAGCTATGTCGAGCTAGGTCGAGCTCTTCAATACGCTAGGTCGAGCTCTGCTATGTCGAGCTCTGCATAAGACTGGCACATTGAAAGTTGTATGCAGAGCTACGTCGATCTATGTCGAGCATTGCATAAGAATGGCACAATGAAAGTTGTATGCAGAGCTACGTCGAGCTATGTCGAGCTCTGCATTAGTATGACACATTGAAATATTTATGCAGAGCTACGTCGAGCTATGTCGAGCTCTGCATAAGACTGGTACATTGAAAGTAGTATGCAGTGCTTCGTCGAGCTATGTCGAGCTCTGCATAAGACTGGCGAATTGAAAGTTGTTTGCAGAGCTATGTCGAGCTAGGTCGAGCTCTGCATAAGTCTGGCACATTGAAAGTTGTATGCAGAGCTATGCAGAGTTACGTCGAGCTATGTCGAGCTCTGCATAAGACTGGCACATTGAAAGTTGTATGCAGAGCTGTGTCGAGCTAGGTCGAGCTCTGCAATTCGCTAGGTCGAGCTCTGCTATGTCGAGGTCTGCATAAGACTTGCACATTGAAAAATGTATGCAGAGCTACGTCGAGCTATGTCGAGCTCTGCATAAGACTGGCGAATTGAAAATTGTATGCAGAGCTACGTCGAGCTATGTCGAGCGCAGAGCTGTGCATTGATGTGATGATTTCTAAGATTATGCAGACCTAAGGCGATTGCAGAGCTCTGCACTAAACTGGCACATTGAAAGTTGTATGCAGAGCTACGTCGAGCTATGTCGAGCTCTGCATAAGTATGGCAGATTGAAATATTTATGCAGAGCTACGTCGAGCTATGTCGAGCTCTGCATAAGACTGGTACATTGAAAGTAGTATGCAGAGCTACGTCGAGCTATGTCGAGCTCTGCATAAGACTGGCGAATTGAAAGTTGTTTGCAGAGCTATGTCGAGCTAGGTCGAGCTCTGCAATACGCTAGGTCGAGCTCTGCTATGTCGAGCTCTGCATAAGACTGGCACATTGAAAGTTGTATGCAGAGCTACGTCGATCTATGTCGAGCTCTGCATAAGAATGGCACATTGAAAGTTGTATGCAGAGCTACGTCGAGCTATATCGAGCTCCGCATAAGTTTGACAGATTGAAATATTTATGCAGAGCTACGTCGAGCTATGTCGAGCTGTGCATAAGACTGGTACATTGAAAGTAGTGTGCAGAGCTACGTCGAGCTATGTCGAGCTCTGCATAAGACTGGCGAATTGAAAGTTGTTTGCAGAGCTATGTCGAGCTAGGTCGAGCTCTGCATAAGTCTGGCACATTGAAAGTTGTATGCAGAGCTATGCAGAGTTACGTCGAGCTGTGTCGAGCTCTGCATAAGACTGGCACATTGAAAATTTTATGCAGAGCTGTGTCGAGCTAGGTCGAGCTCTGCGAATCGCTAGGCCGAGCTCTGCTATGTCGAGGTCTACATAAGACTGGCACATTGAAAAATGTATGCAGAGCTACGTCGAGCTATTCGCCCCCGCCCATAGGGGCTTGAAGAAATATATGGGCTGCAAGATGCTTCCACGCATAGCTGAATTCGGCCTGCACACTAGTACTGGTAAACCGCTTAGAGGATCTAAGCCTGTCCAGGAACCGCGGTGCGAGGCGGACTGTCCATGCTAATAAACCCTATTGGTTTCATTGGGCGACAGGGCTTGAGATGTCATTTCATCTCAATGTCGGGTAAAAGTCCCACAAAATTGGAAGCAACGTCTCCAAAATGACCTTTACAGTGTTGACGGGGACGTTAAACCTCAAATCAAACAAACAAATGTCGAGCTCTGCATAAGACTGGTGAATTTGAAATTGTATGCAGAGCTACGTCGAGTTATGTCGAGCGCAGAGCTGTGCATTGATGTGATGATTTCTAAGATTATGCAGACCTGAGGCGATTGCAGAGCTCTGCACTAAACTGGCACATTGAAAGTTGTATGCAGAGCTACGTCGAGCTATGTCGAGCTCTGCATAAGTATGGCAGATTGAAATATTTATGCAGAGCTACGTCGAGCTATGTCGAGCTCTGCATAAGACTGGCACATTGAAAGTAGTATGCAGAGCTACGTCGAGCTATGTCGAGCTCTGCATAAGACTGGCGAATTGAAAGTTGTTTGCAGAGCTATGTCGAGCTAGGTCGAGCTCTGCAATACGCTAGGTCGAGCTCTGCTATGTCGAGCTCTGCATAAGACTGGCACATTGAAAGTTGTATGCAGAACTACGTCGATCTATGTCGAGCTCTGCATAAGAATGGCACATTGAAAGTTGTATGCAGAGCTACGTCGAGCTATGTCGAGCTCTGCATAAGTATGACACATTGAAATATTTATGCAGAGCTACGTCGAGCTATGTCGAGCTCTGCATAAGACTGGTACATTGAAAGTAGTATGCAGAGCTTCGTCGAGCTATGTCCAGCTCTGCATAAGACTGGCGAATTGAAAATTGTTTGCAGAGCTATGTCGAGCTAGGTCGAGCTCTGCATAAGTCTGGCACATTGAAAGTTGTATGCAGAGCTATGCAAAGTTACGTCGAGCTATGTCGAGCTCTGCATAAGACTGGCACATTGAACGTTTTATGCAGAGCTGTGTCGAGCTAGGTCGAGCTCTGCAATTCGCTAGGTCGAGCTCTGCTATGTCGAGGTCTGCATAAGACTGGCACATTGAAAAATGTATGCAGAGCTACGTCGAGCTATGTCTAGCTCTGCATAAGACTGGCGAATTGAAAATTGTATGCAGAGATACGTCGAGCTATGTCGAGCGCAGAGCTGTGCATTGATGTGATTATTTCTAAGATTATGCAGACCTAAGGCGATTGCAGAGCTCTGCACTAAACTGGCACATTGAAAGTTGCATGCAGAGCTACGTCGAGCTATGTCGAGCTCTGCATAAGTATGGCACATTGAAATATTTATGCAGAGCTACGTCGAGCTATGTCGAGCTCTGCATAAGACTGGCACATTGAAAGTAGTATGCAGAGCTACGTCGAGCTATGTCGAGCTCGGCATAAGACTTGCGAATTGAAATTTGTTTGCAGAGCTACGTCGAACTAGGTCGAGCTCTGCAATACGCTAGGTCGAGCTCTGCTATGTCGAGCTCTGCATAAGACTGGCACATTGAAAGTTGTATGCAGAGCTACGTCGATCTATGTCGAGCTCTGCATAAGAATGGCACATTGAAAGTTGTATGCAGAGCTACGTCGAGCTATGTCGAGCTCTGCATAAGTATGGCACATTGAAATATTTATGCAGAGCTACGTCGAGCAATGTCGAGCTCTGCATAAGACTGGCACATTGAAAGTAGTATGCAGAGCTACGTCGAGCTATGTCGAGCTCTGCATAAGACTTGCGAATTGAAAGTTGTTTGCAGAGATATGTCGAGCTAGGTCGAGCTCTGCAATACGCTAGGTCGAGCTCTGCTATGTCGAGCACTGCATAAGACTGGCACATTGAAAGTTGTATGCAGAGCTACGTCGATCTATGTCGAGCTCTGCATAAGAATGGCACATTGCAAGTTGTATGCAGAGCTACGTCGAGCTATGTCGAGCTCTGCATAAGTATGACACATTGAAATATTTATGCAGAGCTACGTCGAGCTATGTCGAGCTCTGCATAAGAATGGCACATTGAAAGTTGTATGCAGAGCTACGTCGAGCTATGTCGAGCTCTGCATAAGACTGGTTCATTGAAAGTAGTATGCAGAGCTTCGTCGAGCTATGTCGAGCTCTGCATAAGACTGGCGAATTGAAAGTTGTTTGCAGAGCTATGTCGAGCTAGGTCGAGCTCTGCATAAGTCTGGCACATTGAAAGTTGTATGCAGAGCTATGCAGAGTTACGTCGAGGTATGTCGAGCGCTGCATAAGACTGGCACATTGAAAGTTTTATGCAGAGCTGTGTCGAGCTAGGTCGAGCTCTGCAATTCGCTAGGTCGAGCTCTGCTATGTCGAGGTCTGCATAAGACTGGCACATTGAAAAATGTATGCAGAGCTACGTCGAGCTATGTCGAGCTCTGCATAAGACTGGCGAATTGAAAATTGTATGCAGAGCTACGTCGAGCTATGTCGAGCGCAGAGCTGTGCATTGATGTGATGATTTCTAATATTATGCAGACCTAAGGCGATTGCAGAGCTCTGAACTAAACTGGCACATTGAAAGTTGCACGCAGAGCTACGTCGAGCTATGTCGAGCTCTGCATAAGTATGACACATTGAAATATTTATGCAGAGCTACGTCGAGCTATGTCGAGCTCTGCATAAGACTGGCACATTGAAAGTAGTATGCAGAGCTTCGTCGAGCTATGTCGAGCTCTGCATAAGAATGGCACATTGAAAGTTGTATGCAGAGCTACGTCGAGCTATGTCGAGCTCTGCATAAGACTGCCGAATTGAAAGTTTATGCAGAGCTATGTCGAGCTAGGTCGAGCTCTGGGTTAGACTTAACAGGAATCCTGTTACATTAAGGGAATCCTGTTAAGTCTTATGCAGAGCTGAATGCAGATGGGCGATTGCAGAGCCAACTTCACACAACTTGTTCAAGTTGTGTAAGATAATAGGCCTATGAGTATACATATGAAGACTTAATAAATAACCATATATACTGTTTTTATGGTAAAATACCTATATTAAGACCACATTTGGGACTGTTCAAAAGTGGTCTTTAAGGCCACTTTTGAACAGACCCAAATGTGGTCTCTTAATAGGAGACACTGGTTGTAGAAAACACAGATTCTTTCTCAATAAGTTTTTTAAAAGCAGATTTAGCCTTAGTTTTCGGTGGTCTTAATAGCGAAATTTTGCTGTATTTGGACAGACAGACCTCAGTTAAACGTGTAAACCCAGATGAGACGCCGCCGCTGCATTAGGGACTACGCTGTCTGCTAGTCACCCCCGGCGCAACATCGGATAGTTAATTGTGCTTGAGATACCATGACGATGTCTTCTGAGGTATTCCGATTTTCTACAGGTTCTTCGTGCAGAATTCACAAGAAAAAATAAACAGACCTGAGCAAATAGTGTAGACCCAGATGAGACGCCGTAAATCGCGACGTCTCGTCAGGGTCTACACTTTTTGCCAATATTCAAACTATTTTGATACAACATCGGGTAGACAATTGTACACGTTCAAATTACTGAGAGCTAAGGTGTTCGAATACTTCGGGTAGATATGGTAAGAAAGAAAATAAGGAAATATGGATGGCCAGCCAAGACACATACAAGTCAAGAACATGTAGAGCCACCCCTGCAGGCACACAACGTTGACTCAACGTTGCACCAACATTGAAACAACGTTTTCAACGTTGTTTCAACGTTGATTCGAAGTTGAGTGCCTGCTGGGACATATGCGCCATATATAGCCGTTTGTCTTCGAGAAAGAATGTGGTACAATGAAGCAAAGACTTTGCCCACTCTGATCAGAGCCTAGGTAGGTAGTTAGGTTAGGGTAGGAAAACCGATTCAATGTAGATAGATAGATAGATAGATAGATAGATAGATAGATAGATAGATAGATAGATAGATAGATAGATAGATAGATAGATAGATAGATAGATAGATAGATAGATAGATAGATAGATAGATAGATAGGTAGATAGAGAGATAGATAGATAAATAGATTTCAAAAGGATGGCATATTTTGCACATATGTGGTCCTCAATTTAACAATAGCATGTATGTTTTGCTGAAGGAAAATCGGTCCTCATTTTATTGTTAACATATACACACAATGATTTACACAATTATACACAAATGTACGCAACATTTAAAAGAACCAGACTTATGATAAAACGAATATCTAGAAACGGCAGATATAAGCTAAGATATGAGTTTAACAGGGCTGCGCTTTAAATTCAAATCGCTTTAGACATAGTAAGGTGTTAGCTAAAATGATGAGCGCGAGAATTACGAATTAGACATTTTAATGTTTAAAATGTGTTAAAATTCATTTAACATCTGGCTTATTAAGAGGTCATGCAGCGTTAATAATGAAAATAATAAATATTAAAACGTATTGAATTAAGGAAATATCACAGATTGTTGACGCATAGTGTCCAGTATTAGTCCGCATCAGACTCAGCAACCCATGGCAGACCATAGGAGAAATACGGAGTCACATGACCAGCAATACGATAAAAGACTAAGAGAGTAGAAAATTACAAATCTTTGACATTGATAAAATTTCAACTAAGAACTAAAGAGGGAGTGAACTGTTACTTATATACAGGGCCGGGGACACCATACCGGCTATCTACCTCGTATAGTTAGACAGCGTCCACGGATCGGGGAGCATGTAACGGAAATCATTGTCCAAACAGCATGCCCTCCGACACCAGAGGTAACGTGCGTTGAGGCACATAGCCGGCATAGGTCGCAGTCCGGCAGCAGACCAGTACATCATGAAAACAGGCCTATATAATTTTGACCCCCTTGAACCCCACTTTTATATAGTAAAACTGGGTTTTCGGGGGTATAACTTATTTTTTCTTATTTCTGCTCTAAAATATAGATTGTGGGTACTCGTTAGAACCGCCTCAATGAGGCGGTTCTTACGAGTGCCCACACTCTATATTATCACAATTTTTCATCATAAAATTTTAATTTTTTCGGCGATAAAGGTGGCAATGTATTTGTATAGGCGTGTTTACGTAATGAAGTAAACGCGGTACCGTTTACCGTTTATCGGCAGCGGAAGAAGAACAGCACCACGACAAAACAGCCTGGAAGTCCCCGAATGACCCGCAATGGCCGGCAATCGTTCGTCATCATAATATAGTCCGCGCCATCTGGAAGTAACGGCAAATCGGGAATAATAATAATTAAATGTATAACGATATCTATCTATCTATCTATCTATCTATCTATCTATCTATCTATCTATCTATCTATCTATATATCTATCTATCTATCTATCTAGCTAGCTAGCTAGCTAGCTAGCTAGCTAGCTAGCTAGCTAGCTAGCTACCTAGCCTGACGGAGACAAGCTAGCTATCTATCTATGAGTCCCTAAAACCACTCAAAATCCGTACAACAGAGGTACACCAAAACGCACACCTCCGAGTCCCAATCTTACACTTTACGGGCCTTGAACTCCTCTGCAGCCCTAGCATTTACCACAGAGATGGGAAGACTATTCCACCGGGGAACAGTTCAGGGCATCACTACAGGACTGGCACCCACAAAATTGCGAGTTGTTTACTTTTGATGCCCCTGCCTGGGCTGAAACCGCCGCAGGGGCCCAGTATCCGTCCCTACGAACGGACACCGCATCGGAATGCATCCTACAGAAGAAGGCCAAAACGGACTGCTCACGATGGGCCCACAGGGACGACCACCTATATAGCCCGTCAAGCACGCCACCGACGCCACTCCAACCCGCCACCGCCGGCAGGCCAACCGAGCAGCCGCCCCGCACCCTCTCCACCTACCTGGTCTGTCATTTAGTGCTTAGTGACGTCAAATATGCTCTATAAAGGGTTATCCTTTGGAAGCAAGGAATACACCACAGAACTGCCATGGAAAATATGAAGTGTATATGTTTTCTGGACCAGACTAGCTAGTTTCGGCCAATTAGGCCTCATCAGTGACCCTAAAATATTTTCAAATTCCACATTGGAATCAATGATCCCAAAGGATAAGAAAATATAAACTACACTATGATGTAGGGCAGGGAGATTTTTACGGCCGCCACACATACCCAGACACCGGCTATAGTGACGTTAAATATGTTCTATAAAAGGGTTATCCTTTGGAAGCAAGGAATATACCAGAGAACTGGAAAATATGAAGTGTACATGTTTTCTGGGCCAGACTAGCTAGTTTCGGCCAATAAGGCCTCATCAGTGACCCTCAAATATTTTCAAATTCAACATCGGAATCAATGATCCCAAAGGACAAGAAAATATAAACTACACTATGATGTAGGGCAGAAAGACTGTTTACGGCCGCCACACATTCCCAGACACCAGCTGTAGTGACGTTAAATGTGTTCTATATTTAAAGTCCGGTCATGATTGAAGAGAGATAACCGTGCTTTAACTGTTTCATTTCTGTGTTTGCAGTTTCACTTCTTGATGGAAAAAAACCTTTCGAAAACAAAAATCTAAATGAACAACGAGTAAAAGATAAAGATGAGAGGCTCCAGAGGGGATCGAACCCTCGACCTCCTGTTTACTAGACAGGCGCTCTAACCACTGAGCTATGGAGCCAGTGTTGGTCCAGTGTGAGTAAGATATAAGGTTATCAGTGTACATATAAAGACGACATTTAAAATCGATAAACAACCGTATACGTTTATCGCCATTGATTAAGACCGACTAGAATTCAGTGAAAAGCTTATTGAGAAGGTTTCAGTTATTCTTTCTTTGTCTTTTCTTCACCCAGTGTCTCCTGAAATTTACGAGACGAGTCCCCGGTATTTTTAAGATACAAAAACTAAACTACGTTTTTAAAAACTGGGTTTTTGTCAACACCATCATGTTAGCGAATCCGTATAATGAACATCCCCACCAAACCCCGTTTTATAGAGAAAACTGTTTTTGTATGTTTTGAGTGGAGGCTTTACGTCCCTGTCAACAGTGTTTATGTCATTTTGGGGACACTGGGGGACATCTCAAGCCCAACCGCCCGAAGAAAGCGTTAGGGTTTAATGGACGCCTTTTCCGGGAAAGGCTTAGACCCTCTAAGCAGTTTACCAGTACACAAATGTTCGGTCGGCTTTAGCTCTGCGCTGCCCATTCTATTCTTCCAAGCCCCGATGGGCGGGGTGTTTAAGTGGCTAAATATCATTTTTCTTATTTCTGCTCCAAAACGTTAGTTGTGGGTATTCGTTAGAACCTCCTTAATGAGGCGGTTCGCACAACCACCCAAAGCCTTTGTTTAAATGAGTACATGTATAAATACGAAAAATATAACAAAATTTCATTGAAAAAGTCACCGTTTTTGGACATATGAAAGAATGCACTGTGTAACACGGATGTATTATTGTTATGTTCATTGTATATGTTTATTATAAGGATCAACCATGGTTTTTCATGCATTAACATTCGCCGGGTCCCGAGGAAGCTGTTTGAACATGAGGCCGCCAGGCCGAATGTTCAAATATCTTCCGAGGGATCCGGCAAATGTTAATGCATGAAATAACCATGGATGATCGTTGTTCTTGCATAACTTACGATTCCGACAGCAAATTTTGACGAAAACGCCCCAAAACTCCATATAAACTCCATCTATACTCTTGAAATGCGACCGGCGAACCAACATGGCGGCCATTTCAGAATGTTGTTTACAATGACGTTATTACGCAGTAACCATCTGACGTCATCATAGAACCTTAAAACGCCACGTTCTGGACCCGGTTGTATCAAACTTTAATGATAGATTAACCCGTCATTAGCCCGTCATTAATTAACGCTTTTAACTAATAACGAATTAAGATTTTAATGACAGATTACCTGCTAATTTGTCATTATGTTAATGACAGCTTGATACAACCGGGTCCAGGGCGATAACGTTACGCCTCTCAACGTAACGTGAACAAAGCAAGGCCCGTCTTGTGATATCAAAAGCTCAAAATCCATGTTCAAACGGCACGTGAATTTCATGATTTGAACATGGTTTTTGCTGTTTGAGCACGGCTTTCGGTCCATTTGACAATGGCTTCAAACAGCCATGCCCATAGATATTTATGCAAGAAAAAGTAATAATGCACTAGTTCAGGTGTACCTGCTGTCTGGACATTGGCTTCGCCACAGGGCTCCCTGCTAGACTGGACATTTGACTGTACACTGTTTTTACCTCGGTACAGATACTGAATGGCTTTAACCCTTTTTGTACCAAATGGAATCTTCCCCATTTCAAAATTTAGGGATGTCAGGTGGTGTTTTCATCAAACATTATTCGGGAAATGGCTTAACGTTTTTGCAAACAGTGTAGGCCCTGATCAGACGCCGCATTCTGCGGCGTCTGATCTGGGCCTGCACTGTTTTATACGGTACCCCTTTATGGGTTTCTGGTCCTGAATGGGTAAATGATACAAGAGATGGTTAAAGATTTTAACTCTTGAGGATTAGCCATCTATTCTAAGTGTACTGATGATGAAGTTGGCTTGGAGTTTGGAGTATGGTTAATCCCGTAGAAGTATATAATAGTAAAATATAAGTGTATGAAGTTGGCTTGGAGTCTGGAGTATGGAGTTTGTAATTCGATTTATTCCGTCGTAGTAAAGTTTAGTAAAGGTCCGTGAAGTTGGCTGTTGGTTGTTAGTTGGATATTCAGATGTGTATTCGAACACACATCTAGAATAAACATCCAGGTGTGTATTCAGATGTGTATTCGAACGCACATCCAGATTAAACATCCAGGTGTGTATTCAGATGTGTATTCGAACACACATCTAGAATAAACATCCAGGTGTGTATTCAGATGTGTATTCGAACGCACATCCAGAATAAACATCCAGGTGTGTATTCAGATGTGTATTCGAACGCACATCCAGAATAAACATCCAGGTGTGTATTCAGATGTGTATTCGAACACACATCCAGATTAAACATCCAGGTGTGTATTCAGATGTGTATTCGAACACACATCTAGAATAAACATCCAGGTGTGTATTCAGATGTGTATTCGAACGCACATCCAGAATAAACATCCAGGTGTGTATTCAGATGTGTATTCGAACGCACATCCAGAATGAACATCCAGGTGTGTATTCAGATGTGTATTCGAACGCACATCCAGAATAAACATCCAGGTGTGTATTCAGATGTGTATTCGAACGCACATCCAGAATAAACATCCAGGTGTGTATTCAGATGTGTATTCGAACACACATCCAGATTAAACATCCAGGTGTGTATTCAGATGTGTATTCGAACACACATCTAGAATAAACATCCAGGTGTGTATTCAGATGTGTATTCGAACGCACATCCAGAATAAACATCCAGGTGTGTATTCAGATGTGTATTCGAACGCACATCCAGAATGAACATCCAGGTGTGTATTCAGATGTGTATTCGAACGCACATCCAGAATAAACATCCAGGTGTGTATTCATATGTGTATTCGAACGCACATCTAGAATAAACATCCAGGTGTGTATTCAGATGTGTATTCGAACGCACATCTAGAATGAACATCCAGGTGTGTATTCAGATGTGTATTCGAACGCACATCTAGAATGAACATCCAGGTGTGTATTCAGATGTGTATTCGAACGCACATCCAGAATGAACATCCAGGTGTGTATTCAGATGTGTATTCGAACGCACATCCAGAATGAACATCCAGGTGTGTATTCAGATGTGTATTCGAACGCACATCCAGAATGAACATCCAGGTGTGTATTCAGATGTGTATTCGAACGCACATCCAGATTAAACATCCAGGTGTGTATTCATATGTGTATTCGAACGCACATCCAGAATAAACATCCAGGTGTGTATTCAGATGTGTATTCGAACGCACATCCAGAATGAACATCCAGGTGTGTATTCAGATGTGTATTCGAACGCACATCCAGAATGAACATCCAGGTGTGTATTCAGATGTGTATTCGAACGCACATCCAGATTAAACATCCAGGTGTGTATTCAGATGTGTATTCGAACGCACATCCAGATTAAACATCCAGGTGTGTATTCAGATGTGTATTCAGACGTGTATTCGAACGCACATCCAGAATAAACATCCAGGTGTGTATTCAGATGTGTATTCGAACGCACATCCAGAATAAACATCCAGGTGTGTATTCATATGTGTATTCGAACGCACATCTTGAATAAACATCCAGGTGTGTATTCAGATGTGTATTCGAACGCACATCCAGAATAAACATCCAGGTGTGTATTCAGACGTGTATTCGAACGCACATCCAGAATAAACATCCAGGTGTGTATTCAGATGTGTATTCGCACACACATCTAGAATAAACATCCAGGTGTGTATTCAGACGTGTATTCGAACGCACATCCAGAATAAACATCCAGGTGTGTATTCAGACGTGTATTCGAACGCACATCTTGAATAAACATCCAGGTGTGTATTCAGAAATGTATTCGAACGCACATCTAGAATAAATATCCAGGTGTGTATTCAGACGTGTATTCGAACGCACATCCAGAATAAACATCCAGGTGTGTATTCAGATGTGTATTCGAACGCACATCGAGAATAAACATCCAGGTGTGTATTCAGACGTGTATTCGAACGCACATCCAGAATAAACACCCAGGTGTGTATTCAGATGTGTATTCGAACGCACATCCAGAATAAACATCCAGGTGTGTATTCAGATGTGTATTCAAACGCACATCTAGAATAAACATGCAGGTGTGATCGTCGGAACTGACGGCTATAGGTAAAATATCGCGTCGACCCCAAGTCGAGTCTGCACATGTTGCTACTGACTAATGTGCGTTCGAATACACATCTGAATACACACCTGGATGTATATTCTAGATGTGCGTTCGAATACACATCTGAATACACACCTGGATGTTAATTTTGGATGTGCGTTCGAATACACATCTGAATACACACCTGGATGTTTATTCTGGATGTGCGTTCGAATACACGTCTGAATACACACTGAATACACACCTGGATGTTTATTCAAGATGTGCGTTCGAATACACGTCTGAATACACACCTGGATGTTTATTCTAGATGTGCGTGCGAATACACGTCTGAATACACACCTGGATGTTTATTCTGGATGTGCGTTCGAATACACATCTGAATACACACCTGGATGTTTATTCAAGATGTGCGTTCGAATACACGTCTGAATACACACCTGGATGTTTAATCTAGATGTGTGTGCGAATACACATCTGAATACACACCTGGATGTTAATTCTGGATGTGCGTTCGAATACACATCTGAATACACACCTGGATGTTTATTCAAGATGTGCGTTCGAATACACGTCTGAATACACACCTGGATGTTCATTCTCGATGTGCGTTCGAATACACGTCTGAATACACACCTGGATGTTTATTCTGGATGTGCGTTCGAATACACATCTGAATACACACCTGGATGTTTATTCTGGATGTGCGTTCGAATACACGTCTGAATACACACTGAATACACACCTGGATGTTTATTCAAGATGTGCGTTCGAATACACGTCTGAATACACACCTGGATGTTTAATCTAGATGTGTGTGCGAATACACATCTGAATACACACCTGGATGTTTATTCTGGATGTGCGTTCGAATACACGTCTGAATACACACCTGGATGTTTATTCTGGATGTGCGTTCGAATACACATCTGAATACACACCTGGATGTTTATTCAAGATGTGCGTTCGAATACACGTCTGAATACACACCTGGATGTTTAATCTGGATGTGCGTTCGAATACACATCTGAATACACACCTGGATGTTTATTCTGGATGTGCGTTCGAATACACGTCTGAATACACACCTGGATGTTTATTCTGGATGTGCCTTCGAATACACATCTGAATACACACCTGGATGTTTATTCAAGATGTGCGTTCGAATACACGTCTGAATACACACATGGATGTTCATTCTCGATGTGCGTTCGAATACATGTCTGAATACACACCTGGATGTTCATTCTCCATGTGCGTTCGAATACACATCTGAATACACACCTGGATGTTTATTCTGGATGTGCGTTCGAATACACATCTGAATACACACCTGGATGTTTATTCTGGATGTGCGTTCGAATACACGTCTGAATACACACTGAATACACACCTGGATGTTTATTCAAGATGTGCGTTCGAATACACGTCTGAATACACACCTGGATGTTTATTCTAGATGTGCGTGCGAATACACGTCTGAATACACACCTGGATGTTTATTCTGGATGTGCGTTCGAATACACATCTGAATACACACCTGGATGTTTATTCAAGATGTGCGTTCGAATACACGTCTGAATACACACCTGGATGTTTAATCTGGATGTGCGTTCGAATACACATCTGAATACACACCTGGATGTTTATTCTGGATGTGCGTTCGAATACACGTCTGAATACACACTGAATACACACCTGGATGTTTATTCAAGATGTGCGTTCGAATACACGTCTGAATACACACCTGGATGTTTATTCTAGATGTGTGTGCGAATACACATCTGAATACACACCTGGATGTTTATTCTGGATGTGCGTTCGAATACACGTCTGAATACACACCTGGATGTTTATTCTGGATGTGCGTTCGAATACACGTCTGAATACACACCTGGATGTTTATTCTAGATGTGCCTTCGAATACACATCTGAATACACACCTGGATGTTTACTCTAGATGTGTGTTCGAATACACATCTGAATACACACCTGGATGTTAATTCTGGATGTGCGTTCGAATACACGTCTGAATACACACCTGGATGTTTATTCTGGATGTGCGTTCGAATACACATCTGAATACACATCTGGATGTTTATTCTAGATGTGTGTTCGAATACACGTCTGAATACACACCTGGATGTTTATTCTGGATGTGCCTTCGGATACACATCTGAATACACACCTGGATGTATATTCTAGATGTGTGTTCGAATACACATCTGAATACACACCTGGATGTTTATTCTGGATGTGCGTTCGAATACACATCTGAATACACACCTGGATGTTTATTCTGGATGTGCGTTCGAATACACATCTGAATACACACCTGGATGTTTATTCTAGATGTGCGTTCGAATACACGTCTGAATACACACCTGGATGTTTATTCTGGATGTGTGTTCGAATACACGTCTGAATACACACCTGGATGTTTATTCTGGATGTGTGTTCGAATACACGTCTGAATACACACCTGGATGTTTATTCTGGATGTGCGTTCGAATACACATCTGAATACACACCTGGATGTTTATTCTAGATGTGTGTTCGAATACACATCTGAATACACACCTGGATGTTTAATCTGGATGTGCGTTCGAATACACATCTGAATACACACCTGGATGTTTATTCTGGATGTGCGTTCGAATACACATCTGAATACACACCTGGATGTTTATTCTAGATGTGTGTTCGAATACACATCTGAATACACACCTGGATGTTTAATCTGGATGTGCGTTCGAATACACATCTGAATACACACCTGGATGTTTATTCTGGATGTGCGTTCGAATACACATCTGAATACACACCTGGATGTTTATTCTAGATGTGTGTTCGAATACACATCTGAATATCCAACTAACAACCAACAGCCAACTTCACGGACCTGTTTAGTAAAATATTAGCGAATGTTCGCCAAAATCGATATTCCAAGCCGCGAATCCCAAGCCAAGTTCACACACTCAAATATTCTTGTATCTTATGCTTAACCGCTCCCTTAAGATACATATATGTTTAATAGGTGCATTTTAACTATAAAGTATTATCATTTTAAACGCAGATATTCATGATGCTAAGTCCACTTGTGCCATGTCTTATGTGACTTTAACCCCCTATTTGTTTTCCAGCACTGTATCATCATTTATGTTTTCATGAATCTTGTGTCAATGTGCATGATTGTTTGTATATAATATTTATGTATATAGTTATTATAGAGGTCCGCAAGGTAGAATAGCGTTTTAGCTAATTGTGCCACCCTCTCAAAATATTGAACAAATAAATAAATAAAATAAAAGATCTCGGTAGGTCAGTCGGATGTTGTCTGACTGGTGATAAGGAGGGCGCGGGTTTCATGATAACATTTTACGGATAGATTGATAAGGAAAACTTTTCTTCGTTCTTTCTCTCTATTCCGCTGATGAAAGAAGGGCAGCAGTCAGTTTCTTGTGACAGTGTTTAAGTTTGACAAGGAAAAGTGTGTGAGTGGAGGGGTTGTAAACTGACAGGGCCCTAAACTCAAAACCACAACCAAAACTAAAGTATTCAATCGTAAAGAAACGTGGTTGAAGAGAGATAACCGTGCTTTCACTGTTTTATTTTTGTGTTTGCAGTTTCATTTCTTAATGGCAAAAAACGCAGTCGAAAAAAAAATAATCGGGAAAAAAAAATGGAAATAAAAGGGAATCGAAACCTCGACCTCCTGTTTACTAGACAGGCGCTCTAACCACTGAGCTATGGAGCCAGATACTGGTTTAAATCCACATTGTGCTACTAATAAGTAATAATGAGGACAACTGAATCCAGTCTCTTTCACCAGTTTAATCTCCTCTCCTGTACTATCTCTTTATTCCCTCAACGTGTCGTTGAAACAAAATCAACTTTAGAAATAACCTTACCCGCTGCGGGACGCCCAGTGACACAAGATGCATGACACCACTCACCGAACCACCCCCTTATACCCATGTAAACACAGCTTTTCAAGCGTGTGTGTGTGTGTGTGTGTGTGTGTGTGTGTGTGTGTGTGTGTGTGTGTGTGTGTGTGAATTCGGATTTAACGTCGCTTTCAACAATTTTTCAGTCATAACACGACGGTGTCTGGTTGCGACAGGGAGCTCAATGCTCACTTTTATAGTGTTGCCTCACTGAAGTATCATGTCCCAGACACATTACATGATACCACACCCAGTCACATTATCCTGACACTGGGTCGACCAGTCCTAGCTCTACCCCGTAAATCTGAGTGCCAAGCGAGGAGCAGCTAGTACCATTTTTAACGACTTTGGTATGTCGCGGCCCGGGATCACACCCGTAACCTCCCGTTCCCCGGAGCGGACACTCTACCAACTGAGCTATCGGGGCCGGTGCTTTTCAAGCGTAAGGATCTCTAGGGTGTTTGTTGAACGGGCTTTTAAACGTGGCGTTGAAAGGTTTTTGGGTATATTGTTCGTCAATCGATAAAACTTTACCATGCTGAGCAAAGGAAACTCCAGAGTGCTCAAGTCCACGTGATTATCACAGATTTGTAGGAAATTAAAGAAAATAGCATGGTTAATTTTATCGAAGTTATAGGTCAGGGTTTGTTTTTAGAATCTGGGCTGGACTGGCAAACGGTGTAGACCAGATCAGACGCCGCAGAACGCGGCGTCTGATCAGGATCTACACTGTTTGCATACAGTACAGGCATTAAATGGTCAGACACAGCGTCTGATCAGGGTCTACACTTTTTTAACATCACGAAAACAATTAATAATTATGACCCCCTTCAACCCCACTATTATATAGTAAAACTGGGGTTTACAGGGGTATACGTTATTTTTCTTATTTCTGCTATAAAATATAGATTGTGGGTACTCGTTAGAACCCCCTCGATGAGGCGGTTCTATCGTGTGACCACAATCTATATTTTGCGCAGAAATAAGAAAAATGTCACAATTTTTCATCTTATAATTTTCTTTTTTTTTTTTTTTTTTTTTTTTTCGGTGGTAAAATTTACAACGTATTTGTATAGGCGTGTTTTCGTAATAAAAACTTGAACTAAGGTTCAAACGAAACTGTTTGAGTCTCAGTCCAGGACTATTTTCCCAGCCCACACTCAGAGACAATCGACCTCTCACCCGTACTCTCAGTGCTTTGATTCTTACAAGAACTTGTTATCTGTACATTTTCGTTTTCGTTTTCTTGTTTAGAGCGTCTCCAGAAGGCGCTGTGCAGGCACAACAGGAACATCCACCTTCTTCACCAGACAATAGACTGCAGGCAATATCAGATCAACAGCCTCAGAGAGGAGAACCTGCGACTCAGAAGACTGTTAAGGGTAAATTAGCCGTGTCACAGAAAACATGTTTTATGCTACGATGACATGCTTGTGTACTAAAATGGCGTATTTTATATCTCCTGAACTGGCAGTCTTCACCATGTGAACAAATCCATGGAATTACATGTAACACCCCTAAACTCCACTTTATAAAGAGAAAAATGGGATTTACGGGGTTATACATTATATTTTTTTTTTATTTCTGTTCTAAGGCATAGGTTGTTGATACTCGTTAGAACGAGCCCCAACAACAGGTTGTGGATAATCGTTAGAACCACCTCCGTGAGGCGGTTCTAACGAGCCCCACAACCTATGTCTTGCAGCAGAAATAAGAAAAGATATAACGGATTATCGTCAGAAAAGATGCCATTTTGGAGATGTGATGCGTTAAGTCTTATGAAAGTCTGTTATAGTTTCCTTGTTTCTTAGTGGTGCTCGTTTGAACCACACAATTTATATTCTTAAGTGTATGCTGTTACCCCACATTCTTCTTTACAAAGAGAGTTATCTGTATCTCTCAGTCATCTCGTACATGTGTACACGTGTGCTTGTGTGTGTGCGTCAGAGAGAGAGAGAGAGAGAGAGAGAGAGAGAGAGAGAGAGAGAGAGAGAGAGAGAGAGAGAGAGAGAGAGAGAGAGAGAGAGAGAGAGAGATGTATTTATATATTTTCCCTTCCCTTTTCGCGAAGAATCACTCTCGGAAATTGGAAATTATTCGTTGATAGGATGAGATTATGTGATTCAGCAAAACGTGTTTGGAACTGATTAACTAAATGACTTGTTATTCCTCGTTATTAACAAGTAATTGCTTTCTCATAACACTAGAAATAGTGAACAAGTCACTAGGTTTAATTAAACCATAGCTTTGCAATGAAAAGGACATGAACGAAAAATGTAGATCCTGATCAGGCTACCGTTAGGTTAGAAAACAAAATAAAAAACTAGAGTAAACCAGGCATCAGGCATTAGATATTTAAATGACCAGCCACGCGATTGGTAAAGCAAATGCAGTCTTCATCTGCAACAGTAGTTTAGGACACGTTAACAAATCCGTTTAATGAGCATCCCTCTAAACCCCACTTTATATAGACATAACTGCGGTTTACAGGGGTTTACAATATTTTCCTTGATTCTTCTCCAAGACATAGGTTGTGGGTACTCATTAGAACCGCCACAGTCTGTGTTTGGAGTATTAATAAGAAAATTGTCAAAAATGTTCATTTGAAAAGTAACTGTGTCCTTGAGGGAAAATGGCAAAGAGAACCCCCACACTCCTCCTAATCCTGGACTGACTATGTATACAATTCTGTTCACACAATAGGACACTTAACACACCGATGTGAGATATTGACATCTTTCATGACCCCTAAAAGTTGACTTTTTGACGAAAATGTGCAATTCTTCTCTCTTATTTCTAGATCTAACTCAAACATAGATTATGGGTACTCGTTAGAACCGCCCTATTAGGGCGGTTCTAACGCGTACCCACCATTAATGTTTTCTGAAGAAAATTTAAGGGGAAGTTGTCTCTATGGTAAATGGGAATACCAATAGTATTATTTTTCATGGAGCTGTTACATGTAATATGCTGTTGAGCATAAACTCTGCTCATTAATATGCGTTTTTGTATGTGCTGAACTCGAAGAAAGAAAGAAAGAAAGAAAGAAAGAAAGAAAGAAAGAAAGAAAGAAAGAAAGAAAGAAAGAAAGAAAGAAAGACAGGAACGCAACTCAGCTCACAAAGGAAAGAAAGAAAGACTTGAAAGAAAGAAAAAAAACGAACAGAATAAATAAAACAGCAAACAACAAACAAAATATAAATAGAAAGAAGCATTACAAGAAAGAAAAAAGGAAGAATATTTTTTTTCTTCAAAAAAAAAAAAAGAAAGGAACAAATATTTAAAGACAGGAAAAAGAAACTTTCAAAGAAAGAAAGCAAGGTACTGTCTGAAATGGTAATTATCTTTGTTCTAGGAGGAGAAAGCACAGACACATGTGTTTTGTAAGTTGGCGGATGAGCTGAACGGTCGTATCAAGTCTGTACTGGCAGAGAGAGCCAAGGACCGGACAAATGAATGGAGAAGATTTGTCAGACAAGCCCGGGTAAGATAAATTGAGCCGGGGCCCAGCATTTCCCACAGTTTACATATGCGCCAAGCGAAGAATTAGATCAACCTGCACAGCCATATACATGTAGTCTTACCAGAGACTTATCTTGCTGCATGAAGGACATGTGCCTGAAGCTGCATGGGACTTTTCTTGCTGCGTAAAGGACATTGGGCCTTTAGCTATCCTTAGAGCGCACAATTAAGCCTCTGATCAGACTGTGCGGATACGTAGGGTGACAAAAGTCTTCGCTGGGCGCACATGTAGATTGTAGGAAATGCTGTGCCTCGGCTAATACATGCCTGTACTAAAATGGTTTGGGCCCAGGTTTTCAAAATCTAGTTAGCTTAAAAACTCGTTTGAGCCAAAAAAGTTTACTGCTCTACCAAGCACTCTCTACATCGAACTTCAATGGCTCGAACACCTTTGGGGCTACGAAAACCGTAGTTCGAGCCACTGAGGTCTACTACACGGAGGCTTGAAGAGGATAATTTTGGGACTTCTGTCCGAGGTTCTATAATATAATTGTTTGTTGTTTGTACTCATCATGTGGTGATTGTAATGAGTACGCACCGCATACACTTGCAAGATAAAAGACGAAAAAAGCTCCTAAATTTTCGCCTCAATATTTCTTATGTAGAGACATTCCCTAGGGACTCAAGAAAGGGTTCGACTCAGCCATTGTAAACGAGGCATCGATGTGCGTGCCATCTAAGTTCTACTGTATAACATGTACACAGGTATTATTGCTGAAACAATGGGAGTGGTTTTTGCTTTTGCGATGCAAAAGACACTCACATCTTTAGCAAAACTGTTTGATTGTTGTCATATTTACGGAACCCGGGAAGGGACATGATTGTTTTTTATTTTATAAGTTGTGCGCACAAGATAATATCTTGTGCGGACAAGACATTATCTTGTGTGGACAACATATTATCTTGTGCGGACAAGATATTATCTTGTGCGGACAAGATAATATCTTGTCCGCACAACATAATATCTTGTCCGCACAAGATATTATCTTGTGCGGACAACATATTATCTTGTGCAGACAAGATATTATCTTGTCCGCACAAGATATTAAGTTGTGCGAACAAGATATTATCTTGTCCGCACAAGATAATATCTTGTCTGCACAACATAGATCTTGTGCGCACAAGATATTATCTTGTCCGCACAAGATATTATCTTGTCCGCACAAGATAATATCTTGTCCGCACAAGATAATATCTTGTCCGCACAACTTCCCAAGATCTATGTTGTGCAAACAAGATAATATGTTGTGCGAACAAGATAATATCTTGTGCGCACAAGATATTATGTTGTGCAGACAAGATCATATCTTGTCCGCACAAGATAATATCTTGTCTGCACAAGATAATATGTTGTCCGAACAAGATAAAATCTTGTCCGCTCAAGATATTATCTTGTTCGCACAACATAATAAAAATAAAAAATCATGTCCCTTCCCGGGTTCCGTACATATTGAATGATAAAAAGTTTTAAAATAACGTAAGTAATTTTTTTTTGTTTGGAACGGCTGGACTTAGGTATACAGAACGCAAGTAAACGTTCTTGGCGACCTTTCAAGCATTAGAAATGTAGCGATTAGGAAGCCACTTAAGGGGAATGGGAACACCTGGCAGATTTTTCCGCCATTTTTCCAAGGGAAAGAATTTTCGTGACTTCCTGTTCGCTTTACTATAAGCCCTGTCGCACTGAAAAGGGGTCTACTCTTAAAGGAAAGAATTTGCTGCTCTGCAGCAAATTCTTTTCTTTAAGAGTTGACCCCTATTTACATGGGAGACAAAAATACTTTTGCAGGAGTTGCGTCCCCTGAAGATGTTTCCATTCCCCTTAAGAGGGCTAGAAATCAAAGCACTGGCAGGACTGGTGGGTCGATTGTCTCTGAGTGCAGGCTAGGAAGTGATCCTGAATGGTGATATAGACTGTAAACCTTTCGTTTAACCCTTACATTACTGTAGTGTAAGCAAACAATGTAGACCCTGATCAGACGCCGCAAATTAAGGCAGCGATAAGAACAACGCAGCTATTTTCTACCCTGATTTCCTACAAAACAGAGATGGTCATATGGACGTCAGCATTGAAAAGCTACTGTATTTTATCAACCCAAAAATTATGTTCTGTTTAGGGCTGCATTATGCTTCCACGCAAATCTGAAACCTACCGCAAATGAATACTGGTAAAGTGCTTAGAGGGTCTAAGCCCTCCCAGGCTAAGTGGTGCGGGTCGTCCCTGCATATAAACCATTTTGCTTTCTTTGGATGGCAGTGCTTGAGATGTCTTTTCATCCCAATGTTTTACAGCCTAGTCAACACTATAAGGTCATATCGAGGCGACCAGTTTACCTAACCTGGGCAGGCTTATACATAGTCGGTTGATCAGTATACTGTACAGAAGCGAGAAAGACTGGTGCCGACCAGGCTGGTATCGAATCCGTGACTCCTGATCATCAGTCAGATGTGCATCTGGCCAGTTCAATTTCTGCAGACTTACTGTGAACTATACTGAGAGGCAAAAGTAAGTATACAGGTTACTGAATGCCAATTTGCCACCCAATCTCTCCCTCTCTACATACATATGAGGTATGATAAATACGAACAACCACTGCCTCATAATTTGCAGCATTTTCCGTTAAATTTGATTAACGGATAATGAAATTGTGTCACTTGAAATGGACAGGGGGTCTGATCCAATATTTCGTCTTGAGTAGCTTCCCTTTAAACATGTGTTTCGAATAAGGGTTATTCAATAAATGATTTTTCATGCAAAAATTTAAAGAATGGCATCTGATTGGTAAGAATATGTCGCATATTGAAATTAAACAAAAGGTAAAGTGCAACATCTTTTCTCCAAGAAAACGGCATTTTCGCCTTTTACGTTCTTCCTTTTATTAAATGCATTATGTTTCTATAGGATTTGTATTGAAGATTAACTTTCCATTGTGCAATTTTAGAGGTTTTACTATGGAGTAAAAATAAAGATGCCGAGCAAAACAATAAGTATGCAAAAGTTTCAAATGAATGAATATCTTTTTCACGATCTGAGAAAAAGACTCATTTAATTCACTATGATTTTAATTGAACGGGAGATAATCCGGAACAGGCAGAAATTCCAATTGAGTTGGAAGCTGTTTGTTTGGGTTTAATGGCAAAGTAATGATGTGGTCTTATCGATGAACATTCGTACATGACTTTTGCGGTGTGCACAGATCTGAATGTCGCGTACAACATGAGGTTTTATTGGAAATATTGATTTTCAATTAAGGGCAATAACTCCATCATGGATTACTGTTACAGGAAAAGAATTGGAGTTTTACACACTTGGACGTTTGGGAAAAGCGGACATAGGCATATTTTATTACAGACAGCAATACAAGATCCGGTATTCTAAATCAAAAAGTGTATACTTTTTATTGCCTCTGAGTATATTTACAAGGAGCATTTATTCAAGCGTTATCTGTATTCTTCTGATAGGTTAGCATCGGGTAACCACAGTGGAGGTCTACGCCGGCCAAGGAACTTGCTTTCTTGCTTGTGTTGAGGTTTTAAGCTATAGAGGTCGTGCTTGCGATTTTATGGGATTTTTACCCGACAATGAGATGAAATAACAACCCAAGCCCTTCCGCGTAAAGAAACCCCAAAGGATAAAGGGACGGTCCCACTCGAAATTGAGACGAAAGGACATCTCAAGCCCTACCACCCAAAGCTAAGACCTTCTACAGTAGAACTTCGTTGGCTCGAACACCGATGGCTCGTTTACCATGGCTGAGTCGAACCCGTTCTTGAGCTCCTTGGAAGTCCTCTACGTAAGAATTGGTGCGAGATAATTTAGATTTTCGTCTTTTATCTTGCAAATGTATGCTGTGTGTACTCATTAGAATCGCCTCGATGAGGCGATTCTAATGAGTTCACACAGCATACATTTTCATTACAGAACACCGAAAATATGTCCTAAAGTACCCCGTTATGCCTCCTCCTGGCAGTAAGCCTCAGTGGCTCGAACTACCCCTGTCTCGAACGGATTTTCGTGGTCCCAAAGGTGTTCGAGCCAATGAAGTTCGACTGTATGTGTTTTGCCAGTATTCATATTTGGTCGGTTTCGGCTCTGCGCGGAAGCCCCATTTAGCCAAACCTATTTCTGCAAGCCTCGATAGGCGAGGGGCGATTACCAAGGTGTAGTGTGGATAGAATAATAAAGCCGTGACATGGTCAAAACCTGTCTTAACCATTTGAGAACAACAAAGGTGTAGATCAGCTGTGACGTGAGAGTGTTAACATGTTCCTTCTTTTACCCGACATAAAGATGTATTAGCGTATCAAGCCCTGCTGTCCATTTAAACTAATACGGTTTATATGCATGAACGGTCCGTCTCACACCACTTTGCCTGGAAAGGCTTAGACCTTCGAAGTGGTTTATAAGTACTCATATGCCCTTCGAATTGGTTTATCAGTACCCATGTGCAGTCGGTTTCAGATCGGCCCCCGCCAATCGGGGCTTGAATAAATAGATGGGCTGCATGATGCATCCACGCAGAGCTGAAACCGCCCGCACAAGAGTACCAGGCAAAGCGGTGCGCGTCGGCCAATCCATGCTTATAAACCCTATTGGTTTCATTGGGCGGCAGGGCTTGAGATGTCTTTTCATCTTATTGTCGGGTAAAAGTCCAACAAAATTGGAAGTAACGTCTCCGAAATGACCTTTACAGTGTTGACAGGGACGTTAAACCTCAAATCTAAACAAAACAAATCTGCATGGAAGAACCATGCAGCCCAAATCTATTTCTCCTAGTCCCGATGAGCGGGGGGCCTTCTGCATGTAATAATATTATATGCAAAAAATACTTTCAGGATGAAATTACATGCCCATGCCCCTGCCCAAATCCGTGCCCGACTCCATGCCCGACTCCATGTCCGACCCCATCCTTAAGCAGCGACAGCGACTCACAGGACAAGACCTCAGAGACAGTGGCGGCCAAGACAACGTCGAAGCAACAAGGGAAAACTAATTCTGCGCGGTCGGAGAAACAATCCAAGGCTAGACCTCAGAAGGAGAGGCAGAAGGCTGAACAGTGTGCTACGTGTGGGCTGAAGTTTCCGCTGAAAGTTGATCAAAGAATTATTAAAGAGCATGTGGAGTTCCATCAAAGGCCGAGGCGTAGACATTAAATAATGACTGGAGAGCATCTGAGCTGGCTGTAGATATAGAGAAATGGCTCAAGACGAAAACACGCCTATATGATTTTGATCCCCTTGAACTTCACATGAGGCATACAAGTGTTATTTCTGCCTTTAAAATATAGATTGTGGGTACTCGTTAGAACCGCCTCGATGAGGCGGTTCTAACGTGTACCCACAAACTATATTTTGAGCGGCAATAAGGAAAATATCACAAATTTATATCTTTATTCTTTCCTTTTTACGGCGGTATTATTTTCAATGTATTTGTATAGGCGTGTTTTCGTAATGCTGGCTGTTGATATAGAGAAATGGCTGTTGGATTTCTTTGTGTTTTTTTTGTTTTTTTTTTGTTTTGTTTTTTTTTGCACAAGATGTCGCCCTGATATTTCCGTCTTCTTTATCTATGCTGTTGTTTTACATGTAGACTTTGATGTGAATATTGAACTTAGTTGTTGCCGTTTAAATGTTGCTATTGGTTTTCCTTATTGTATTGTTCTTTCCATACAAAATTGACAATAAATGTTAGCATTTCTTGATGAAAATGTGAACAAAAGTTTCATTTTTTTGTCAAATTGGTTTAATATCAAATTATGCTTATAATTGTAAGGCGCCTAAAGAATGGCAGTAGACAACATTTTTATTAGAATGATCTTTGAGGAAAAAAAAATAAACCACCCACATTAAAAACTGTTGTTTGTTTGTGTTTTTATTATTTTATTTTATTTTATGCCCCCAGAAATCGAAGGTACTGGATACATGGCTTCACGAAAACACGCCTATATAATTTTGACCCCTTTTGAACCCCACTTTTATATAGTAAATCTGGGGTTTGCAGGAGTAAACATTATTTTTGTTATTTCTTCTCTAAAATGTAGATTGTAGGTACTCGTTAGCACTGCCTCATCGAGCAGAAATAACAAAAATGTCACAATTTTTCATTTTTTAAAATGCGTTTAAAATGATCGTATGATAAATAGAATTTTGTATTCGTGCTCATGTATTATTAAAATTAAATCAGTTGAGAAAAAGGAATAAAATGCTCAGCGAAGCCTCGCATTTTATCACCTTTCTTCAACTCGTTTAACTAAATACAGTAATACACGAACACTCATGTAAGATCCTCTGTGTAATGAACACCATTGTAAACCATACTTTATTTTGAGTGATGAGAGATTTACTAGGGTAAACATGATTTTCTTTATCATTACGGTAACATATCCGTGAGGCATAAATCATTCTTGTTTCTATCTCAAAAATAGACATTTTCTGATGAAAACTTTTGATATTTTTCTTAAATGTATTCCAAATATAGGTTGAGAGTTCTAACGAGTACCCACAAATGATGTCATAAAGCAGAAATAAAGAAAATAATGTATACTCCTGTACACCCATTTTTCTTTACACAAAGTGGGGTTTAGATGGGGTATTCGTTTCCCGGTCTTGTTAACTTGTTACACCATAGAGTGTGGGTACTCGTAAGTAATTGCCTAACGATAATTTAACCCACAATCCATGTTTTAAGCTTGAATACAAAAACATTGCTCCAGATAAAAGTTTAGTTTTAGAGACATGAAAAATAGAAGTGAAGGCAAACTGGAATCGATACAATTAACACACAGATTCAATCAGAGACACCAAAGGGACAGAAATACAAATATGAAATAACTAGACCCTAATGGAAACACCAATAGTGCGAAGCCAAAAAGGACAGTTGCCAATTGGCTATCCAAAATAAAAAATATAAGGGATACATGGTCTGTCTCTGGTCGGGCTAATCGGAGTCTAACTGTTGTACTACTTTTGCTCCCGCATTTCAGTGGTTTCCTGCTGTCGAGTCCTAACCGTAGTTTTACCTCTGTGGTTGTTTGATTTGTGTGTTCACGGAGATGTTGCAATGAGTTAGGATTGAACAAATTATTTGTCTACATCGCGACGGAAGTATGGGCGTGGATTGTGGCCACGTAAAATCGATTTAATGCCCCCCTCCCCCACACCACCCCGGTTGAATTCGTTTCACTGACCGTTCCTCGGCGGTTGTTCTGTCGCGGTTTATTTTTGTTTTGGTTCGTGTTTGAATGTGTGTATCGCTTATAACATGCCTATATAATTTTGACCCGTTTGGACCTTATTTTTCTTATTTCTGCTCTAAAATATAGATTGTGGGTACTCGTTAGAACCGCCTAGATGAGACAGTTCTAACGGGTACTCACAATCTATATTCTGAGCAGAAATAAGTAAAAAAAATATCACAGTTTTTCATCTTTAAATTTTTTAGGTGTTTTTCTGTGGTAAAGTTTATTATGTATTTGTATAGGCGTAATCCCTTTACTGTAAGCAAACGCTGCGTTTTCGGCGTCTGATCCTTAGATTCCTGTACTGTAAGCAAACAGTGTAGACCCTGATCAGACGCCGCATTCTGCGGCGTCTGATATGGGTCTACACTGTTTGCCAAGCCCAACCCGTGATTTCAGCCCAGATTCTACAGATAACCCTAAATATGCAACACGCTGACCTCACTGCGATAAAATTCTATAAAATAAGTTACATGGATTCCCCGCAAATCAGTGATAGTCATGTGGACTCCAGGACTAATAGAGGTTTTGACTTTATAACTTTGGGTCGATTGATAAACAATCGACCCAAAAACTATTTACCCTGTGTTTGTTTGTTTGATTGTTTGTTTGTATTGGAGTTTAACGGCCAAGACAACACTATTTTAGGTCATTTTTGAGCTGGTCAATTTACCTATCCACACTTTTCCTGGGCAGGCTTATACTTAAGCGGTCAAACTGTGCAGTACACATTCGTTCGCCAGAAACTGTCAACTGCCCTTCTTGAATCAGCGAAAGGGAGAGAATGACCGTAGAAAAGATTTCATGATCAATCTCCACGAAAGAATGTTGCCGTTGCCGACCCCGGCAGGTATCGAAACCGCGTTCTCCGGATGAGCAGTCAGACGTGCATCCGACTGAGCTACCGAGGACACCTATACCTGAGCAAGTGGTGATGCCGAAATGAAGGAGCGCCCTGGGCCAGTGGCGAGCACATTTCGATAACACACCCGTGCTACTCGTATCCCTTTTTCCTGCTCTAGGCAGTTAATCAGTACTCAAACGTTCAGTCGGTTTCAGAGCTCTGCGCGCAAGCACCATGTCTCCAAGCCGTTCATTGGGGCAAACGCTATTTTTCTTATTTCTGCTCCAAGTTATAGGGTTATGGATCTCGTAAGAACCGCCTCAATGAGGCGATTCTAACAAGCACCAACAACCTATGTTTGCAGTATGAATAAGGAAAATATAACAAAGTTTCTAAGAAAAATAACTAGAAACGAAAGCATTCACTATGTTACACGGATGTGTTAACGTTATGTTCATGCGTTTGTTGTTTGTTTATTATGAGGTTTAACGTCCCCGTCAACACTGTAAATGTCATTTTTGAGACGTTGCTTCCAACTTTGTGGGACTTTTACCCGACATTAAGATGAAATAACGTCTCAAGCCCTGTCGCCCAATGAAACCAATAGGGTTTATAAGCATGGACGATCCGACTCGTACGCACCGCTTTGCCTTGGCAGGCTTAGATCCTCTAAGGGGTTTACCAGTACTCGTGTGCGGGTCGGTTTCAGCTCTGCGTGGAAGCATCATGCAGAACATATATTTCTTCAAGTCCCGATGGGCGGGGGCCGATGTTCATGCGTTGTATATGCTTGTAAATTGATAATGTTCTGTATCGATGTGCGCCTGATCAGTGATAAGGAGGGTAACATCTTTACGTGGAGATTGACAATGAAAAATTGAAGTGCAGGCAATGATCATGAATCGACACAATTAACCCACAGCTCCCATCAGAGACACCAAAGGGAAAGAAACACAAACATGAAATAACCAGACCCCAAAGGAAAGCTCTTGAAAGAAAGGCAGCAGCCAGTTTCTTGCGGACGTGTTTAAACCCAAGTGTATAAGTTTGCCGCGTGTGTGGTGGGGTGAGGGTGGGGTAAACTGACTGGGCCTTAAAATCCAAACCAAAACCAAATGGGCCCCGTCAAGCGATTTTTGTACTTATCGCCTATGCGAACAGCGAGGGTTCAGGCGAGCCTGCGCAGCCGCGCAGTCTCGCCAGAACCTTCACCGCTCGCTCATACAAGCAGTGAATCAAGAGGAACCTTCAGACATAGAGCCATATCCCTGGCACCTCTGAATGGCTGGGCATGCGCAGTTAAAATGTGTCATGACGGAATGTTCGAAGACACAAATTCGCTTGGCGGGGCTCAAATGGTGTCACTTGTCTTGTATCAGTCGTGATGAAAGAGATGTAACCGGGCTTTCTTTTCGAATGATAAAAAAACTTAAAAAATAAAAAAAAATAAAATAAAACCCGAGTAAAGTAAAAAAAAATGAGAAACAAGAGGCTCCAGAGGGGATCGAACCCTCGACCTCCTGTTTACTAGACAGGCGCTCTAACCACTGAGCTATGGAGCCTGTGTTGATCAGAATCGAGTAAGATAATCAATCTATCAGTGTAAATATAAAGACGTAATAAATAATTGTATATATTGTACCTATATTAAGACCACCTTTAGGACTGTCCAAAAGTGGTCTTTAAAACCACTTTTCAACAGTGCCAAGTGCGATCTCTTAATAGAGGACACTGGGTGTAGAAAGAATAACTGAAACGCTCTCAATAAGTTTTCAAAAGCAGATTTATAGTCTTAATTTTAGGTGGTCTAAATAGCGGAATTTTGCTGTATTTTTGGACAGACAGACTTCAGTAAAATGTGTAAACCCAGATGAGACGCCGCCGCTGCATCAGGGACTACGCTGTTTGCTAGTCACCCCGGCGCAACATCGGATAGTTAATTGTGCTTGAAATACCGTGACGATGTCTTCTGAGGTATTCCGATTTTCTACAGGTTCTGCGTGCAGAATTCACAAGAAAAAAAAAACAGGCCTGAGCAAATAGTGTAGACCCAGATGAGACGCCGCAAATCGCGACGTCTCGTCAGGGTCTACACATTTTGCCAATATTCAAACTATTTTGACGCAACATCGGGTAGAAAATTGTACATGTTCAAATTACTGAGAGCTAAGGTGTCCGAATACATCGGGCAGATACGGTAAGAAAATCAAAGCACTGAGAGTACTGGTGGGTCGATTGTCTCTGGGTGTAGTTAAGAAAATGAGCCTGAGCGGGGACCGTTTCCTTTAACCCTTGAACTCCTTTACTGAAAGCAAACCGTGTAGACCATGATCAGATGCTGCGTTTTTCGGCGCCTGACCCTTAAATTCCTATACTCTAAGCAAACAGTGAAGACCCTGATCAGACGCCGCGTTCTGCGGCGTCTGATCTGGGTCTGCACTGTTTGCTTAGCCCAACCCATTGACCTTATTTGCATTATTAATTCACGCATAATCACGCTCTCGTTTCCTAGCGAGATTTCGAGCTGGGGGGGGGGGGGGGGGGTCACGTGATCATCTAATATGGTCGTCTAGTTAAACACGTTAAAGTCGTTGTAATTATTTACGTTTTTCTTGAAGTTTTGCCGACCAAATAAGATAAATAGTGAAGTGATAATTCCGAATATTGTTTTATTCATATTTGCTTGATGTTATTGATTTTCGAACGATAAGACAGTGGCTGAAAGGCACTTATTTCGCAACAACAACAACGAGTGTACGGGGGTATACAAAAAGTGCTAAAGGAGTTACACATCTTATCTTATTTGTGCCACATTTTGTGGTAATCCTACTGTAGAATGGGACAGAGGGTGAGTGTTAATATACAGTCGATGAGTTGGAGATAAATTTCAAATCTATCCAAACAAATAAAAGTAAATATATAAAAATGACCTGTTATTAAGGGTCACAAGATGGTCTGATCCATGAGGGTTGGATCTACTACAATGTGAATCTTATTCCCCAATGATTTTCTTCTGATTAAATGACAACAGCCTCCAATTAATCTCAGGGGTTCTCAATGTCTCCCATCCTGCCAATGTTTTCATCTGTAGTTTTTTTTTGTTTGTTTTTTTAAGTAACAGTAATAGTCAAATGTGATCGACGCAGTATCAGTAGAAAGGAAGGAAAGAAAGAACAGTATATGTACACAAATAAGAAAAGCACCAGATACTCCCACACGTTATAACTTCATAGCTTTAACCCATTTAGAACCGGAAACCTTGGCAAACAGTGCAGGCCCAGATCAGACGCCACAGAACATGGCGTTTGATCAGGGCCTACAATGTTTGCAAAAAAAATCAGACTTTTTCCAAATTAATTTTGAAGGAAACACAAGCAGACACCCCTTAATTTTGAAATTACTTTTGAAAGTCATGCCTTTTTATTATACCATTCAGGCTTTTCTGGAAACCTGTGGAATGAGCAAACTGCTCCCTTTGAGAGTAAGTACATGGCTACAACCTGGAGCATAAAAAAGTCATTCTGGCCCATAATTTCCCGTTATAGACCGATAGAAACTTAGAAAAAGATCATAAGTGAATGCACGATCATCTCCATGGCACTCACACTTACGGAAAGCATTGTTTACACGACCACATTTTCACTAACTCGTTGTTGTTGCGAAATAAGTGCGCAACAGCTCACCAGTTCCCGCCACGGTCTTTTCGTTAGAAAATCAATATTTCATTTAAATAACAGCAAGCAAATAGGAATAAAACAATATTCGGAATAATCACCTCACTATTTATCTTATTTGGCAGGCAAAACTTCAAGAAAAACGTAAATAATTACAACGAATTTATCTTGTTTAACTAGGAAGTAACGTTGGCGACCATATTAGATGATCACGTGACCCCCCCCCCCCCCCCCCCCCCCAAGTAGAAATCTCGCGAGGAAACGAGAGCGTGATTTTGCGTGATTTAATAATGCAAATTTCGTGAATGATTCCAGCTCAGATTTTACAGTTAACCTTTTACGTAAACACGCTGACCTCACTGGGATAAAATTCTATAAATAATCTGCGTGGATTCCTACAAATCAGTGATAGTCACGTGGACTCCAGCACTACTAGAGGTTTTGTCCTTTATACCTTTGGGTCGATTGATAAACAATCGACCAAAAATAAGGAAATATGGATGATCAGCCAAGACACATACAAGTCTAGAACATGTAGAGCCACATATGCGCCAAAGCCTTTTGTCTTCGAGAAAGAATGTGGTACAATAAAGCAAAGACTTTACGCAGTCTAATCGGCAGAGCCTAGGTAGGTAGGTAGGTTAGGGTAGGAAAATAGATAGATAGATACATTACGAAAACATGCCTATACAAAAACAGAGTAAACTTTACCTCCGAAAAAACGATAATTTTCGATGAAAAATTGCGATATTTTTCATAAGGTATACCCCTGTAAACCCCAGCTTACTCTACAAAAATGGGGTTCAAGGGGGTCAAAATTATATAGGCGTGTTTTCGTGATAGATAGATAGATAGATAGATAGATAGATAGATAGATAGATAGATAGATAGATAGATAGATAGATAGATAGATAGATAGATAGATAGATAGATAGATAGATAGATAGATAGATAGATAGATAGATAGATAGATAGATAGATTCAAACGAATTGCATATTTGGCACATATGCGGTTCTCAATTTAACAATAGCATGTATGTTTTGCTGAAAAAAAATCGGTCCTCATTTTAAAGTTAAATACATACACAATAATGTAAACAATTATACACAAATGTACGACCAGACATATGCTAAAACGAATATCTAGAAACTGCAGATTAAGCTAATAGGCAAATTCGAATATATGAGTTAAACATTGTTGCGCTTTTAATTCAAAGCTCTTTTAGACACAGCAAGGTGTTAGTTAAAATGACGAGTGCGTGAATTCCGAATTAGACATTTTAATGTTTAAAATGTGTTAAAATTCATTAACCCTGGCTTATTAAGAGATCATGCAGCTTTAATAATGAAAATAGTAAATATTAAAATGTATTGATTAAGGGAACTCTTTTTATCACATAACTTGTCTCCGTCAGGAAATATCACACATTGTTGACGCATATTGTTCAATATTAGTCCGCACCAGACTCAGCCACCCATGGCAGACAATGGTAGAAATACGGAGTCACAGGGCCAGCAATGCCATTATGAAAGCATATCCATGTGAAATAATGGCGTCCAACATGGTGTCAGAAATGACTAATATTAGGTAAAAATTGTAATAACTTTCAACAAAGATTGTCGGGGCTCGTTAGAATCACCCGTACCCACAATCTATGTTTTTGAGCAAATATAAGGCAGATAATGTATACCCCGTAAACCACATTTTCCTCTATATAAAGTGGGGTTTAGAGGGTCTTTCGTTTCACGGACTTGTTATCGTAATGCGATGAAAGACTAACAGAGTAGAAAATTACAAATCTTTGACATTGATATAATTTCAACCAGGACCTAAAGAGGGAGTGAACTGTTTCTCATATACAGGGCCGGGGACACCATACCGGCTATCTACCTCGTCTAATAAAATAGCCTCCACGGATCGGGGAGAATGTGACGGAAATTAATGTCCAAACAGCATGCCCTCCGACACCAGAGGTAAAGTGCGTTGAGGCGCATAACCGGCATAGGTCGCAGTCCTGCAGCAGATCAGGAACGCGGTACCGTTTACCGTGCAACTGCAGCGGAAGAAGAACAATCCCACGACAAAACAGCTTGGAAGTCCCCGAATGAACCCCATGGACTGCAATTGTTCGTCATCATAACAGAGTCCGCACCATCTGGCAGTAACGGCCAATCTACAATAATAATAATCATAACGATATCTATCTATCTAAGCTAGCTAAGCTAGCTAGCTATTTATGGGTCCCTAAAACCACTCAAAATCCGAACAACAGAGGTACACTTAAACGCACACCTCCGAGTCCCAATCTTACATATTACGGGCCTTGAACTCCTCTGCAGCCCTAGTATTCCTCACAGAAATGGGAAGACTATTCCACCGGGGAACAATTCAGGGCATTACTACAGAACTGGCACCCACGACATTGCGAGTTGTTTACCGTTTTGATGCCCCTGCCTGTGCTGAAACCGCCGCAGGGGGCCAGTATCCGTCCCTGCGAACGGACACCGCACCGGAATGCATCTTACAGAAGAAGGACAAAAAGGACTGCTTACGACGGGCCCACAGGGACGACCACCTAGCCCGGCAAGCACGCCACCGACGCCACCCCACCCCGCAACCGCCGGTAGGCCAACCGAGCAGCCGCCCCGCACCCTCTCCACCTACCTGGTTTGTTATTTAGTGCTTAAGTGACGCCAAAGTCTTGCCATGATTGAAGAGAGATAACCGTGCTCTCACTGTTTCATTTCTGTGTTTGCAGTTTCACTTCTTAATGAAAAAAAAAAACTTTTCGAAAACAAAAATCTAAGGAAGATAAAGATGAGAGGCTCCAGAGGGGATCGAACCCTCGACCTCCTGTTTACTAGACAGGCGCTCTAACCACTGAGCTATGGAGCCAGTTATGGTAATCTATGAGTAAGATATAAGACTATCAGTGTACATATAAAGACGAAATATTCAAAATCGACAAACAACCGTACACATGTACCGCCATTAAAAACGACTAGAATTCAGCTACAAGCTTATTGAGAAGGTTTCAGTTATTCTTTCTTTGTCTTTTCTTCACCCAGTGTCTCCTGAAATTTACAAGACGAGCCCCCCGTATTTTTAAGATACAAAAACTAAACAACGATTTTCAAGACTAACAGAGCTGGTTCTTAGTTTTTGTCAACATCATCATTTTTGCGAATCCGTATATATAATGAACATCCCCACCAAACCCCGTTTTCATTACGATAACATATCCGTGTGATATAGTGCATTTTTCAAACCTCAAAAAAGTATTTTTTCTGATGAAAATGTGTGATATTTTTCTTATTTATACTCCAAACATAGGTTTTGGGTGCTCGTTAGAACCGCCTCATTGAGGCGGTTCTAACGAGTACCCACAACCTATGTCTTGGAGCAGAAATAAGGAAAATAATCTTTACCCCCCTAAACCCCACTTTTCTCTATATAAAATGTGGTTTAGGGGGGTCTTCGTTTCACGGACTTGTTATCATGATGTTTAGAGAAAACTGTATGTTTTTAGTTGAGGCTTTAAGTCCCTGTCCACAGTGTTTATGTCATTTTGGGGACACTGATTCCGATTTTGTGGGACATCTAAAGCCCAACCGCCCGAAGAAACCGTTAGGGTTTAAGGGACGCCATTTCCGGGAAAGGCTTAGACCCTCTTTGAAGCAGTTTACCAGTACACAAACTTTCGGTCGGTTTCAGCTCTGCGCTGCCCAATCTATTTCTCCAAGCCCCGATGGGCGGGTGTTTAAGTGGCTAAATATTTTTTTTCCTTATTTCTGCTCCAAAACATTGGTTGTGGGTATTCGTGAGAAACTCCTCAATGAGGCGGTTCGCAAAAGCACCAAAACCTTTGTTTTGAGTACATGTATAAATAAGAAAAATATAACAAACTTTCATTGGAAAAGTGACCGTTTTTGGACATATGAAAGAGTGTTCTATGTAATGTTCCTTGTATATGCTTATAAAGTAATAATGCACTAGTTCAGGGGTACCTGCCGTCTGGACATTGGCCCCGCCACAGGGCTCCCTGCTATAGACTGGACATTTGACTGTACACTGTTTTTACCTCGGTACAGGTACTGAATGGCTTTAACCCTTTTTGTACCAAATGGAATCTTCCTCCTTATATACAGCAGGAGTCCATTTCAAAATTTAGGGGTGTCAGGTGGTGTTTTCATCAAATATTATCCGGGAAATGGAAATTGCAAACAGTGTAGGCCCTGATCAGACGCCGTTTTCTTCGGCGTCTGATCTGGGCCTGCACTATTTCATAAGGTACCCCTTTAGGGATTTCTGATACTGAATGGGTTAATGATACAAGACTGTCCGTTTTAGTAAACTGGCCACTGTGATAGTTAAAGATTTTAACTCTTGAAGATTGGCTATTCTACTCATTCTAAGTGTATGAAGTTGGCTTGGAGTCTGGTGTATGGAGTCTGGAATTCGATTTATTCCGTAGTAGTAAATAATAGAGTGTGTGAACTTGGCTTGGGATTCGCAGCTTGGAATATCGATTTTGCCTAACATTCGCTAATATTTTACTATACTTTACTACTACGGAATAAATCGAATTCCAAACTCCATACGCCAGACTCCAAGCCAGCTTCATACACTTTAAATAATAGTAAAATATTAGTGAATGTTAGGCGAAATCGATATTCCAAGCCGCGAATCCCAAGCCAAGTTCACACACTCATTTATTCTTGTATCTTATGCTTAACCGCTCCCTTAAGATACATATATGTTAAATAAGTGCATTTTAACTATCAAGGATTATCATTCCAAACGCAGATATTCATGTTAAGTCCACTTGTGCCATGTCTTATGTGACTTTAACCTCCTATTTGTTTTCCAGCACTGTATCATCATTTATGTTTTCATGAAGCTTGTGACAATGTACATGATTGTTTGTATACATGTATATGTATATTGTTATTATAGAGGGACGTAAGGTATAATAGCTTATTAGCTAATTGTGTCACCCTCTCAAAATATTGTACAAATAAATAAATAAAATAAAAGATCTCGGTGGGTCAGTCGGATGTGGGTCTGACTGGTGATAAGGAGGGCGCGGGTTCGATGATATCATTTTACGCGGAGGTTGATAATGAAAACTTTTCTTCGATCTTTCTCTCTATTCTTCTGATGAAAGAAGGACAGCAGTCAGTTTCTTGTGACAGTGTTTAAGGTTGCCAAGGAAAAGTGTGTGAGTGGAGGGGATCTAAACTGACAGGGCCCTAAACTCCAAACCAGAACCAAATCTAAACTATTCAATCGTAAAGAAACGTGATTAAAGAGAGATAACCGTGCTTTCACTGTTTTAATTTTGTGTTGGCAGTTTCACTTCTTGATGGCAAAAAAACGCAGTCGAAAAAAAACATAATCGAGTAAAAAAATGAAAATAAAAGGCTCCAGAGGGGATCGAACCCTCGACCTCCTGTTTACTAGACAGGCGCTCTAACCACTGAGCTATGGAGCCAGATACTGTGTTGAAACCACATTGTGCTACTAATCAGTGATATTGGGGGACAACTGAATCCAGTCTCTCTCACTTTAATCTCCTCTCCTGTACTATCTCTTTTGTCGTTGAACCAAAATCAATTTTAGAAATAACTTTACCCGCTGCGGGACGCCCCAGTGACACAAGATGCATGACACCCATCACCGAACCATCCCCTTATATCCATGTGAACACAGCTTTTCAAGCGTAAGGATCTCTAGGGTGTTTGTTGAACGGGCTTTTAAACGTGACGTAAAGTGAAGGCTTTGAAAGGTTTTTGGGGTCTATTGTTCGTCAATCGATAAAACGTTTCCATGCTGAGCATAGAAAACTCCACAGTGCTCAAGTCCACTTGATTATCACTGATTTGTAGGAAATTAAAAAAAAATAGCATGGTTAATTTTATCGAAGTTAGTTCAGGGTTTATCTTTAGAATCTGGGCTGGACTGGCAAACGGTGTAGACCAGATCAGACGCCGCAGAGCGCGGCGTCTGATCAGGGTCTACACTGTTTGCATACAGTACAGGAATTTAATGGTCAGATGCAGCGTCTGATCAGTCTACACTTTTTGCTTTAAAACTTGAACTAAGATTCAAACGAAACTGTTTGAATCACAGTCCCGGACAATTTTCCCTACCCGTACTCTCAGTGCTTTGATTCCTACAAGAACTTGTTATCTGCACATTTTGTTCTTTTCGGTTTTCTTGTTTAGAGCGTCTCCAGAAGGCGTTGTGCAGACACAACAGGAACATCCACCTTCTACACCAGACAATAGACTGCAGGCAATATCAGATCAACAGCCTCAGAGAGGAGAACCTGCGACTCAGAAGATTGTTAAGGGTAAATTAGCCGTGTCACAGAAAACATGTTTTATGCTACGATGACATGCTTGTGTGCTAAAATGGCCTCTTTTATATCTCCTGAACTGGCAGTTTTCACCAACAAATCCATGAAATTACATGAAACACTCCCTAAACCACACTTTATAAAAGAGAAAACTCGGGTTTACGGGGGTATACATTATATTTTTTTTATTTCTGTTCTAAGGCATAAGTTGTGGGTACTCGTTAGAACCGCCTCAATGAGGCGGTTCTAACGAGCATCCACAGCTTATGTTTGGACGTAAAATAAAAAAAAAACTATATACCACAGATTATCATCAGAAAAGATGTCATTTTGGAGATGTGCAAAAAAAGGACTGTGTCGCAAAGGTGTGTTACATGTATCGTGATTCACAGTGAAAGTTTGTCATAGTTTATTTGTTTTAGTGTAAACACAGATTGTGGTGCTCGTCAGAACCACACAAGTTATGTTCTTAGGTGCATGCCGTTGTAAACGGTCCGTCCATGCATATAAATATGTTCTATAAAAAAAGGTTATCCTTTGGAAGCAAGGAATACACCACAGAAGTGAAAAATATGGAGTGTACATGTTTTCTGGGCCAGACTAGCTAGTTTCGGCGAATTAGGCCTCATCAGTGACCCTCAGATATTTTCAAAATTCCACAATGGAATCAATGATCCCAAAGGACAAGAAAATATAATCTACACTATGATGTAGGGCAGGGAGACGTTTTACCGCCGCCACACATTCCCACACACCAGCTGTAGTGAAGTTGGTTTCCCTGTTGGTTTCATTGGGCGGCAGGGCTAGAGATGTCATTTCATCTCATTGTCGGGTAAAGGTCCCACAAAATTGGAAACAACGTCTCCAAAATGACCTTTACAGTGTGGACGGGGACGTTAAACTTTAAACCAAACAAACAAACACGTGTGCGTATGTGCCTGCGCCAGAGAGAGAGAGAGAGAGAGAGAGAGAGAGAGAGAGAGAGAGAGAGAGAGAGAGAGAGAGAGAGGGGGATATGTATTTATATATTTTCCCTTCCCTTTTCGCGTAGAATCACTCTCGGAAATTGGAAATTATTCGTTGATAGGATGAGATTATGTGATTCAGCAAAACGTGTTTGGAACTGATTAACTAAATGACTTGTTATTCCTCGTTATTAACAAGTAATTGCTTTCTCATAACACTAGAAATAGTGAACAAGTCACTAGGTTTAATTAAACCATAGTTTTGCAATGAAAAAGGACATAGACGAACAATGTAGACCATGATCAGGCTACCGTCAGGTTAGAATACGGAAGTGGCTGTAACATTTGAACTAAAATGAAAACTAAAATCAACTAGGCATCATGTGAGATGTAAATGGACTTATCTTCTCTGCAGTCTACATAGCCAGCATTACGAAAACACGCGAATACAAATACATTGTAAACTTTACCGCCGAACAAACGAAAATTTTAAGATAAAAAATTGTGATAATTGTCTTATTTTTGCTCAAAATAGAGATTGTGGGTACACGTTAGAACCGCCTCATCGAGGCGGTCCTAACGAGTACCCACAATCTATATTTAAGAGCAGAAATAAGAAAATAAGGTTTACACCCCTGTAAACCCCTGTTTTACTATATAAAAGTGGCGTTCAAGGGGGTCAAAATTATATCGGCGTGCTTTCGTGATGAGGTACAGAGTGAGTTGAAACTGATCACGCATGAGAACTGGTAAACCACTTAGAAGGATTAAGTCTGTCAAGGCAAAGACCGTCCAATGCATATAAGTCTTCTGGTTTCATTCGGCGACAGGTCTTGAGACAATGTCAGGTAAAAGTCCCACAAAACAGGAAGCTATGTTTCCAAAGTAGTCTCCAAACAGGGACGTTAAACCTAAAATCAAACAAACAAACGCGGCGCCGCCCCCCCCCCCACCCCTCCTCGGCCCATCGGGGCTTGAAGAAATAGATGGGCTGCATGATGCTTCCTCGCGGAGCTGAAACTGACCCGCACAGGAGTACTGGTAAACCGCTTAGAGGATCTAAGTCTGCCCTGCCCAGGCAAAGCGTCGCGAATCGGGCCGTCCATGCTTATAAACCCTATTGGTTTCATTGGGCGACAGGGCCTGAGATCTCATTTCATCGCAATGTCGGGTAAAGTCCCAGAAAACTGGAAGCAATGTCTCCCAATTGTCTCCAACCTCAAATCAAACAAACCGGTTAGTCGAGCAAACGAAATCGTTATCTGCAAAAGCAGTTTAGGACACGTTAATATTGAATATTTTCATGGAGCTGTTAATTTGATGCTGAGTATAAACTTTTTTCGCAAATATGCGTTCATGTATGTATTGAACTCAAAGAAAGAAAGAGTGAAAAAGGAAGAAAGAAAGAAAAAAAAGAGAAAGAAAGAAAGAAATTGTCTGACCTAGTAATTATCTTTTTCTAGGAGGAGAAAGCACAGACACATGTGTTTTGTAAGTTGGCGGATGAATTGAACGGTCGTATAAAGTCTGTACTGGCAGAGAGAGCCAAGGATCGGACAAATGAATGGAGAAGATTTGTCAGACAAGCCCGGGTAAGATAAATTGAGCCGGGGTCCAGCATTTCCAACAGTTCATGTGCGCCCGGCGAAGAACTAGATCAACCTGCACATCCATGTAGTCTGACCAGAGACTTATCTTGCTGCATTAAGGACACCTGATATCTTGCTGTATGAAGGATATTGGGCCTTTAGCTAGCCTTAGAGCGCACAACGAAGCCTCTGATCAGACTGTGCGGATTCGCTGGGCGCAAATGTAAATTTTATGAAATGCTATGCCTCGGCTCATACATGCCTGTACTAAAGTGGTTTGGACCAGGTTTTCAAAACCTAGTTAGCTTAAAAACTCGTCTGAGCCAAAACAAAGTTTACTGCTCTACCAAGCACTATCCACATCGAAATTCAATGGCTCGAACACCTTTGGGGCTACGAAAACCGTAGTTCGAGCCACTGTGGTCTACTACACGGAGGCTTGAAGAGGATAATTTTGGGACTGTTTTACGAGGTTCTATAATATAAATGTTTGTTGTTTGTACTCATCATATGGTGATTGTAATGAGTACGCACCGCATAAAGACAAAAAAAAACTTCTAAATTTTCGCCTCACTATTTCTTATGTAGAGACATTCCCTAGGGACTCAAGAAAGGGTTCGACTCAGTCATTGTAAACGAGGCATAGATGTGCGAGCCATCTAAGTTCTACTGTATAACATGTCCAGTGGTATTATTGCTGAAAAAAATGTGAGTGTCTTTTGCATTTGCGATGCAGAAGTCACTCACATCTTTAGCAAAACTGTTTGATTGTTGTCATATTGAATGACAAAAAAAGTTTTAAAATAACGTAAGTAATTTTTTTTGGTTTGTTTGGAAGGCTGGACTTAGGTATACAGAACGAAAGTAAACGTTCTGGGCGACCTTTCAAGCATTAGAAATGTGACGATTAGGAATCCACCTAAGGGGAATTGGAACACCTGGCAGATTTTTCCGCCATTTTTCAAAGGGAAACAATTTTCTGGACTTCCTGTTCGCTTTACTATAAGCCCTGTCCCACTGAAAAAGGGGTCTACTCTCTAAGGAAAGAATTTGCTGCTCTGCAGCAAATTCTTTCCTTTAAGAGTTGACCTCTATTTACATGGGAGACAAAAATACTTTTGCAGGAGTTGCCTCCCGTGAAGGTGTTCCCATTCCCCTTAAGGGGCCTAGAAATCAAAGCACTGGCAGGACTGGTGGGTCGATTGTCTCTGACTGCAGGCTGGGAAGTGATCTGAATTGTGATATAGACTGTAAACCTTTCGTTGAACCCTTACATTACTGTAGTGTAACATAACAATGTAGACCCTGATCAGACGCCGCAAATTAAGCCAGCTTAAGAAAAACGCAGCTATTTTCTAGCCTGATTTCCTACAAAACAGAGATGGTCATATGGACGTCATCATTAAAAAGCTACTGTGTTTTATCAACCCCAAAAGTATGTTCTGTTTAGGGCTGCATTATGCTTCCACGCAAATCTGAAACCTACCGCAAATGAATACTGGAAAAGTGCTTAGAGGGTCTAAGCCCTCCCAGGCCAAGTGGTGCGGGTCGTCCCTGCATATAAACCATTTTGCTTTCTTTGGATGGCAGTGCTTGAGATGTCTTTTCATCCCAATGTTTTACAGCCTAGTCAACACTATAAGGTCATATCGAGGCGACCAGTTTACCTAACCACACCTTTCCTGGGCTGGCTTATACATTATCGGTCGATCAGTATATTATACAGCAGCGAGAAAGACTGGTGCCGACCCGGCTGGTATCGAATCCGTGACTCCTGATCACCAGTCAGATGTGCATCTGGCTGAACCACTGAGGCCAGTTCAATTTCTGCAGACTTACTGTGAACTATTTACAAGGAGCATTTATTCAAGCGTTATCTGTATTCTTCTGATAGGTTAGCATCGGGTAACCACAGAGGAGGTCTACGCCGGCCAAGGAACTTGCTTTCTTGCTTGTCTTGAGATTTTAAGCTATAGAGGTCGTGCTTCCGATTTTATGGGATTTTTACCCGACAATGAGATGAAATAACAACCCAAGCCCTACCGCATAAAGAAACCCCAAAGGATAAAGGGACGGTCCCACTCGAAATTGAGACGAAAGGACATCTCAAGCTCTACCACCCAAAGCTAACACCTTCTATAGTAGAACTTCGTTGGCTCGAACACCGATGGCTCGTTTACCATGGCTGAGTCGAACCCGTTCTTGAGCCCCTAGGGAAGTCCTCTACGTAAGAATTGGTGCGAGATAATTTAGATTTTCGTCTTTTATCTTGCAAATGTATGCTGTGTGTACTCATTAGAATCGCCTCGATGAGGCGATTCTAATGAGTACACACAGCATACATTTTCATTACAGAACACCGAAAATATGTCCTAAAGTACCCCGTTATGCCTCCTGGCAGTAAGCCTCAGTGGCTCGAACTACCCCTGTCTCGAACGGATTTTCGTGGTCCCAAAGGTGTTCGAGCCAATGAAGTTCGACTGTATGTGTTTTGCCAGTATTCATATTTGGTCGGTTTCGGCTCTGCGCGGAAGCCCCATTTAGCCAAATCTATTTCTGCAAGCCTCAATAGGCGAGGGGCGATTACCAAGGTGTAGTGTGGATAGAATAATAAAGCCGTGACATGGTCGAAACCTGTCTTTACCATTTGAGAACAAAAATGTGTAGATCAGCTGTGACGTGAGAGTGTTAACATGTTCCTTCTTTTACCCGACATTAAGATGTATTAGCGTATCAAGCCCTGCTGTCCATTTAAACTAATAGGGTTTATATGCATGAACGGTCCGTCTCACACCACTTTGCCTGGAAAGGCTTAGACCTTCGAAGCGGTTTATCAGTACTCATATGCCCTTCGAAGCGGTTTATCAGTACCCATGTGCAGTCGGTTTCAGATCGGCCCCCGCCAATCGGGGCTTGAAGAAATAGATGGGCTGCATGATGCATCCACGCAGAGCTGAAACCGCCCGCACACGAGTACCAGGCAAAGCGGTGCGCGTCGGCCAATCCATGCTTACAAACCCTATTGGTTTCATTAGGCGGCAGGGCTTGAGATGTCTTTTCATCTTATTGTCGGGTAAAAGTCCAACAAAATTGGAAGTAACGTCTCCTAAATGACATTTACAGTGTTGACAGGGACGTTAAACCTCAAATCTAAACAAAACAAATCTGCATGGAAGCACCATGCAGCCAAAATCTATTTCTCCTATCCCCGATGAGCGGGGTCCCTTTTGTATGTAATAATATTATATGCAAAAAATATTTTCAGGATGAAGTTGCATGCCCCTGCCCCTGCCCAAATCCATGCCCGACTCCATGCCCGACTCCATGTCCGACTCCATGCCCGACTCCATGCCCGACCCCATCCTTAAGCAGCGACAGCGACTCACAGGACAAGACCTCAGAGACAGCGGCGGCCAAGACAACGTCGAAGCAACACGGGAAAACCAATTCTGCGCGGTCGGAGAAACAATCCAAGGCTAGACCTCAGAAGGAGAAGCAAAAGGCTGAACAGTGTGCTACGTGTGGGCTGAAGTTTCCGCTGAAAGTTGATCAAAGAATTATTAAAGAGCATGTGGAGTTCCATCAAAGGCCGAGGCGTAGACATTAAACAATGACTGGAGAGCGTCTGAGCTGGCTGTAGATATAGAGAAATGACTCAACACGAAAACACGTCTATATAATTTTGATCCCCTTGAACTTCACTTTTAATAGTAAAATTGCATGATGCATACAAGGGTTATTTCCGACTTTAAAATATAGATTGTGGGTACTCGTTAGAACCGCCTCGATGAGGCGGTTCTAACGTGTACCCACAAACTATATTTTGAGCGGCAATAAGAAAAATATCACAAATTTATATCTTTATTCTTTCCTTTTTACGGCGGAATTATTTACAGTGTATTTGTATAGGCGTGTTTTCGTAATGCTGGCTGTTGATATAGAGAAATGGCTGTTGGATTTCTTTCTTTTTTTTTTTTTTCTTTTTTTTTTTTGCATAAGTTGTCGCCCTGATATTTTCGTCTTCTTTATCTATGCTGTTGTTTAGACTTTGATATGAATATGGAATCTAGTTGTTGTCGTTTAATTGTTGCTGTTGGTTCTCCTTATGTTTTGTTCTTTCCATACAAAATTGACAATAAATGTTAGCATTTCTTGATGAAAATGTGAACAAAATGTTTCATTATTTGTTAAATTGCTTATATATGCTTATAACTGTTTGGCGCCAAAAAGAATGGTAGTTGACAACATTTTTATTAGAATGGTCTTTGAGGAAATCAAATAAACCACCCATATTAAAAACTGTTGTTTGTTTGCTGTTTTTTCTTATTTTGTTTTATGCCCCCAGAGGTACATGGCTTCACGAAAACACGCCTATATAATTTTGACCCCTTTTGAACCCCGCTTTTACGAGGGTAGGCTGAAAAGTTCTGAGACGGACCAAGATCCAATGGTTTGTCCATGCTGAAAGTGCCTTATTTTTCAACATAGTCTTCCTTCCTGTCCACACCCTTCCTCCAGAAATAATCTGATGGAGCTAGATCAAGTGAATACGGAGGGTGATCGACAAGTGTGAAGCCACAGTCATGCTCAGCAGCCATTGCGACAACCGATTTATGAGCAGGTGCATTGTCCTGATGGAACAAGACCCCTTTTGTCAATTTTCCGGGTCGTTTAGCCTTAATTGCTTTTCGCAATTGTTTTAGCAGATCTGCATAATACTCCCCATTTATTCGTTAGAACTGCCTCATCGAGCAGAAATAACAAAAATGTACAATTTTTCTTTTTTTAAAATGCGTTTTAAATGATCGTATGATAAATAGATTTTTGTATTAATGCTCATGTATCATTAAAATTAAATCAGTTGAGAAAAGGGAATAAAATGCTCAGCGAAGCCTCACATTTTATCACCTTTCTTCAACTCGTTGAATAAATGCATTAATACATGAACACTCATGTAAGATCCTCTGTGTAATGAACACCATTGTAAACCATACTTTATTTAGAGTAATGAGAGATTTACTAGGGTAAACATGATTTTCTTTATCATTACGGTTACACATCCATGAGACATAGTTCATTTGCTTCTATCTCAAAAATAGACATTTGCTAATGAAAACTTTTGATATTTTTCTTAATTTTATTCCAAATATAGGTTGAGAGTTCTAACGAGTGCCCACAATTTATGCCATAGAGCAGAAATAAAGAAAATAATGTATACTCCTGTACACCCATTTTTCTTTACACAAAGTGGGGTTTAGATGAGGTATTCGTTACACGGTCTTGTTAACTTGATGCTGGTTCTACACCATAGAGTGTGGGTACTCGTAAGTAATTTCCTAACGATAATTTAATCCACAATCCATGTTTTAAGCTTGAATACAAAACATTTCTCCAGATAAAAGTTTAGTTTTAGAGACATGAAAAATAGAAGTGAAGGCAATGATCAGGAATCAATACAATTAACCCACAGATCCAATCAGAGACACCAAGGTAACAGAAATACAAATATGAAATAACTAGACCCTAATGGAAACACCAATAGCGCGAAGCCAAAAGGACAGTTGCCAATTGGGTATCCAAAATAAAAAAAGTATAAGGGATACATGCTCTGTCTCTGGTCGGGTTAATCGGAGTCTAACTGTTGTACTTCTTTTGCTCCAGCATTTCATTGGTTTCCTGCTGTCGAGTCCTAACCGCTGTTTTATCTCTGTGGTTGTTCGATTTGTGTGTTCACGGAGATGTTGCACTTAGTTAGGATTGAACAAATTATTTGTCTACATCGCGACGGAAGTAAGGCCGAGGATTGTGGCCACGTAAAATCGATTAAAGCCCCCCCCCCCCCCCTTTCCACCCCCCCCCCCCCCGGTGGAATACGTTTCACTGACCGTTCCTCGGCGGTTCTTCTGTCGCGGTTTATTTTTGTTTTGGTTTGTGTTTGAGTAATATAATGCCTATATACATGTAATTTTGACCCGCTTGGACCTTATTTTTCTTATTTCTGCTCTAGAATATAGATTTTGGGTACTCGTTAGAACCGCCTAGATGAGGCGGTTCTAACGGGTACCCATAATCTATATTCTGAGCAGAAATAAGAAAAAAAAATATCACAGTTTTTCATCTTTAAATTTTCGAGGTGTTTTTCTGTGGTAAAGTTTATTATGTATTTGTATAGGCGAATTTTTGTAATGTGAAACGTTTCGAGTAAATAGCTATCCCACGAATGAGGACCTAAGAGAGTATTGTTTTAGCTTCCAATAATACAGAGAACGCTCGTTAAATTGACAGTATATGTTCTCTTACTGATTGCCGTTATAGCGAATTTGACGCTATATATAAAGAACCCCTAAAAGGTGTTTCACTTGTTTGATTAGAAGTAGAACGTCCCAGTCAACACTATTTAGGTCATTTTGGAGACGATGCTTCCAATTTTGAGAGACTTTTACCCGATATTGAGATGAAATGACATCTCAATCCCTGCCCTGCCACCCAATGAAACCAATAGGGTGTATATGCATGGACGGTCCGACTCACACCGTCACTTTGCCTGGGCAGGCTTCGACCTTCTAAACGGTTTCGAGCACTAATGTGCGGCCGGTCTCAGCTCTGCGTGGAAGCATCATATAGCCCAATCTATTTCGCCAAGCCCCATGGGGCCGGCCTCGGTAGCTCAGTCGGATGCGCGTCACTGACTGGTGATCAGGAGGACGCGGGTTTGTAGAAAAGGTTTTATGATCAATCTCCTAATCGCCTTAACTTGGAAAGAAGCAATGAAGGCGAAAGGGTGGAGAGTGAATGCAGGAAAGACAAAGATCATGATCTGTGGTACAGGTCTGGACGTCCTGCAGAGTACAGGCCAGTTCCCGCGTGATGTATGTCGCACTGAAGTTGGCAGCAACAGTATCTTTTGTAATGACTGCAAGTTCTGGGTGCACAAGAAAGGCAGTGGGCTCAAGCGCTTGATTGAGGATCTTGATTACAGGTGTACACGTTGCCAAGGAACTGCATGCCCCTTAGAGGGCATGCCACAGAGGGAAGTCCAAGTCGGATAAGCTGCAGGTTGTAGCTTCCGTTTGCTACCGAGGTGATATGCTCTCAGCAGCTGGTTGTTGCGACCTTTCAACCACGTCACGTGTGAAAACAGCCTGGAAGAAATTCAATGTGTTACTACCAGTTCTCTCTTCCCGCCACCTCTCTTTCATGACACGTGGTCGCGTGTACAGCTAATGTGTGCGGAGCGCAATGCTTCATGCCAGTGAGACATTGCCATTAATAAAGCCAAACATCAAACGTCTTCAGCGGAATGACAGGACAATGATCAGGTAGATCTGCAATTTCAAGCCACAGGACACTGCCAACATCAGGTCCAGTGAACTACTTAAGCGTTTTGGCCTTGAGGACCTGGACCTTATCCTGAAAGAGAGAAGGCTCTGCTGGCATGGACATGTGGAACGCTCCGACGGTGCAGTCAAGACTGCCTGTGACATACAGGTAGGTGGAAAGCGGGGACCTGGAAGGCCCAAAATAACCTGGAAGCAGCTGACAGAAAGAGATTGCAGTGAATGGAAGCTCTCTGCTATCGATCCTCATGATAGACAAGCCTGGAGATCTGGTTAATATCTGCCATGCGTGCAGCAAGCCAGCTACCTGGAAAGGGGCCCACTTATGTGGATGTGGATGTTGCCCCTGTACCTGCACGTTAATCAAAAAGATGATGATGATGATGATGATGATGATGATCTCCACGAAAGAATGTTGCCTACCGCGGCAGGTATCGAGCCCGCGTCCTCCTGATCACCCGTAAGACACGCATCCGACTGAGCTACCAAGACGGCTTTTTTGGTAATGCAGAGAAAGAGAGAAAAAGAGAATTTAGAGATACGTGTGTAGCAGAGATGAAAGAAAATGACAGCGGAGAAAAAGGAAAATAAATGAGGGTGAAGAAACAGTAGAGTCCCTTACCTGCTAGAATGACAAAAAACGGTTTTCTGTCAATCGCCCCAAAGTTACTAAAGCTTTTCAGGACTGATCTTCACGTTATTACCACTGATTTGAGGGAATCCAGGTAACGGATATACATAGAGAATAGCGTCGCTATTCTTCTCTCTGTGATGTCAGAGCGCTGTGTTTAAGTAAAACCTGGGCTGGGATCGTGTACTTGGTCCTTGACAAACAGTGCAGATCCACGGGGCGTCTGATCAGGGTCTACACCGGTTAAACGAAACAGTTTTAAGTGTGATCACATGACTATTTTCCCGGCCTACACACAGACGCAATCGACAAACTAGTACTCTCATTGCTGAGATTGCATTTTCTTTTCTTATTTCTGCTCCAGACATATGTTTCGGTTGCTTGTTAGAACCGCCTCAATGTGGCGGTTCTGACAAGTACCCACAATCTAGTTCTTCGAAAAAAATAATAAAGAAAATATTGCAACCCCCAGTTTTCTTTATAAACCGGGGATTACAGGGTTGTTCATTTCACGGACCTCTTGATGAGATCGATCAGACTGCGCTTTTCACTTGTTAGGGATCATTCAATGCTTAGCCGGCCTAGGTAGCTCAGTCGGATGCGCGTCTGACTGGTGATCAGAAGGACACGGGTTCGATACCTGCCGGGGTCGGCAACATGAGTTGGATCATGAAATCTTTTCTACAGTTATTCTCTCCCTTCCATTGATTCAAGAAGGGCAGTTGTCAGTTTCTGGCGAAAGAATGCGCACTGTACCCTAACCGCTTAGGTATAAGCTGACCGGCTCCAAAATGACCTGAAATAGTGTTGACTGCGCCGTTAAACTCCAACATAAACAAACAAACATTCAATGCTTATAATGCTGTGCAGTTTCTGCGTATACGGGAACTTTTATGTTCAGAGGCTTGCAACTTCACACTGCTATTTAATGCACTCGCCCAGCCACGTTCTTGCCAGCATTCGTACACACATATTCTTAGCTGCTACAGTCTATTATAGACAGGTAGGTCGTGATCGCAAGCAAACTATTGATGTAATTAGCAGACTGTATATAAATAAACATAAGTGATTGGTTATAAAATCCTGAATATGTTCCAAGAATCTTCCATGATACCTGCCGCTTGCATGCTTTCTGCTGCGTATCGTTTAGTTCAGCTCGGTTCTACACCACTTCCGTAACGAATTACGATTTTTTGCACATTAAGTGCATCAATAAAGGGAATTGATAGGCTTTCAAGGGGCGAAAACCCTTTCATATATGGTTTAGATATTGTATCTTCGTCATTAGTAGGGGTCTACTTTAAGAGAAAATAATTTGCTCCTTAGGAGCAAATTATTTTCTTTAAAGGTAGACCCCTGTCTCGGATTGATATAGTTAACAGACAGGCGAAAACGGAATTTGTCGCCCATAATAAGCTTTACGAAAATATGCAAGGTGTGTCTCTTCATCTTAAAATGTTGAAAAGCTATTTCACTCTTTCTATAAAACAGATGTTTTGGTGTCTGTAAGCACCGAGACGTAAGGAATAGTTCTGGAACCAGAGTTTTGCTAAAATTTCAGTCAAATTCTTCTGGAATATCAAAGGAAGTACATTATTGTGGAAAAAAATAGTGGCATTAAAACTAGTTTCATGTGAATGGATTCTCAGCCACGAGATATCGTTCTGGTTTAGATCAGAACAATTTGAGTTACTCTTGGAGTAAATGCTTTTTGGATCTTTTACGGGGAATGGATCTTTAACCCACTGAGTGCCAGAAACGGGTAACTGGCAGACACTGCAGGCCCAGATCAGACGCCGCAGAACGGCGTCTGATCAGGGTCTACACTGTTTGCAAAAAGTTAAGCCACTTTCAAAATCTATTTTGACGATAACACAAACTGACACCCCTAAATTTTGTAATGAACATGTGCTATATATAAGGAGGAAGATTCCATTTGGTACAAAAAAGGGAGTCAACGTTGTGACTTTCTGTTTGCTTCACGGAAAAAGGGGCTCTACTTTTGAAAGAAAACCAATCCTCCTCGAGAAGCAAATTCTGAAAGAGTTGTCTTTCATAAAAGTGTATCTATTCCCTTAAGTAAAAACCACAAAAGTTGTCTCCCTTTCAAAAACCGACGGCAAATGTTTCATGTGTTGCCGTTTGTTTTATGAGAGATTGTTTTGCAAAATTACGGTGGTCGAAATTTGAAACGTACATTTCTTAAATATGAATGTATTTAAAACAGCGAATTGCAGGTTTAAAAATTCAAATCGGAGGCAGGTCTAAAACCTATGAAAAGCAGCGAGACCAATAAAGAGTAACATGTTCACGTGGAATTATTAAGTGCGAACATATATATGCAATAAAAGAAGGAAGATGCGATTACGACGTTATATTGGAATATGTATTTTTGCCCATTGTATCTCTGGTAAGTCACGTAACACTATACATTTTTAAATGTTCTTATTTTTTTTTCGTCGAAAGCCGCACAATGTAATGTAAAAATTATGTTCTGCATAATTCAATATATGTAGCATAATATGATGGATAAAAAGACTGCGATACTGCTATCAACCACATTACGAAAACACGCATATACAAGGAAACTTTATCACCGCAAAAAAAGAAAATTTTAAGATGAAACATTTTGATATTTTTCTTATATCTGCTCAAAATAGATTGTCTGTACTCGTTAGAACTGCCTCAACGAGGCGGTCCTAACGCTTACGCACAATCTATACTTTAGAGCAGAAATAAGACAAATAAGGTTTACCTCTGTAAACCCCAGTTTTACTATATAAAAGTGGGGTTCGAGAGGATCAAAATTGTATAGGCGTGTTTTCGTGATGCAAATAAGACGAAGCGTTTTTCCCATTATCGGTGGGGGATGCATATTGTCTTTGGTGCGGATCTCGTCGGCGTCTGGGTATGTGTGTGCAAGATATCTCATGAACTGCTGTGTGGATATTAATCAAATTTGCACGGATATAATATTGGGACAGGATGAAGAACTGATTAGGTTTTGGTGACTTTGACCTTATTTCAAGGTCACAGTCATATTGAATAGGCCAAATTTAGGTTGTGTGCAATACGTATAACTCATAAACTACTAGGTGGATTTTAATCAATTTTGCATGGATATAACATTTGGTCAGGATGAAGAACCGATTAGATTTTCGTGACCTTGACCTTATTTTCTAGGTCGCAGCGATGCTGTTATGGAGAACATCTCATCAGTTGATATCTCACGTCGCGCACATGTCCGGACTCACTGTGCGCACATGTCTGACGATTAAGTGCGCACACGTGACTGAAGTCTCACTGCGCGCACATGTCTAAGACTCACTGCACGCATATGTCTAAGACTCACTGCATGCTCACTGCGCGCATTTATCCTAAGACTCGATTCACGCATATGTCCGAAGATCTATTTCGCGTGTATGTCTAAAACTCACTGCGCGCATATAAACATGATAAATGTATCCAAAGACTCGGTGCACGCATTTGTCCGGAACTCAATGCGCGCATATATCCTAAGACACGATGCACGCATATGTCCGAAGACCTATTTCGCGCTTATGTCTAAAACTCACCGGCGCATATATCCCAAGACGCACTGTGCGCACATACCTTAAGACTCGCATCATCACGTGAACAAGTCCGTGAAATGAATACCCCCTAAACCCCATTTTATATAGACGAAAGTTGGGTTTAAGGGGGTGAACATTATTTTTCTTATTTCTGCTTCAAAACATAGGTTTTGGGTACTCGTTAGAACCGCCTCAATAAGTGTTTTCAGATGATCATTTGTAATTTTGAAGTTTAAATTGTGAAAGCAAAATGAAAAGGATGTCAGTATTTGTAAATTCTAAATAAATCAAAGGCTTGAGAAGTCTCAGAGTCGGTGAATTACAGGGTACCTGATATGGATCTACACTATTTGCCAATATTCAACACTTGTATATGAAGAAACACAATATTTCAAATTATTATCTGATTTTCGTCTAAGATGTATCTCTGACAAAACGATTCTGGACTGTTACATGTATTTCTGCTTGTATTACGAGTACATAGTAGACGCATTCTTTTACAGCTCAAACACTGAGGTTTTCCTGGTGATGTTTTTATATCTGCCTCAAACATTGATTGTAAGTGCTCATTAGAACTACGTCAATGAAGAGGTTCCAACGAGTACCCACAATCCTTGTTTTAGAAGAGAAATAAGAAGAATAAAGTATGCCCTGCACACCCTATTTTTCTTTGAAAAAATGTGGATATATGGGGGTGCCATTACGATAACGCACCCGTGCGAAGTAGTGCATTTTTTTTTCAGATCTCCAAAATGGCTATTTTTCTGATGAAAATCCGTGGCATTTTCTGATTAATAGTGTAAACATAGGTTTGGGGTGCTCGTTAGAACTGCCTAATAGGGGCGGTTCTAATGTGTACCCGCAACCTATGTCTTGGAGCAGAAATAAGAAACATAATGTATACGACACATCCGAGGTTTTGTTTGTTATGTTTGTTTGTAGTGGAATTTAATGGCCCCAATCAACACTGTTTAGATCGTTTTTGAGGCGGACAGTTTACATGTACATCATATCAGCACTTTTCCTGGGCAGACTTTCACGTAAGCCTTAAACAGTACAGTGCACATTCTTTCCTGGGAAATCGATAACTGCCCTTATTGAATTAGCGGAAGGGAGAGAATGACCGAAGAAAAAATTCATGATCAATCTACACGAAAGAATGTCGCCGAGCCCGGCAGGTATCGAACCCGCATCCTATTGATCACCAATCAGGCGCGCATCCGAATGAGCTAACGAGGCCGGCAACATATCTGAGTTATGTTATGATATCTTGCATGACTAGAACATAAAATGTGCCACGAACATAGATCGGAGTCTAACTGTTGGTCTTCTTTTGCTCCAGCATTTCTGTGGTTTCTTGCTGTCGAGTCCTCACCGTTGTTTCATCTCTGTGGTTGTTTGATTTTTGTGTTCACGGGGATGTTGCACTGATGAGTTAGGAGGCCTTCATGCGCACTGAATAAATTATTTGTCTAAATCGCGACGGAAATAAGGGCGAAGATTGTGGACATGCAAAATCGATTTAAGCCCTCTTTTCACTGCACGTTCCAAGGCGGTTCTTTCATTGCAGTTTGTTTGTTTTAAGGTTTGTCTTTGAGTGTGTGTATCGCGTATATTTTTCTGTTTTGGATAGCCAATTGGCCATTTTGCGGGAATGTGCCGCTAATGATGTTTCCATTAGGGTCTAGTTGTTTCATGTCTATTCTTCTCTGCCTTTGATGTCTCTGATGGGAGTTGTGGGTCAATTGTATCGATTCCTGATCATTGCCTTCTACTTTGGTACTCGTTAGAACCGCTTCATAAAGGTCGTCCTGACGAGTATCCACTATACTTGCTTTCTAACAGAAGTAAGGATAATGTGACCCCCTCCATGAACTATTTATTTAATATGAAATGAGGGTTTGTTTCCTTGAGTTATACGTCCCACCACGAAAGTCTGTGAAAGTCCACACGTATGGAGTAACCCTTGTTTAATTCTTCTTGTTAGAAATCAAAAGGCCTAGATCTTTAATATATGGAATATGGTAGTTGATCTCTATTACGACTGTTCAAATTATAGCCTTGGGTTAGAAATGACCCTGCCCAGGAGGCGTACTATAAAAAGTTGTGTTCTTTTTTTTTTTTTCTCAAAGTTCATTAAACCTTAGCAGGTCCACAGGTCCATCTAATAAACATTCTTGTAAACAAAAACACTTTTATAGTCAAACGTGGCGGATACAAGGGTATACACAAAATTTTGTTCCTCATGCTTGCTCAAAAACATAAAGTAAGGGTGCCCCGTTAGGAGCGCCTCATTGAGGCGGTTCTAACGAGCGATTGGAGCAAAAATCAGAAAAAAGTATCAACACATTTTAATCTAAAAAAAAAAAATAACCGTTTTAGCTCAGTTTCTCGGACAACATCACGCAAACACACCGATATAGTTTGGACCCCATTGAACTCCACTTTTATATAGTAAAACTGGGGTTACAGGGGTAAATAAGTTCTGATTAGTTAGATCCTTTGGAAGCAAAGAATACACAAAATAAACGAAAAAAAAGCCATCGGAAGAGATGGCAAATCCCCCGACCAAAAGCCAATATGGCCTTCAGAAGATTGTTCACCAATAGAAAGTGCAGAGAATTAAACCAGCAAGATATCAGTAAAGTGTTGCAGATATGGCCATCACAAGATTATACTGTCAGGGGAGATAACTAAAAACACGGGCACTCAGAATTGTGGTTCTTGCGCATGACGTGCCTGCTTAAGCTCATGTATGTCTGTACAAAGTACCATCGATATGTCTCAAAGGGTATTGGAGATATGGTGATTACAAGCTGGTCATACTGTTATATTGGAAGGGTAGATAACTCAAATACCACAGCACCAACAGTTGTGGTTCTTGCACATGACACACCTTCTGTACCTTGTATATGATTGCGCCAAGTTCCTTCAATATATCTCAAAGGTTGTTGGAGTTATGGCCATCACAAGGTACTATTGTCAGGGGAGATAACTAAAACTAAAAACCAGAGCATCCAGAGTTGTAATTCTTGAGCATGACACACCTGTTTAACCCCATGTACATCTGCATCAAGTACCACCAATATGTCTCAAAGGGTATTGGAGGTACGGTGATCACAAGGTGGTCATACTGTTAAACTTGAAGGGGAGATAACTCAAATATCATAGCACCCAGAGGTGTGGTTATTTAGCATGGAGCACCGCATCAGCCTTGTATACAATTGTGCCAAGTACCATCAATATATCTCAAAGGGTATTGGAGTTATGGCCATCACAAGTTTATATTGTCAGGGGAGATAATTAAAAAGCAGGGCATCCAGAATTGTGGTTCTTGCACATAACACATCTGCTTAACCTCATTTACGACTGTACCAAGTACCATCAATATATCTCAAAGAGTTTTAGAGATGTGGCCATCACAAGGTAGTAATTCTGTATTATTGGAAGGGGAGATAACTCAAAAACCATGGCACCAAGAGTTGTGGTTCTTGTGCATGGCACGCCGTCTCGGCCTTGTGAACAACTGTGCCAGGTATCATCAATGGTAGTATATCTTAAAGGGTATTAGAGTTATGGCCATCACAAGGTAGTCACTCTATTTTATTGGAAGGGGAGATAACTCAAAAACCATGGCAACCAGAGTTGTGGTTCTTGTGCATGACACGCTGTCTCAACCTTGTGAACAACTGTGTCAGGTACCATCAACATATCTCAAAGAGTATTGGAGTTATGGCCATCACAAAGTAGTCATTCTTTTTTATTAAGAGGGGAGATAACTCAAAAAGTATGGCAGTCAGAGTTTTGTTTCTTGCGCATGACACGCCGTCTCAGCCTTGTGAACAATTGTGCCAAGAACCATCAATGAATCTCAAAGGGTATAGGAGTTATGACCATCACAAGCTTGCGTCTACGGACGGACGGACAGATGGACGGACGCCAGGCTGATCGCTATATCCCCCGAACCTATTCGGTCGGGGGATAAAAAGCAGACTCGGTTTTATTGAGTCTGTTCATGACCAGTACTGAAATGTGCTACACTGGCCACGCCCCCTAGCACCTGCTTAAGCAGAACTCTTTTTCAAAATAATTTAAATGAACTCAATGATCCCAAAGGACCAGAAAATATAATCTGTACTATGATGGATGTACGGGGAGACTTTTTACGCCGCCACACGGCACAGTACCAGCTGCAGTGAAGATAAATAAGTTCTCAATAGTAAGATCCTTTGGAAGCAAAGAATACACAAAATAAACGAAAATAGCAGACTCGGTTTTATTGAGTCTGTTCATGACCAGTACTGACATGTGCTACACTGGCCACGCCCCGTTATTTAAACCTTATTTTGCTTATTTCTGCACTAAAGTATAGATTGTGGGAACTCGATGCTACTCTAATGAATACCCGCAGAAATAAGAAAAACATCAACATTTTTCATCTTAAATTTTTAGTTTTTTTTTTTCGTCAAAGTTTACATCGCATTTGTTTAGGCGTGTTTTTGTAATGAGAAAGACGACAGAATATCACACAGTAGTGTTGTGTCAATGAACCTGCTGCTGGTATTCCGGAATGTTGTGAAAAAGCATTATGTTCTTGTAGAAGCATTACTGTCACTTACAATATGAGCCCCGCCAAGCGAATTTGGGTCTTCGAGCATTCCGTCATGACAAATTTCAACTGCGCATGCCCAGCCATTCAGAGGGGCCAGGGATATGGCTTTCTGTCTGAAGGTTCCTCTTGATTCACTGCTTGTATGAGCGAGCAGCGAAGGTTCTGGCGAGACTGCGCGGATGCGCAGGCTCGCCTGAACCTTCGCTGCTCGCATAGGCGATAAGTACCAAAATCGCTTGACGGGGCCCATATGTGTTTGTACCTAGAAGAATAATGACAAGTGTCAGCGTAGGTTTCTTATCTGTCGATAGAAACTCTTAGCTACTGACGGCATGTGATGACACGTTTCTATAAGAACCAAACAAGTGTGTTTACCTGCTTGTCGCTGATCTACAAAAAGTGTATGAATCAATGAGTGCTTTAGGGTGAGAAAGGAATGTACGTTTGTATAGCTCATCATCAAGAAGTCAAGTGCAATTTCTACATTTCTAAGCGAAAATCAGTTATTCCGGTAATAATCTTGTGTGTGTGTGTGGGGGGGGGGGATTATCCATTGGATGCTTCTTTTCTTTACGATCGTCACTGAAGAGAATTACCCGTTTTTAAGAGGTGTCGAATACTTCGAAAATTGCGGTGAAATCTGACGTTTTTAAGGTAAACATGGCGCTAAAAGTACATTTCTACATACACAGAACAAAATCAAGGCTCTGGAGGGATTGCAGTCGTTCGGTACGACAGAAAATTCTGAAAATGTTTATCATATTCATTATATTGCTGCATGTTGATTAATTAACGGTTGAATATTATGAGACATAAAAATGCTTCATAATTGATTCAGCAGAATAGTAAACAAGCAAGAAAGCGCATGTTCTCCTTTAATGGTGCAGAATATTAGCAAGACATATATAAACTGTATCTGAACTGATGACATCGTTCACCAACGGTCGATAGCTTTTCAGAAAAGCCAATACTTATAGCGCGCACGGGTGATTCTTCGTACTTTTATAGCTATCATATCGAAATTGAATTGTTATTATATTATATATACTGTATTTAATTAGATATATTGAAGGTTGGACAAGAAAAGCAATTATTCATGCACTATTAGGCCAGTCTCTGTCGATATAAACAAAACCATATGCAAGCATACGAATGATGCAGAAGTGAAGATTGTACACATTGTCTTTTGTTTGCTTGCTTTTTAGTCCGTGAGTTCACGAAGTGAAGTCTCCAGACTTAAGTCATTGCTCGATGACCCTTCTCATCCACCATTTATTGAGTGGTTTTTAGAAGCATAATAGCTATCGCTTTTGGTATATGCCTCAGAATTACTGGAATCCTCCGCTCAAAATGTAGTTCCTGCCTAATTAAAGATTGTAGGTCATGAAACCATTGATAAAAAGTATTTTCTGTTATCAACACAGCTGTGTTATGTCTGCTGAAAGAGAAAGTACAAATCCTCTGCATTCTTTATTAGTATGAATGACCTGATAATCTGATTAAATATGTCAGCCCATAATTGCTTTATAAACATGTAATCCAGCCTCATTCTAGTGGTTTAAAAGATCTCAATTTAAAGAGCAAACATTTTAAGACCAATAAGGTCAACAAGCCTATGTAATTCACATCACGTGAAAAAGTTCGTGAAATGAACACCCCTAAACCCCACTTTATATGGAGAAAACTGGGGTTTAATGGAGTACGAGGACTGTTCAAATATGAATGCAAGTAGAACGTTTTCTCATGCACTAATGCGAAAATCACAGCGTAGAAAACATTTTACCTATACATTGATACCAAACCTGTTAAAATCCGTGCACTTTAGCCATGTATATCTTTCGATAGACACTGTCTACTCTTGTATACTAACACAAAAAATGGATGGAAGAAAGTCATAGTACGCCGTTGAAATACGGTCCTATATTAAGAATCGTTGTATTCTTGGTATACAGTGCAAAGACATTTTTGATGAAATATGTTCGGTTTATGGGCATAATGAAATGTCTTTTCCGACAGTTTTTCGTTGGTGTTAGAAATTCAGCTGTGGGCTAGGCTCAACAGAAGATGCATCACATGATCGTCGGCCGAAAAGAGCAACATCTGCCAAGATGGTTGCTAGAGTGAAAGAAATAGTTGCTACCGATGCACGATACACCACTAGGCAAATAGCTAGTATGGTTGGCATCTCATAAGGAGCAGCTCATACAATTCTGAAACAGGATTTGAAAATGAGAAAGATTTGTGCTAGATGGATTCCCCATCTGTTGACATATGAGCAAAAAAGACACGCATTCAGTGCGCCAAGAAGTTGCTTAAAAAGTTTCCAAATTACAATGCAAGGTCTTTCGCTAATGTCGTCACAGGTGACGAGACATGGGTTCACTTTTTTGAGCCAAAACGAAAGATTCAGAACACAATATGGGCAACAAAGTATTGCAAAAGACCATGCATTGCAAAGCGGACCATGAGCGTCAAGAAGGTAATGTATGCCATATTCTTTTCAAATCAGGGCCCTGCTATTCAGGTTGCTGTGCCTAAAGGCAAATCTGTAAATGCGAAGTTTTTCAAGAATAAAGTTCTTCGAAAATTGAAGAAATATTTCAAAGAACGTAGACCCGCAACTGGTTTGGCAAATGTCGGATTGCTACATGACAATGCGTCATCGCACAAGGCGTTCATTGTGCAAGACTATCTGAAGCAGGAAAAGGTTGTTGAACTCCCTCACCCCCCGTATTCCCCTGACCTTGCCCCGTGTGACTTTTTTTGTTCCCGCGGCTGAAAAAAATACCTTTCTGGTCGAAAATTTGTACAGCGCAAACACCTCGGTTCTGCAATATTCCAGTGCCTTCATAGTATACCTCGAAAGACTACCAAAATGCATTCAATGATTGGATCAGAAGACTGAAAGTTTGTATATCTGTTAAAGGGGAATACTTTGAGGGGACAAAATAATTTTTTCTTCGAAATCTATCACGGAATCATTTTTATGTGCTTAGTTGCATTCATATTTGAACAGTCCTCGTAGTCTCAGATACGATTGACGGGGTGGAGCTATCGTTTGTATCTGCCTTTGGAATATTCTATCAATAAAAAGGCAAAGCAAGTCACCCGATTGTTTGAATTAAACTGTAACAATACAAAGCTGTGGCATATTTGGTCGTTTGGTCTGTTTGCAAAACAGCATGCGAAAGGCACCATACCGACTCTTGTGGACTCAGTGAATATGACATATATTGTCAAGAACTGAAGAACTCCACTCTGTAAAAATTATCTGCGACTACTATTATTAAAAAGATCACATTTCTCCAGTAAAGCCACGCATTTGTTCCAACAAAGCTAAACACATTTTTCTGGAAAATGTGGATTTAAAAACTGTATGTTTATATAACTGATGGGGAATCTAAACATGAAGTATAGCCGTTCCTGTTTGACGCTACGGAGATATGTTTAAAGACAACCCTTGCGAGTCATTTTACGTTGTCTCCCAGAGAAAGGATGAAAGAGACAGAATAGCAAGTTAAGGAGATAAAAGTGAATTGCAGGGAAGAAAGAGCGAATGAATGATAGCTAAGAAACTGAAGAATTAACAATATCTCCCCGTGCCCAACTGTAAGCCAATATCAGCTGGGCGTCCCAGTGACACTGCTCTGGGGAGGGTGTTTAGCAGTTAAGGAGCCTCAGTGGACGTAAATAATTGATTTGTCGCGCCTACTAACTTTGTAAGAATCCCTATGTTTTATTGACACGGAATAAGACGTCGTGCGATTGTTTAAAGCGTTGTGTGCGATTGTTAATCGCACACAACGCTTTAAACAATCGCACGTTTAAGCATGATGTTCAGTGGCCATAACATTTTCACATTCCTCAGGCTTCAAATCGCCTCTACCTGTCGTGTGTATGCAGTTTTTTTTTTTGTTGTTTTTTTTTTAAAAAAGCATAATTTGGGCTGTCCATTTATTGCTGTTCTTCTTATCTCTCATAAAGCAAGACAGGATTATAATTGAATAACGACATGAAAGGCTAACATTGGTTGGAATGCATTTTTTATTTAATTTTCGCAAACTTCACAAAAAAGGAAATTTAATAAGAATCTATCTACCTCACTTATTGGTCCTGGGTAGAGAATAGGGTGGGGGTGGGGGTCGTTCCTGTCATTCATGAGAGAAAAAAAAACACCTTTCTATTGTTGAAACCAATTTTCAACCTTCCTGGAAAGTGGAATGTTGATGTTGAAGTGGTTCATCTCACATATTTATTGGCCAAATTATAAAGTGTTAGCAATAAGATTCCTTTAATACTAACATTGAAAAAAAAGTACCATTTATTTATGCCTATGTTACAAATGGTCTACGGCATCCGTAACTCCATTTCCATCGGCGCCGTGCGGCGACCATACGATTATCGTAATATTTACGGGTTCCTACCACGTTCTACGGGCGCCGCATCATTTACGATTTGGTATAACTCCGCACTTTAACAAACTGAAAATAAAATCGCAAGCCCGTAGCCCATTGAAAGAACCGCGCGATCCCCGCACATCACACGGGAACCGCATGGACATCGTGCGATGATCGTGCGGGCACCGCAAGACGTTTCCTGGAAATATGGGCTAAAACTATCGTTCGATGATCTTAGGCTCTTAGGATGACCGTACGGTGCCCGCACGGTCCCCTTGTGGATATCGCATGTCCGCAATGGGTCTGTAAAATCGCACGGACATTGTGCGGTCATCTTGAGGCAATCTTACGAGAACCGCACGGCTATTTGGTTGCTGTGCGAATAATTTTCATTTCCAGATGGGTATATATTGGTCATTTCCAACTGTTCATTATTTTCAAGAGTTGTCACTAAAATGAAAATGGCTCTGATTCCGCCACTCAGGCTCAGATTAGCACATTTGCGGCTGCAACTGAGGCAGAATATAAGAAAAGAGCAGGCGATAATTGTTGTAAAAGTAGGGTCGATCCTCGAAAAAACTAGAGTCGAACTTCAATGGCTCGAACACATTTGGGACCTCAAAAATCTGTTCGAGACAGGGGTAGTTCGAGCCAATGAGCCAACTGTCAGGGGGCATAACGAGATACTTTTAGACATCTTTCCGGTGTTCTATAATGAAAATGTATGTTGTGTGTACTCATTAAAATCGCCTCATCGAGGCGATTCTAATGAGTTCACACAACATACATTTGCAAGATAAAAGACTAAAATCTCCTTTATTATCCCCCACTATTTCTAATGAAGAGGATTTCGCTAGGGACTCAAGAATTGGTTCGACACATCCATGGTAAACGAGCCATCGGGGTTCGAGCCATCGGGGTTCGAGCCATCGAAGTTCTACTGTATTTCTTCCCTGAGGTCTACGTCAGTTTCATTGTCTGGATCCTCTTCATCCATCCTCTCCCTCTGTCTGAATCATTTGGTACCTCATTCGGCAGATCCTTCCTAGATTTTTTTTTACCTTTCCCGCTCCTTTTTAGGGCTGTATATTGATGGTCGACTACACACGAAATGTGAAGTTGTGCACGCTTAGTTAACAAGATGAGCTCAAAACTACTCGAAGATCGTTCTGGTATCGTTCGATCTCCATGCGGCCGCCATACGGACGACGCACAGTCCCCGTACGATTGCCGTATGGAGCTGCGGTAAGATTTTCGCATGGACACCGAACGGTCCACGTACAATTTTGAACCAGCTTGTCACCGAAAACCCGTACAAGAAATCGCACCATGCGTCGTTCGGGAGTCGAAACCTCGTAACTCAGATTATTCACTTTTTCAGGAGAGATGATTTTCTTCTTTTTTTGAAAAAATCATGTTTCGTCTTATTTTCTGTACTCCATCCAAACGTTTCTTCCAGCAAAGGAGAATTACCAATACCCCTTAAATATTCAATATATAAGCTGCTGGTTTGTCATTTCAGAGACCTAGATTTTTGGATTTTTATGGAGATACGAGTTTCTGACGGTTTTTTTACCATATTATACATGAGTTACATCCTTTTGTCACTTTTGTTGAGTGTATTATTTAGCTCTGCAGTGACTTAATTGAATTGATCTTTGTTTCATTTAATTCCTTACGGAGTTGCCTACTGGCCATCAAAATCTCAACCTCTGTCTGAACATACTGTTCTGCTGACCACACCATACTTGAGATACTATGTTTTGAGATTCAGGTTTTATATCAATCAAGATTATGCTGAGATACGTTTTACTGTTGTAAAATGGAAACTGATTGGCTTAGAGCTACGCCGTTTTGAGCAAAAGATGTGTCTATGATTCATGAACCTAATGGTATCAAAATGTCATTTTACCAAAAAATCAGAGTTACGAGGTTTTGACTCCCGAGCGACGCATGTCTGTATACAATGTAATCGTAGCCGGTAGCATCATAAGATTTCTAAAGCTCGTACGGACAATCGTAGACAAATAAATCGTACGGCGCCCGTAGCCATATGTAACCCAGACAAAAAGTATCTTCTGCGGTTTCTGTAAATATTAAGCATGTGTTCGATATCTCCAAATATTTTAGAAGAGAAAATTTAATTTGTCTCGTCTGTTCCAAAGAAAATCCCTATTATATTTTAAAATTACCTATCTTGTTGATGGTTTCCGGACTCGGAAAATGAGCATTTTCGAGGCGCTTGATAAAAAGATGAATCCATAAAAGTAAACCATTGATACATAGAGGATCTTACATGAGTGTTCATGTATTATTGAATTTATTAAACTCGTTGAGGAAAAGGGATAAAATGCGAGGCTTTGCCGAGCATTTTATCCCTTTTCCTCAACGAGTTTAATAAATTATTGATATAGAGGATCTTACATGAGTGTTCATGTATTATCGAATTTATTAAACGAGTTGAGGAAACGGGATAAAATGCGAGGCTTTGCCGAGCATTTTATACCTTTTCCTCAACGAGTTTAATAAATTATTGATATAGAGGATCTTACATGAGTGTTCATGTATTATCGAATTTATTAAACGAGTTGAGGAAAAGGGATAAAATGCGAGGCTTTACATGAATACGAATGCAAGATTCTATTTATCATATGACATTTAAAACGTATTTTATTCACGATTGTTTAATAAAAATGGCAATATTCCGCCATTAGTAAAAGCAACGTCGTTAAGGATGTCGTACATGTAACGTTGCGGGACGTATCTAGCTAATGTGCATATTTAATCCACTAGTGGATTATCGAAAATATTACATGGCGTTATTACACTCTCAGACGCGACGTCATGATAAAATTCGTTTATCAATTATTACAAATGATAAACATCTAATAAGCCTACTCAAAGCTTAATTTGATTTAAAGGTCATGAAAATTCACGATAATGACCATTGCTGTAGTGTGGTGTGTGTTTATTTGGTCACGTCTTCTGATACAACTGACGTAATGGCCAAGTATGATCGACTCAGTATATGAAAATTGATAGATAGATCGAGACTGCTAAAGACGCGGCTGGCGCTGTAATGTTTGATATTATTTCAGGTTTTTTGTAGCTGCTGATGATGTTGCTACTGTAATATTTGTTTTGTTTTTGTTTTTGTGCTTTCTTTCTTTTTATTGCTAGTCGTTAGCGTTTCTTTTTCTTTTCTTTTTTTCTTTTTTTCTTTTTTTTTTTTTTTTTTTTTTTTTTCGTTTCTAATAGCCAATTTGTACCACAAAGACGTTCAGTTAGCAGTTTCCATAAAATAGAAGTGAAGGCAATGATCAGGAATCCATTACGCAAACACGCCTATACAAATACATTGCCACCTTTATCGCCGAAAAAATGAAATTTTATGAAGAAAACTTGCGATATTTTACTTATTTCTGCTCAGAATATAGAGTGTGGGCACTCGTTAGAACCGCCTCATCGAGGCGGTTCTAACGAGTACCCACACTCTATATTTTAGAGCAGAAATAAGAAAAATATAAGGTATACCCCCGGAAACCCCAGTTTTACTATATAAAAGTGGAACTCAAGGGGGTCAAAATTATATAGGTGTGTTTTTGCGATGGATAAAATTAACCAAAGCTCCAATCAGTGGCACCATGGAAAAGAAACACAAACATGAAACAACTAGACCCTAATGGAAACTTCACTAGCGGAAAGGCAAAAGGACAGTCAATTTCCCACAAAATAGGGAGGGGTGGAGAAGGGGGCTTTGCATTTGACTCGCGATTGACCATGAAATGTGATGCTAACATGATTAAAAAAAACAATCAAGTTAGATGATATATTTTCTGCTCAGATCAGCACAAAATGCCAGTTCTCCTGCTCATGAATTGTAAAAAGCAAACAATGGTTGGTATTTTAAAATTTATGAGCAGGTCAAAGTTAATACCGGACATCACGAAAACACACCTTTATAATTTTGACCTCCCTGAAACCCACTTTTATAAAATAAAGCTGGGGTTTATCGGGGTAAACCTAGTTTTTTCTTATTTCTGCTCTAAAATATATAGATTTCGGCAATCCGTTAGAACCGCCTAGATGAGGCGTTTCTAAAGAGTACCTACAATCTATATTTTGAGCAGAAATAAGAAAAAATATCACAAATTTTCATCTTAAAAGTTTCGTTTTTCGTTGGTAAAATTTACAATGTAGTTGTATAGGCGTGTTTTCGTAATGAATAAAAAATCACATTTTTTTTTTTTTTTTTTCATTTTAAAAGTTTTTTTTCTGTGGTAAAGGTACAATGCATTTGTATAGGTGGGTTTTCTTAATTTCAAGTGAATTGAACCTGATAAAAGTTCTATAACCCCGTGTCCAGGTAAGATGGCAATGTGTTTCATAGGGCAGTTATCCTAATGAATAAATAATCTGTACTATGTTTTTACCTCTGCCCCTGCCCATCGGGGCTTGAAGAAATATATGGGCTGCTTGATGCTTCCACCCAAAGCTGAAACCGACCCGCACATGAGTACTGGTAAACCGCTTAGAGTATCTAAGCCTGCCCAGGCAATGTGGTGCGAGTCGGCCCGTCCATGCTTTTAACCCTATTGAATGGGCGGCAGGGCTTGAGATGTCATTTCATCTCAATGTCGGGTAAAAGTATCACAAAATTGGACGCAACGTCTGCAAAATGACCTTTACAGTGTTGATGGGGGCGTTAATCCTATTAATCAAACAAACAAATGTTTTCACCAAACCGTACCGTACTGATATTCTCAAAATGGAATGCAAGGTATGTAATTTATCAGTAAGAGGCAATAGAAGCAATTATCCTGCTAATAATAAATACATATTTCACAGTAAATGAAGATCAAAAGTGCAAACATAAGAAACTCACAAAGCGTCACAATGTCTGTTACTCTTGTTTCAAAGTTGAGCTAGGACATTGCAAAATAGCACATAAAAGTTACCCAGGACACTCCACAAAGAAAGAACACAGACTCGAAAGAACTCAAAGTCTTGGCAATATGAATCCACACAGTTATCTAACAAGAAAATCCCACCCCAGCCAACATTACAATAACACACCCGTGTGACCAGTGCATTCTTTCATATCTCCAAAATGACTACTTTTCCGATCAAAATTTGTGATATTTGTTTCTTATTTGTACTCGAAACATAAGTTATGGGGGCTCGCAGTACCAACAACCTGTAATGTACCCCTTAAATCCCAGTTTTCTCCCTATAAAACGGGGTTACGGGGGTGTAAGGCTGTCACGATTAATCGTATAATCGATTAATCGATCGATAAATTCCACAAAAATGATTATCATTTCTGATTTGCTTTTAATCGATTACTTGATAGGTACAATTTACTACCCAAAGTTATGCCTAAAATAGCTGGATGAGTGGCAAACATTGCAGACCCTGGTGAGGCGCCGCATTATGCGGCGTCTCATCTGGGTCTACACTGTTTGCTCAGGCCTGTCTGTTCAAATAAACATATGGTAAAGTGCAGCATATGGTAAGAGTCATGCTCAGACACAAAGCCAGACAGGTTAAATAATGACAAAAACATTAGCGATTACTAATCGATTATCGATCGCAATGACAGGACTGATAATCGATTATCTTTTCGGCTCCGATCAGCCAGCCCTACGGGGGTGTTCATTTTGTGTCTCTGATGGGAGCTGTGGGTTAATTGTATCGATTTCTGATCATTGCCTTCACTTCCATTTGTTACTCTGATGTCTGTTTGTATATCAATACAGTCTAACCAGAGGTATCGATTGCTGCCCTGGGTATACAAAAGGTCACAAAAGGCTCATGCGAACCACAAAGACTCGGACCAGGCTGCGCCATAGACTTGTAGTCTGTCTGACATGAGTCTTTGCTGGTCGCACATATCTTTTAGTAGTTTTGTCGTACACCGGCTCATAATTCAAACGAACTGTAAAACGTTTACAGTTCAAGGGCTGCTACTAAGCAATAGACTCATGAGCGTATTTTTAATGTGGGCCCCGTCAAGCGATTTTGGTACTTATCGCCTATGCGAGCAGCGAAAGTTCCGGCGAGCCGCGCAGTCTCGCCAGAACCTTCGCTGCTCGCTCATACAAGCAGTGAATCAAGAGGAACCTTCAGACAGAAAGCCATATCCCCGGCCCCTCTGAATGGCTGGGCATGCGCAGTTAAAATTTGTCATGACGGAATGCTCGAAGACACAAATCCGCTTGGCGGGGCTCATGTTCTATCGAATTTGTGCGAGGTTATCCATCATGGTAAGTCAAAATACTCAGAAAAATCTGCTTGATTGGCCAGGCCTCAGATTATATGAGCCCCGCCAATCGAATTTGTGTCTTCGAGCATTCCATCATGACAAATTTTAACTGCGCATGCCCAGCCATTCAGAGGGGCCAGGGATATGGCTTTCTCTCTGAAGGTTCCTCTTGATTCACTGCTTATATGAGCGAGCAGCGAAGGTTCTGGCGAGACTACGCGGATGCACAGGCTCGCCTGAACCTTCGCTGCTCGCACAGGCAATAAGTACCCAAATCGCTCGACGGGTGACGGGGCCCATATGACGGTGGGTCAGGACACAGATTCTATGGCGGTTCCAGCGTAAAGGCATACTGAGAATGGAATTATAATTTAATTTTATGTAATGTCGGTTGGTGCCTGATGCTCTGTCTCTGGTCTAGTTCATCGGAGTCTAACTGTTGGTTTTCATTTGCTCCAGCATTTAAGTGGTTTCTTGCTGTCGAGTCCTCACCGTTGTTTCATCTCTGTGGTTGTTTGATTTTTGTGTTCTCGGAGATGTTGCACTGATGAGTTAGGAGGCCTTCATGTTAAATCGCGACGAAAGTAAGGGCGAGGATTGCGGCCGCGTAAAATCGATTTGAGCCCCAATGTGGAATTGTTTTTTGATTGTATTCGTCCTTCCGGTCCAATGTGTGTCATGTTGGTGATTCAGATTCTTTCCACAGTATGTATATTGCTCCTCTTTAGTTAGGTTTGGATGAGCACCAATGGAAGTGAGGTTGGGATCAGGTAAAGTTAACTTAAATCCACCAGAAATTTTTGCTGACCGTTCCAAGTCGGTGCATTTGCTGTGATTCCTTCATGTTTTGTGTTGGTGGTTCTGATTCTTTCCCTAATCATATATGAGCCCTGCCAAGCGAATTTGTGTCTTCGATCATTCCGTCATGACAAATTTTAACTGCGCATGCTCAGCCATTCAGAGGGGCCAGGGATATGGCTTTCTGTCTGAAGGTTCCTCTTGATTCACTGCTTGTATGAGCGAGCAGCGAAGGTGCTGGCGAGACTGCGCGGATGCGCAGGCTCGCCTGAACCTTCGCTGCTCGCATAGGCGATAAGTACCAAAATCGCTTGACGGGGCCCATATGTTGTTGCGTTGGTGGTTCTGATTCTTCCCCCTTTTTTGGTTGTTCATTTTTAGTTACGTTTGCCTTATCCATGTTAATGTTTTTCATGTTGGTGATTCTGATTCTTTCGCTATTTGGAATCTGATTGTATCAGTTCCTGGTCGTTTCTCTTTTTCCTTTACAACTGACGGACGAACTGCGATTTATTACTCAACAAATCACACACAAGAGCTGACCCATCTCTATTTGCACATACTAAACATCCACAATTATTTAGTTGCTTCCTTCAAATTCTCCCAACCTTCCGCCAACATTATTGATTGTTTCACACACATTTATGTCCGTGTGTACTCAATGTTTTCGATGCAAGAAAATAACGTTTTCACCGTCTAACGTCAAAATATCTTAAACGTTGGCTTTTAATGACGTCACTAGTCATAGTCTTTCGACTTGTGAATTGTTGCATAATAATTCACAGTTCCTTTCCATTGCCTATATAGGCGCGCTATGTAATAATTAGTGTTTTTAATATGAACATTACTCACATTCAATTTGACAATTCAATTTCTGGTTTACATTGCTGACTAACATCTACTGGCAGAAACTGTATAATCTAGGAACGACAGTAACGCTTTTCACAGACACATAAAAGTCGCTGTTTGTTCCAGCAGACAGGAATGAAAAGTAGATTATGATGTTCTATTACAAGCGAATGCACCTGTCTTCGTCGTATACTAAAATTAATTCTGTAATAAAGGTGATATTTGTGAAAATTCAGATTCTCAATGCATTTGCAGAAAACCCCTGTACTCATCACGTGAACAAGTCCGTGTAATGAAGACCCCCCTAAACCCCACTTTATATAGAGAAAACTGGGGTTTACGGGGGTAAACATTATTTTCCTTATTTTTGCTCCAAGACATATGTTATGGGTACTCGTTAGAACCGCCTCAATGAGGCGGTTCTAACGAGCACCCAAAACCTTTGTTTTGAACATTTATAACAAAAATATCAAGGATATTCATCAGAAAAGTAGCCATTTTCGAGATGTGAAAAATGCACAAAGCCGCACGGGTGTGTTATCGTAATGTTAACAAACAAATGAGAAGCAGTATTGTTCATAAGAGGGTAAGTCAATAAGTAACTAACTAGCCTATCCCATCTCCAATTGACCGAGACAACCAAGATTTCCCATGCCTTGTTTCAATACATGCTTTAAGCATGGGAGCAAAATTCCACCCTTATCTTGTTACCAGACGTCTGTCAATAGTGAATTTAACGATAACCGAGGCGGTTCTAACGAGTACCCACAATCTATAATTTAGAGCCGAAATAAGAAAAATAGAATTGCGTTGACATAGAAACTTGATACAAGTATCATTTTTTCAAAAATAAGGTTTACCCCCTGTAACCCCAGTTTTACTATATAAAAGTGGGGTACAAGGAGGTAAAAATTATATAGGCCTGTTTTCGAGATGAATTCTCTCTTTCTCCATGTTTGGTTAGTTTCCACGAAGCCAAACTAGTGTACACCCTTCGAAAGCCTATACCTCTTGAAACACTTTTTATAACGATTGGTAAACAGTATGATAACACACTCGTGTGCAAAAATGACTTTTATCAGTTACCCTCTATATTTATTGCATTGTAACACATTGACCTGATTAGGATATTCTATCAATAGGACAAGTGAGGTTTATCAGGTCAACGTGACATTTTATTTCTATGAACTCAATGAACTGAACTACTGGAAAAAATGGCAAAACTGTAAGAGTGCACAAGGAGATTAACTGATAAATAGAATACCAGATTCGTACCATATAAGGTTCGGCTTCGAGAACGCATCTAGAATCGCTCGGCGAGCGTCGCGATTCTACTGCGTTCTGGAAGCCTTGCCCGATAAACTTGATATCAAATGACACGAACGAGGTACATGTATTCTCTATTTCTCCCATCACTTTAACTAGCATTTTTCAGAAGAAAATGGTTGTTCGTTTCCATATTCCTGTTCAAATGTACGTCGTGGATACTCATCAGAACCGCCTCAGTGAGGCTTTCTAACGAGCACCAACTAACTGTTGTGGAACAAAAATAAGGAATATAATGAATACACCCCCTTAAACGCGACTTTCCTCCGCATAAAATGGGGTTTAGAGGGATTTTCATTACACGGACTTCAGGTGACAAAATGACAAGCAGGCATGCATGAAGAATATCAACTCGCATCCTCATTATTTGCTAATTACAATTCAACAAAATATACATAGCTGCAGTTGAGGGTGTGTCCGTTTGCTTTATTTATTTATTTAATTTTTTTAAGTTTGGTGAAAGTCCCCGCTAAAACTATTTAAATCATTTTAGAGTTGTTGCTTCCAATTTTTACCCCGACATGGAGATGAAATTTCATCTCGAGTCCTGCCGCCCAATGAAACCAATAGGGTTTATATGCATGACGGTTCGACTCGAGCCAATTTGCCTGGACGGGAATTCCAAGCAGGCACACGTCGCTAGGGCAACGTCAAATCAACGTCGGTGCAACGTCACGACGTTGCACCGACATGGATATGATGTTGCATAAACGTCATGACATTGCACCGACGTTGATGTGATGTCATAATTACGTCAAATGCCTGTTGGGTTGTTGCCTACGATTGTCGGAAACAAAGTGAGTGCTGATCGGGCGCCCGCGTTGTTGAACTCAAGAAACAATTCTATAACAGTTTTGTCAAAATATTGCAATGACTTGGCAGTAAATGCAATTTTTCAATTTTTCATATTATAAGTCTATGGAAACTCTAAGGTGCCATAGCAACCAAAGTAAAAAGCCGATTGTCATAAAAACACAACCTTCCAATCCCCAAGCCCAAGGATGCACTGAACAGTTTCTCAGTTATATGGCCTTTTGTGAAGTGGAAGGGTGGGGCATGACCCCGGCACATCCCGGGGGAGCCCAAGGTTGGTGTCACTGAATGCGTCTTATCATAAGAAACAAGAATATATATGGTTTAGGGGTGGGGATCTGAATGGTTTCTGAAATGTATGAAGTAGAGGGGATGGGGCGCAACCTAGTGGGCACTCAGGCTGTCATAAAAGCGTATGGCTAAGCAACCAAACTAAAACGCCGATTAGCATATAAAACACATAGTTTCACCCAGACCCAGCCCCCACCCCACCCACACCCGCCCCCAGCCCAAGAATGCTAAAGATTAAATTTGGACTCAATCGGCCCAGTGACTTCTGAGGAGATGACGTTTGAAAATGTAGACGTTACACATCAGACGACGATAACGCCGACGGGCAACTGCCTATCCTGTAAGCTCCCCCGGAGCCTTCGGTTCAGGTGAGATAACAAGAGGGCCATGATGGCCCTGGATCGCTCACCTGATCCATAGAGTAACAAGTGGGCCCCAGGGAGGGCCATTATTGACCCCAGGGTTAGAATGTGCTAAATGTTGAGGGAGGTCTAAAAAGTGAAGCTTCATACCAAATATCAACAAAGGCTGTAATTTGAACAATCTTGGCAAAGGTCTACTAGATGAAGCTACACACCAAATATCAAAGACCTGGGCCTTGCAGTTTCAGATAAGAAGGTTTTTTTTAAAGCTATTCCCTTCATAAGCCTATGTAAAACCAAATGGCCCCGGGATAGGGGCATTTTTGGCCTAAGGGCTATAATTTGATCAATCTTGATAGAGGCCCACCAGATAAAGCTTCACACCAAATATCAAAGACCTGGGCCTTGCTGTTTCAGAGAAGAAGATTTTGAAAGATTATCTCTATATAAGTCTATGTAAAAACCAAAGGGCCCTGGGACGGGGACATTTGTGGCCAGAGGGCAATAATTTGAAAAATCTTGGTCCACTAGATGAAGCTCCATACCAAATATCAAAGACCATGGCCATGCAGTTTCAGAGAAGAAGATTTTTAAAGATTTCCCTATATAAGTCTATGTAAAACCAAAGGGTCTCGGGCGGGGGCATTTTTGGCCCCAGCACTATAATTTGAACAATCTTGATAGAAGTCCACTAGATGAAATTTCACACCAAATATCATAGACCTAGGCCTTGTGGTTTCAGAGAAGAAGATTTTAAAGATTTTCCCTATATACGTCTATGTAAAACTAAAGGGCCCCGGGGCGGGGGCTTTTTTTGGCCCCAGCACTATAATTTGAACAATCTTGGTAGGGGTCTACTTGATGAAGCTTCATACCAAATGGCAAAGACCTGGGCCTTGTGGTTTCAGAGAAGAAGATTTTTAAAGATTTTCCCTATATAAGCCAATGTGAAACAAAGGGCCAAAGGGCGGGGGCATTTTTGGCCCAAGCACTATTATTTGAACAATCTTGGTAGGGGTCCACTAGATGAAGCTTCATACCAAATTTCAAAGACCTGGGCCTTGCGGTTTCAGAAAAGAAGATTTTTAAAGATTTTCCCTATATAAGCCCATGTAACACCAAAGGGCCCCGGGGCGAGGGTATTTTTGGCCCCAGCACTATAATTTGAACAATCTTGGTAGGGGTCCACTAGATGAAGCTTCATACAAAATATCAAAGACCTCGGCCTTGCGGTTTCAGAGAAGAAGATTTTTTAAGTTTTCGGTGAAAAAAATCTATTTTTGGCTCCTGTGACCTATATGTGCAACGAACCGGAACCATTTGAACAACTTTGAAAGGGGTCCACCTAAGGATCATTCCTGTGAAGTTTGGTCAAAATCTGATCAGTGGTTTCGGAGGAGATGTCGTTTGAAGAAATTGTTTACGCACAGATGACAGACAAAAAGTGATCCTAATATAAAACACAAGAGGGCGATCATGGCCCTGGATCGCTCACCTGATCGATAGAGTAACAAGTGGGCCTCGGGAAGGGCAATTATTGACCCCAGGGTTAGAATGTGCATAATGTTGAAGGAGGTCTTAAAAGGTGAAGTTTCATACCAAATATAAACAAAGGCTATAATTTGAACAATCTTGGCAAAAGTCCACTAGATGAAGCTACACACCAAATATCAAAGACCTTGGCCTTGCGTTTCAGAGAAGAAGATTTTTTTTTAAAGATTTTCCCTCTATAAGCCTACGTAAAACCAAAGGGCCCCGGGGTTGGGGCATTTTTGGCCCCAGCACTACTAAGCCTATGTAAAACCAAATAGCCCCAGGGCTGGGGCATTCAGGGCTATAATTTAAACAATCTTGATAGAGGTCCACTAGATGAAGCTTCACACCAAGCTGGGCCTTGCTGTTTCAGAGAAGAAGATTTTCAAAGATTATCTCTATACAAGTCTATGTATAACCAAAGGGTCCCGGGACGGGGGCATTTGTGGCCCAAGGGCTATAATTTGAACAATCTTGGTAGAGGTCTACTAGATGAAGCTCCATACCAAATATCAAAGACATGGGCCTTGGGGTCGAGAGAAGATTTTTAAAAATTTCCCTATATAAGTCTATGTAAAACCAAAGGGTCTCGGGCGGGGGCATTTTTGGCCCCAGGGCTATAATTTGAACAATCTTGATAAAGGTCCACTAGATGAAATTTCACACCACATATCAAAGACCTAGGCCATGTGGTTTCATAGTAGAAGATTTTCAAAGATTTTCCCTATATAAGTCTATGTAAACCCAAAGGGCCACAAGGCGGGGGCATTTTTGGTCTCAGGGCTATAATTTGAACAATCTTGGTAGAGGTCCACTAGCTGAAGCTTCATACCAAATATCAAAGACCTAGGCCTTGTGGTTTCAGAGAAGAAGATTTTTCAAGAATTTCCCTATACAAAACTATGTAAAACCAAGGGCCCTGGAGAGGGGGCATTTTTGGCCCCAGGGCTATAATTTGAACAATCTTGGTAGAGGTCCACAAGCTGAAGCTTCATACCAAATATCAAAGACCTGGACGTTGCAGTTTCAGAGAAGAAGATTTTTAAAGATTTTCCCGATATAAGCCTACATATATAAAACCAAAGGGCCCCGGGGCGGGGGCAGTTTTTGCCCCAGCACTATAATTTGAACAATCTTGGTAGGGGTCCACTAGATGAAGCTTCATACCAAATATCAAATACCTGGGCCTTGTGGTTTCAGAGAAGAAGATTTTTAAAGATTTTCCCTATATAAGCCCATGTAAAACCAAAGTGCCCCGGGGCGGGGGCATTTTTGGCCCCAGCACTATAATTTGAACAATCTTGGTAGGGGTCCACTAGATGAAGCTTCATACCAAATATCAAAGACCTGGGCCTTGTGGTTTCAGAGAAGAAGATTTTTAAAGATTTTCCCTATATAAGCCCATGAAAAAACCAAAGGGCCCTGGGGCGGGGGCATTTTTTGCCCCAGCAGTATAATTTGAACAATCTTGGTAGGGGTCCACAAGGTGAAGCTTCATACCAAATATCAAAGAGCTGGGCGTTGCGGTTTCCGAGAAGAAGATTTTTAAAGATTTTCCCTATATAAGCCCATGTAAAACCAAAGTGCCCCGGGGCGGGGGCATTTTTTGCCCCAGCACTATAATTTGAACAATCTTGGTAGGGGTCCACTAGATGAAGCTTCATACCAAATATCAAAGACCTGGGCCTTGTGGTTTCAGATAAATATTTTTAAAGATTTTCCCTAAATAAGCCCATGTAAAACCAAAGGGCCCCGGGGCGGGGGCATTTTTTGCACCAGCACTATAATTTGAACAATCTTGGTAGGGGTCCACTAGATGAAGCTTCATACCAAATATCAAAGACCTGGGCCTTGTGGTTTCAGAGAAGAAGATTTTTAAAGATTTTCCCTATATAAGCCCATGTAAAACCAAAGGGCCCCGGGGCGGGGGCATTTTTGGCCCCAGCACTATAATTTGAACAATCTTGGTAGGGGTCCACTAGATGAAGCTTCATACTAAATATCATAGACCTGGGCCTTGTGGTTTCAGAGAATAAGATTTTTTAAGTTTTCGGTGAAAAAAAATCTATTTTTGGCTCCTGTGACCTAGATGTGCAACGGACCGGAACCGTTTGAACAACTTTGAAAGGGGACCACCTAAGGATCATTCCTGTGAAGTTTGGTCAAAATCCGATCAGTGGTTTAGGAGGAGATGTCGTTTGAAGAAATTGTTTACGGACGGACGCACGCACGCACGGACGCACGGACTGACGACGGACGACGGACGAAAAGTGATCCCAAAAGCTCACCTCGTCATTACATGACAGGTGAGTTAAAAACGGGTCTTGTCGAGGCGATTATAATAAGTACCCAAAATACAGATTTGTTTGACGATTGAGGATATTTAGTCATTGTTAACTCCCAATGCATTATCTCAAATGACTGCATTTCGATGACAACGCCTTTGTTATGTGGGAAAATGAGAATTCCTTCAAGAGATTGATTACAATCAAAGTACTGAAAGTACTGAGGAAAGTTGATTTATGAGGTATATTCACCATGATAAAATGGTAGTGGTAGATTAAACAGTTCTCTAAGTATCTTTTTGACAAGGTTGAAAAAGGAGTTTAACCAGGTTCGACTAAGAAAAAAATTCCTGTTGCTTGTTATTGTCCTCGTGACAATCACTGACCATCTGACTGGCACCGACACTGAACAAAATCCAGGTATTGGTTATTGATAGCACCCCAAAGATGTCAGAGCGGAACCTCAGAAGAAAATTCTGGACTGTGCTTGTTTGTTTGTTTGTATGTTAATTTGCTTGTTTTGAGGTTTAACATCCCCGTCAACACTGACAAGGTCATTTAGAGACGTTGCTTCCAATTTTGTGAGACTTTTACCCAACACTAAAATGAAATGACATAATTAACAAGCCTGTCGCGCAATGAAACCAAATAGGCTTGTGGCATGGACGGTCCGATTCGCACCACTTTGCCTGGGCAGGCTTAGATCCTCTAAGCGGTTTACCAGTACTCATGTGCGGTCGATTTCAGCTCGGCGTTGAAGTATCTTGCAGTCCGTCTATTTCTTCAAGCCCTGATGGGCGTGGGCGGTAGGACTGTGCTCGTGCTTTTGGCCATTGGCAAACAGAACCTTCATAATCAGACGCCACATAATGCGATGTCCGATCAGATCTAATGTACCTGCTTAAACGAACAGTCCGATTCTCAGTTCATGACTATTCTCCAAACTTACATTCAGAGACGATCGATCCACCAGTTCTCTCAGCACTTTGATTAATTGAGCTTCGCAAATACGCTGTTTATCTGGAGCACTGAACGGGAGTGAACTTTAAAACCTTTTGGTTTTTCTTTCGGCGAGTCATGGGTCTCCAAAAATGAAGTGTACATTGCTTTCGGAGACGTTACAGCAGAGCCCTTTAATTTCTACATTTTAAACAGTGGAGACGCTTCGACTTAGATTCGTCTTCCCAAGTGTCCATAAAACAAGTGCATATGCACCCAAAAATGCAAAGCTTCCTTTTATAACACTGAAGGGTCTGATTCGAGGTCACAGAATGAGGTGTCTGACCAGTGGCTTCTGAATTTGCTTAACCAATATATGACAATGGAATCTTCCAACAAATAAGTTCGGAACAGGATTGTCAGATTTGTTTTCTTAAAGGTAGGTTTTGCAAAAATATATGTTTTTTTAGCAGTCAATGCAGACTAGGATCAGACGCCAAGTTGTGCTGCGTCTAATCAGGGCCTACAATACTTACATGCCATAAAAAGTAACGCTAGTTATATATGGGCTAATGTCCAGTTCGGAAACCGAGGGGTGAAAGGGAAGGAACACATGTGAAATCAAATCCGCCTTGATATATAAGGATACACCGAGTATCAAAGCTGGAAAAGTCCAGTTCGGCAACTGAGGAGTGAAAGGGAAGTAACACCTGTGGAATCAAATCCGCCTTCAACGCAAATGTTGAGAAATCAATGCGCTGGAAAAGGAAATGAGGCAAGTGCTTAATTTGGGCTATTTTATGCAGCGAACGAACAGCGGAAGTGTAGTAACGCGGTCCAGTACCGGAAGTAGAAATGCGATGACATATAAACTTGATACAAGTATCAACTCTCAAAAACAGCCATTCACAGATCTCACTGGCTTTACCTTGATCAAAACTGACATGTTGGGAGAACAGGCCATTACTGGGGACAAATGAGCTACACCTGTCCTGAAAGCATAATGGTACAGTAATGGTCGTTGCTTGAAAGCCAGCTTGGTGTTGAATAATGACTGTAATGAGTATACCATTTTATTCCTTATTTGGACACTGGCAGATCATAGATATATGCCTGAGCAAATAGTGTACATGTAGACCCAGTTCAGAATTCCCCTGAAGGAACAAACAGTGTAGACCCAGATCAGACTTCTGTTTAAGGAGAAGTCTGATAAGGGTCTACACTGTTTTTCACTGAGCAAACGTCTTTGACGCCGAAGCATTTAATGAAGAATTTATGACAGTACACGATTCATCATATAGTGCGCAAGTATTAGAGTAAATATGGTACGAAGCATAAACTCGTACCTTTGGCAATTACACTTCTCTTTAACGTTTGGAACCTGTGGTTCTATGGATAGTCAGCATTTGGGACCTGTGGTGCAATCTCCAGCCAAGCGACAATACTTCATTCAGAATACTGATTCCCTACGTAGTTTATAGGTACACGTAACCGGATTGAGTGATTTTTTTCCAGAACGCGCGTCTGCACAAAAGTTGCGTTTGCTGACGCCATTTGTTACATTAACTGAATAGAAGTGAAGGCAATGATCAGGAATCGATACCATTAACCCACAGCTCCCATCAGAGACACCAAGCACCGCGTTGAAACAATTATAGCGCAAAACAGTGCAGTTGTAAATTGATATTTCTAAATTCATCCGTCTATGGCGCATACATGCACATTTATCCTAAATAATTCATCCCAATCGCTGAGGCTGGTCCCTATTAAACTGTCTAAAGCTTAGCGAATGTATTTACAATCACCCCAGGTTTAACATTGGACTAAAATTTGGCCCTCATCACCGCCAACACTCTTGGCAAAAAATATACAGATATGATTATATATATGTGTATGTCTTCATGGGGTCAAGAACGGAGAATTAAAATACAACCATTTTATTGATACGCTGTTAATTATAAAGCCCCGTACACATGCGCCAATTCGCTTACGTAAGTAAACTAATTTGCATAGGTAAACAATTAACAGTATATTTTGCGACTGAGTGTTCACGTTGACTTAAAGGACTTTACCCCTCAATTACTACAAGAAACAAATGATGTGGACACTTATTTGAAGAGCCTGGAGAAGGCGATTCTAATAAATGACCAAATGATGTGGACATCTTTTAGAATCGCCTTGTGAAGGCGATTCTAACAAATGTCCACATAGTTTGTTTCTAGCTGTATAAAATGCATGCTTGAATATCTCTATTAGTTCAAAACGGATTCAGGAATTGCAGAGTGTCAGGTTGATGGAGCTGATGATAAAATACTATCTTGAAGTGTTTGTGCGGTACAGATAACGACGGAATGCCTCAATCATTGTAAGTGTCTGAATTAGTTCCAGAGTGTTGCGTTGGTGGGTTGTTTAAATGGTTCCAGTGAGACGACCTTTATGAATTGGCAATTACGAGATGAATTAAAAGTTGTTTACAGTGAATACGTGCTTCATACTTTACATCTGAATCCATAATTACTTAACTCTCTCTCTCTCTCTCTCTCTCTCTCTCTCTCTCTCTCTCTCTCTCTCTCTCTCTCTCTCTCTCTCTCTCTTCTGTAAGGAATAATGAATTCAGTCAATGATGATATGTTCTCTTGTTAACCCTTATCTTGCTGAATAATCATTTAAACCACACCCATTTCTGTCTCTCAACCAATCAAATTACTTGATGTAATTTATTGCTACAGATTCATAAACTGAATGTCAAACAGAGTAGATCCTGATCAGATGGCTTCTTCAGAAGCCATCTGATCTGGATCTACACTGTTTGCAAAGATAGGGGTTGTCGTGAACAGCAAGATAAAGGTTAATTATTCATTTTTGCATTTGTTCCATTTCTGATCGCCTAAATATACATTATGTATATCATTCATTACGTTTTCTCGCTTTTATCACTCACTCTATCCGCGTCGGGTCGGCATAGGTTCTACGGCGAACGATACGACAGGTCCGGCATGGAACCAAAGCGTTGCTGGAATGTACATGTACGTGCATAATTACCTATATACAATATACAATAACGAAACTCCACTTGTAGATGTGGGATGTTCAGACTGAGAATCGCCTAGTGTGCAACTGTACTGAGCAATGTTCGCACCCGAGTGTCAGAGTGAACGCTGTAGTGAACGACCAAAATCCTAAGCTATAGTGATGGACTTGACCCATAAGACGCCAATCACAACAAGTGTTGCCTGTTTTGTCGTTTGCCGGTTACTTTAACAGTCATTTTTGCAAACAGTGTGGACCCAGGTCAGACTGCTCCTGAAGGAGCAGTCTGACCTGGGTCCACACTGTTTGCCTGTATGCAAAAATATATTTAAAAAGTTTGCAAGAAAAAATTCAGCAGACGATAAAAGCAGACGACATTTTCAGATGTAGTTTTGTTCGGCGTGTCAATGGTTAATTGTATTACATTTTTGCCAAATATTGCACGATTATACGAGTATAACTGATCGAAGGCTTGATCAGTCAAATTTACTCCGCACCACCCCCCCCACCCACCCCTAACTTCAGTTGAATAAAGCAAATTATTCTGATACCGAGGCCCCGGTTATTGGATTTAGCCTTTCTTTGATGGTAATGTTCCTCGTGCGGCATCATATAGCGTTTATATTTCGCAATTATTTCGATTTGCCAGTGTGCCTAGTCTTGAAACTGACTTCAACCTGACTTCAACCCTCGTAATAAATTGTTAACTGCAAACTGCAAAACTTCTAATCATGATTATAGGTATAATTAACTACGCAAAGCATTTTCAAACTTTTATAGACATCATTCCGATTTAATTTCAAAATTCAATGTTGGACTTAAATGGTCTATCGGAACCCGAATTTTATGGTGACTTAGTATATAAATTCAAAAATATACACTTGCAATATTTCAGTACCAAATTTCGACAAATCATTCTTCGATATAAAACGATTGGGTACAACATACATATTATATGACAGACTGCATGCAAGGTAGTTAACCCAATCACGGTTGATCATTTTTCTTCCCTCACTAATTGCACGCCGAAGGATCAGGCACCAGATTCTATGACGGTTCCAGCGTAAAGGCTTACTTATGTAATGTTGGTTGGAACCTGATGCTCTGCCTCTGGTTGGGTCAATCAGAGTCTAACTGTTGGTTTTCTTTTGCTCCAGCATTTCAGTGGTTTGTTGCTGTAGAGTCCTCACCGTTGTTTAATCTCTGTGGTTGTTTGATTTTTATGTTCTCGGAGATGTTGCACTGATGATTTAGGAAGCCTTCTTGTGGACTGATCAAATTATTGGTCTAAATCGCGACGGAATTAAGGGAGAGGATTGCGGCCGCGTAAAATCTTTTTAACCTCCCCCCCCCCCCCCACCCCCCCCAAAAAAAAAAGCCCCAGTGAAATTCTTTTCACTGACCATTCCAAGGCGGTTTTTCTGTCGCGGTTTATTTTTGGGTATGGTTTGTCTTTAAGTATGTAAATGTGTGTATCGCTTAAATTTTTCCTTTTGGATACAAAGCAACTGTCCTTTTGGCTTTCCGCTATTGACGTTTCAATTATAGTGTAGTTATTAAATGTTAGTGTTTCTTTCGCTTTGATATCTCTGCTGGGAGGTGTGGGTTAATTTTATCGATTCCTGATTATTGCCTTCAGTTCTATTTCTAAACAAGAATATAAGTGTGAGTAAATGCGTTGTCATGGATACAGACCTCTTAAACCAGTTGCAGGTTTACGTTTTTTCATAGCGTGCATTTGTCTTTGACAACACGCCATTCTTGTGTAATTTGCATTTGATTGTACGGGAATTTGAACAATGGGTCCATCGCAATTCAAAATACCGTATACAAAACTTGTTTGCGCCTTTAATTCTTTTGGCAATGGCCGGCCGTTCTTGGCCTTATTGGAACCAATGCTTGTTAGATGTGTCTCTTTGGCTCAAATAATAGACCCAGGTTTCATCACGTGTAATTAGCTCCAAATTCCACGTTTATCAATCTTTTGTACTTTTTTTTTAAAGATTGTTCGCCATTTTTACACGGGTGGTATTTTCTTCTTTGGTCAAGAGATGCGGGGCCCATCATGCGTAACCCTTCGTGCACAAGCCTTCCCTTGTGTCAACTTGGCTTTAATTGTGATTTCTTTGCTTACCGTGTTGACTCACTGATGGGTCAGACAACCCTCACGCGGACCAAACAAATACTTCTTTGAACAACCATGAAAGTGGGGGGTGAGAGTTCGGATCCCGTAAAGTTAACTTAAACCCACCAGTAATGTTTACTGACCAATCCAGGTCCGTGCTTTTGCTGTGGTTCCTTTATGTTTTGTGTTGGTGGTTCTGATGTTTTCCCTAATCATGTTGTTTAGTTGGTTATTCTGATTCTTCCCCCTTTTTGGTTGTTCATGTTTAGTTTGTCCTTCCAGTTTAATGTCTTGCTTTTCTGATATATTTATGACATCAAATGATGCTTCTTATTTATGTATTGTTTTTATATAAAAATACTTTCTGCTTTCAATTTTAATTGGGGAATTGCTAAGTCATTAAAGAAGGAGTTACGCTTAAAAGGTGAAGTTATATAGTGGTAATTCTTGCTTAATATATATGGACTTCCAAAACAGGCGCAACCGACCACGACAACGGATCGTGCCTATCCTATTATATACGCTAACATAAGTTCAGTGTAATTCAGGTATTTTAAGCCCGAATGCGAGTATTCCATTAAATCTCAAACTATTTTTCCACTGCCGACATTGTAGTTGAAAACATACAAATTACTTACTTTACTTTGGAGAGGCTGGAACTAACATATAGGATACAAAACTCTCGCCCGGAGTCTCGTACAAACTTCGAACAAGATGACCACCATCCGACAACTTGACAATAGTTCACGAAATACACATTCACATCCAAAATGGCTTCACAAAACCGTACACCGTAAGCAGTTCCGGTTCGGTTTTGTGAAGTCGATTTGGATGTGAATGTGTCAAGTTTCCGTATGGTCTCGTTCGAAGTTTATACGAGACTCCAAGCGAGATTTCTGGATCCTATATGTTAGTAAGCCTCGTAATGTGTGTGTTTGCAACTACAATATCGGCAAGTGAAAAATATTTTGAGATATAATGGAATACCCGCTATCGGGCTTTAAAAATACCTGAATTACTCTGAACTCAGGTGAGCGTATATAATAGGATAGGCACGCTCCGTTGTCGTCGTCGGTTGCGCCTGTTTTTGGAGTCCATATATATTAAGCAAGAATTACCATTACATGGTGCAAAATATAACTTCAGTTTTTAAGCGTAACACTTTCTTTGATAACTAAGCAATTTTCCAAAATACATTTGAAAACAGAAAGTATGTATACATAAATAACATCTCGTGACCAACTCCGTGAAATGAAGACTCCCCTATATCCCACGTTATATAGAGAAAACGGGGGTTTACGAGGGTATACAATATTTTTCTTATTTATACTCCAAGACATAGGTTGTATTTACTCGTTGGAACCGTCTCATTGAGGTTCTAGCGAGCACCCGGGACCTATGTTTGCAGTATAGTAAGAGCTCCAAGCTATTGAGATTGAGCAATAGGTGGTCTGAAAGTACCAAAAATTTAAGCCATAACCCTTTTAACATCAACATATTGGAAGGTAGAAAACAGATGTTTCCAAACTTTTACGTCTTGCAAAAGCTTTGAAATTATGGGATACATTTAGGTACTGTTGCGCTTATTCGAAATTTGCTGAATGGCCATGTTAAATGACAGGATTCGAAATTTAAGATACACTGACAACTCAAAAAGCATTTATTAACCATAACTGACCACACAATATAAGGTTATGGCAAATTTACCATGCTTTCAATAATCTAATGGCATTTTCTGAGTTGAGGCATGGTAAAAAGTACCTTAATTTATTGTATATCACTGTGTGACAGAATGCTGTGGAAAGCTATGTTTTTCCTCCAGTGCAAAATGTCTTAATATTTTATGTTAAATATGTACTACTTTGATATGTGTTCCTAACTACCAGAAACAGAAGACAAGGAATATTGTCTAATCTTCCTGATTCCATGCCAACAGCATGAAATGGAGCCTTGTCGTGAGAAAACCTGTCTTTAGATTGTGTGACGAGAAAACAAAACAAGAGGACCAACTGGCCCTGTAGCGCTCACCTGTGTACCAGAAAATCATGAGTGATGTTTAGAATACCCATCGGGACTAGAAGTAATAGATTGGGCTACATGGTGCTTCCATGCAGAGCTAGGACCGAACGCAGATGAGTACTGGTAAACAGCTTATACGAGGACTGTTCAAATATGAATGCAAGTAGAACGTTTTCTCATGCACTGATGCGAAAATCACCTGGAAATAAATATCACAGCGTAGAAAAACATTTTACCTGTACATTGATACCAAACATGTTAAAATCCGTGCACTTTAGCCATGTATATCGTTCGATAAACACTGTCTACTCTTGTATACTAATACAAAACATGGTTGGAAGAAGGTCAGAGTACGCCCTTGAAATATGGTCCTATATTAAGAATCGTTGTATTCTTGGTATACGGTGCAAAGACATTTTTGATGAAATATGTTCGGTTTATGGGCATAATGAAATGTATTTTTCGACAGTTTTTCGTTGGTGTAAGAAATTCAGCTGTGGGCTAGGCTCAACAGAAGATGCACCACATGATCGTCGGCCGAAAAGAGCAACATCTGCCAAGATGGTTGCTAGAGTGAAAGAAATAGTTGCTACCGATGCACTCTACATCACTAGGCAAATAGCTAGTATGGTTGGCATCTCATTAGGAGCAGCTCATACAATTCTGAAACGGGATTTGAAAATGAGAAAGATCTGTGCTAGATGGATTCCCCATCTGTTGACAGATGAGCAGAAAAAGACACGCTTTCAGTGCGCCAAGAAGTTGCTTAAAAAGTTTCCAAATTACAATGCACGGTCTTTCACTAATGTCGTCACAGGTGACGAGACATGGGTTCACTTTTTTGAGCCAAAACGAAAGATTCAGAACAAAATATGGGCAACAAAGTATTGCAAAAGACCATGCAATGCAAAGTGGACCATGAGCGTCAAGAAGGTAATGTATGCCATATTCTTTTCAAATCAGGGCCCTGCTATTCAGGTTGCTGTGCCTAAAGGCGAATCTGTAAATGCGAAGTTTTACAAGAATAATGTTCTTTGAAAATTGAAGAAATATTTCAAAGAACGAAGACCCGCAACTGGTTTGGCCAATGTCAGATTGCTACATGACAATTCGTCATCGCACAAGGCGTTCATTGTGCAAGACTATCTGCAGCAGGAAAATGTTGTTGAACTCCCTCACCCCCCGTATTACCCTGACCTTGCCCCGTGTGACTTTTTTGTTGTTCCCGCGGCTGAAAAAATACCTTTCTGGTTGAAAATATGTACAGCGCAAACACCTCGGTTCTGCAATATTCCAGTGCCTTCATAGTATACCTCGAAAAGACTACCAAAATGCATTCAATGATTGAATCAGAAGACTGAAAGTTTGTATATCTGTTAAAGGGGAATACTTTGAGGGGACAAAATAAATTTTTCATCGAAACCGATCATGGAATCATATTTATGTGCTTAGTTGCATTCATATTTGAACAGTTCTCGTAGGTTCTAAGCTGCCCAGGAAAAGTGGTGCCAGTTGAACCGTCTTTGCATTTAAATCCTTTTGGTTTCATTGGGCAGCAGAGCTTAAGATGTCATTTCATCTGAATGTAGGGTAAAAGTCCCACAAATCTGGAAGCAAAGTCTCCAAAATGACCTACACAGTGTTGACGGGGATGTTAAACCTCAAATCAATCAAAAATCAGAGCCCTGTGGTTTTAGAAAAGAAGATTTTTGAAGTTGATCCATTATAAGTCTATTGGGGTTAAGGAGCCCTGGCGAACGGCCAATTCAGACTCCAGGGGCATGGTTGGCAGGATTTATATAGGAGACCACTTGACATTGCTACATACTAAATATCTAAGCTCTGGGCCTCATGGTTTCGGAGAAGAAGATTTTTGAAGTTTCTTTTTCCAGTATAAGTCTATAGGTGCTAATGAACCCTGGGGCATGACAAATTTTGACCCAAAGGGCATGATTTATGTGGGTTACTATTTTATGTTGCTATATACTAAATATCTAAGGTCTGTACTTCATGGTTTCAGAAAAGAAGATTTTCGAAGCTTATTTTCCATTATTCCATTATTAGTTTATTGGAGTTACGGGGTCACAAGATTTGGCCAATTTAGACCCTAGGGGCATGATTGGCAGGATTCATGTAGGCGACCACTCGACGTTGCTACATGCTGAATGCCTAAGCTCTCGGCCTTATGTTTTCAGAGAAGAAGATTTTTGAAGTTTGTTTTTCATTTTAAGTTGTCCATTTCAAGTCTATGGTAGGTACCCGGTAATGTGCCCATGGGCGTGGCCAATTTTGACCCAAGGGGCATTTTTGGTAGGATTTATTAATGTGACCTTTTCATGTGGCTACATACTAAAGATCTAACCTATGGGACTTTGGGTTTCAGAAGAGAAAATTTTTTCCCATTATTAGTCTATGGGAGCTAATGAGCCCATGGGCGTGGCCAATTTTGACCCCAAGAGCATGGTTGACAGGATTCATGTAGGTGACCACTTGACGTTGCCACATGCTACATATTTAAGCTCTGGGCACTGTGGTTTCGGAGACGAAGATTTTTTAAGTTTTCCCAATTGTAAGTCTATGGGAGCTAAAGAGCCCTAGGGTGTAGCCAATTTGGATCCCATGGGCATAATTGGCAGGATTTATGTCGGTGACCACATGACGTTGCTACAAACTAAATATCTAAGCTATGGGCCTTATGGTTTCATAGAAGATTTTTGAAGTTTCTTCCATTATAAGTCTATAGGAGCTGATGAGCACGGGCGTAGCCAATTTTGACGCAAGGGGCAGGGTTAGCAGAATTTATGTAGGTGACTATTTTACGTTGCTAGATACTAAATATCTAAGTTCTGTGCTACACAGTTTCAGAGAAGAAGATTTTGAAGCTTTTTTCCATTATGAGTCTATGGGAGAGAAGGGGCCCCGGGACGTGGCCAATTTGGACCCCAGGGGCATGATTGGCAGGATTTATGTAGGTGACCACTTGCCATTGCTCCATGCTAAATATATAAGCTCTGGGCCCTGTGGTTTCAGAGAAGAAGATTTTTGAAGCCTTTTTTCCATTATGAGTTTATGGGAGCGAAGGGGCCCCGGGGCATGGCCCATTTGGACCCCAGGGGCATGATTGGCAGGAATTATGTAGGTGACCACTTGCCATTGCTACATGCTAAATATCTGAGCTCTGGGTCCTGTGGTTTCAGAGAAGAAGATTTTGGAAGCTTTTTTTCAATTATGAGTCTATAGGAGACTAGGGGCCCCGGGTGTGGTCAATTTGGACCCCAGGGGCATATTTGGCAGGATTTATACAGATGACCACTTAACATTGTTACAAGCTAAATATCTAAGCTCTGGGCCCTGTGGTTTCAGAGAAGACGATTTTTTTTAATTTTTCCCATTATAAGTCTATGGGAGCTATATGCTACCATGGCTACCAGAATTCCAATCTGATCAGCTCAAAAACCTTAATGCAGCATTTTCCCCTACCTGATGATGCTTCACACGAAATTTGATCAAGATTGGCCATGGGGTATTAGAGATATACTTATTTGAAATTGTTTACGGATGCACGCACGCACACACGGACGCACGCACGATGGACGACGGACAAAATGTGATCACAAAAGCTCACCTTGTCACTACGTGACAGGTGAGCTAAAAAAACCAACACAGTCTAAGAAGCCATTCAGTGCTGAGTAGCCATTCAGTGCTGAGTTAATTTATTTTTAGTAGCAATAGTATATCATTCACAAAGCAAACAACAAAGATAATGATTACACTGTGTGTACACACAGGCTTATCTGTATATTTATCGTTCATACATGAAATTTGCAGGTTTTCTCATGATGAAGCTCATTCATTATGGTATATAATATATTAAATGATAAAAGTGTATGAATAGATTGGTGCAAATGTTAAGCAGCTAAACTACACAGTTTGATCTAATCCTGTGTGAAAATATTTCTATGAAGCAGCCATCACTATTGTACCACTTTTGGAGCGGCTATACTTACACATTCTATGCCAAATAGAGAATAGTATTCCCAACTCTCAAACAATCTATTATTTTATTCCTAAAAATTCCAGAAAGGGGTGTGTGCATGGCCTATGCTGGTTACAAAACCACATTATAATGTATTTACTATTTAGCAATATACAAGTTGCCTATGTTAACTTAAAACAAGTTTTTCATGAAAAGCTTGCCCCAAATATGCTTAAAAAGTCCCATTTTGGACCATTTTACTGGTTAAAATCATGGTGTGTATCATATTTATACTTCATTTATAAGTTTCATGCATGAAACAAGTTAAACAAATGTAAATTGCACCACTGTTAATGACAACATCTGAAAAGACCTTACTATTTCAACATTGCCCTAATGTTAGTCTTATTATATAACTGGCACATTCGTGAACTTGCGTATCGCATGTTGGCATGATATAAAACATGTTTTGCAAGACTTAAAAAATGGGAAATATTGTGTTTCATACTGCCCAGATATAGTACTAAAATAATATACTAAAGACAATTTTGGTACCATGGTGGCCACTCAAAATGCATTTTTGTGAGCTTTCGTCACACGGGAGCTTCTACTAGTATTTAAAATAAAAAAATATCAGGGATTTTCATCAGAAAAGTAGTCATTTTGGAGATGAGAAATATGCACTATGTCGCACGGGTGAAAAGCATCATTAGATGGCATTAATATATTAGAAAAGCACGTAAATCGATCACCAAGGGGAGTAACAGCGAATAATGTCATCATTCAGAGTTACTCATACACAGCGGCCCCCGCCCATAGGGGCTTGAAGAAATATATGGGCTGCATGATGCTTCCACGCAGAGCTGAATCCGGCCCGCACACTAGTACTGGAAACCGCTTAGAGAACCTAAGCCTGTCCAGGAACCGCGGTGCGAGGCGGACTGTCCATGCTAATAAACCCTATTGGTTTCATTGGGCGACAGGGCTTGAGAAGTCATTTCATCTCAGTGTCGGGTAAAAGTCCCACAAAATTGGAAGCAACGTCTCCAAAATGACCTTTACAGTGTTGACGGGAACGTTAAACCTCAAATCAAACAAACAAACTCATACACAGAATTTGACATGCGAAGACAATGGAGTCGAGGTGTACGGAAACTGGACGTCCGTGAAATACATATCTCCTCTAAACCTCACTTTATAAAGCTATAACTGGGGTTTGCAAGGGCATACATTATTTTTCTTATTTCTGCTCCAAGACATAGGTTGTGGGTTCTTGTTAGAATCGCTTCAACGAAGTGGTTCTAACGAGCTCCCCTAACCTGTGTTCGGAGTATAAATAGGAAAAATGTCACTAATTCTCGTCGTAAAAATAGGCATTTTGGCAAATGAAAGAATGCACTATGTCACACGACTGTGAAATCCTAAGGAAAAGATACTCATATTTTCCAACAAAAATCCACACACTTAAATCATAACGAGCTCGTTAAACTAACTGAATCTGGTCATCTAGCAAATATTGAATAGTCTTCTACATATTTGGTATGGACACAACTGACAACGATCAGCACTCCTTCAAACAGCTCGTTATCAATAATGACTAAATACGCCATTGTAGGAGTCTTGAGAGTCTCCTTTACCTGTTCAGGTAGCTTGATTTACGTTGCAGCTAGAATCAAAATCTGAATTGTTACTGGTGACACGTCAAATGACATTCATGCACCAGGACATGTGATATGGGAAGTGAGTCCCTCGCTCTCCACAAAGAAGTAAACTTAGCTACACAGTCCTCAGCATCTTCAGTTATTGAAATGATCGAATCGTGAAGGGCATTCCAATCTCTCATGTTTCGGGGGAAGAAAGATTCTTTATAAACGTCATTCCTTGCATTAAGGATCTGAACTTGAGGCCAACACATGATGATTTCTTCAGGGCCTAGCTGGTGGAACGAGGCCATCTGTTGGGTGGGTGGCAGCACCCTTTCGACATTTGTATAAAGTACTCGTATGAGTTTACTGTCTCTTGTTTTCTTGAGAGACTCCCATCTTAATTTTCCTAGTATCCCAGTCCTGTTCCTAGTTTCAAAGCAGTAATTTCTTGTTACAAATCTAGCAGCTCTATTCTGAACTTTTTCAATATTTTTATTTAGGACCTCCACTTGGGTCCTAGATACAAATACTATATTCCAAAATTGGGCGAACGTCCTTCATATGCTGCCTCTTTTACATCCTGAGGACACCGGTGAAGAGTTCGCCTCAGGAAAACCAAGCGTTCTGTTTGCCTTAGTACACATGTTGCTAATGTGTGTATTCCATCTCAAATCGTGTGGGATTTCACACCGATGTATTTAATGGAATCAACATTCTCGAGGACCGTTCCCTCTAAAGTGTAAGAAGCCTCGATGTTATTGATTCTCTTCCTAGTTATCTGCATACTATTGCATTTAACGGAGAGAAATCTCATGCCTCATTTGCATGCCCAACATCCTAATCTATCTATATCATTCCGAAGTTTCAATGAGTCCTCTGAAACTCTAAATTGCCGGTAGCAAACACAGTCGTTTGATAATTATCTTATTTCTGAGTCAGAGTCCGTGGAAATATCATTGATGTACAGGGAGAATAACAACCGACCAAGAACAGTCCCTTGTTGGACTCTAGTCAAAGCTGGATCCCACTCTGAAGAATCACCATTAACAACTACGCGCTATTTTCTGTAGCAAAGAAATGAATCTATACTTTTGAGAGTACCTCCCCTACCCCCTCCCCCAATCCCACCCCCAATTCCATAACAAAATATTTTGGATTTAAGTAGTTCATGAGGTGGGGTGTCGAAAGCCTCCTCGAAATCCAGAATAAATGTTTCCACCTCTCCCCCTTTGTGAAAGCCTCCTCGAAATCCAGAATAAATGTTTCCACCTCTCCCCCTTTGTCCAAGATTTTTACCCAATCATCAATAACCGTGCTGAACTGAGTTTCACAAATGTGCCTTTTTATAAATGCATGCTGTCTGTCTGACAAAAGTTTATCTTCATTCAAGTGGGCCATGATGTTTGAGTAAACTATATGTTCAAGCATTTTACACAAGTCAGGGACACAGGGCGATAATTACGAGCATGAGCTCCATCTCCATTTTTGAAGAGTGGGAAAATGTTCGCTAGGAGCAATTCTTTTGGACGTCACCCATATCAAGAAAATGTTTGAACAGATGTGCAAAAACTGGACCTAACCCATTTGCTAGTTCTTTCAGGACTCTAGGGTAAGCTCATCGGGTTCTAAAGCTTTAGATGGATTCAAAGTAGAAGTGGAGGCAATGATTTAGAATCGATACAATTAACCCACAGCTCCCATCAGAGACACCAAAGGGAAAGAAACAAACATGAAACAATAGACCCTAATGAAAACATCAATAGCGGCAAGCCAAAAGGACAGTTACTTTCGCAAAAAAGGCCAATAGGCTTTCCAAAATAAAATAATAGAAGCGACACAAACACCCAAAGACAAACCATAACAAAAATAAACCGCGACATCCAGCCTTTAAGTAACTTGATCACTCCTGCCGATGATACAACAATATCGTGTTGATTTTGGTGTCATTCTTAATTTCTCGTCTCAAGTTTTCAAATTTTGCTCGGGGTTTACCACTTCCCAACTTATTTTGCCGCAGCATGAATCATATTCCTTCTACGAATCTTCCTTCTTATCTCTGGTGTGATCCAGAGAATCGAAACTACAGACCTGCTAATTTTGGAGGGGATATGGTTTTCGGAGGAAGTTTGAATGAATTAAATCAAAGTTCTCCTGGACAGATCGAGCATCAGAATGACAATCAATGTATTTTTCCTTTACAAATCTTTGCGCATGCTTCCTCATAGTTTTATAGCCACCTTTTTGATACACATGTAAGTACACCTTCTTCCTCCGAGGCTTCTTTATAGGTGGAATGAAGCTTCTAAAAAATCCAGAAACAATATCATGAACACTTAGATTGTCTGGAGACGGAATATCTTCAAATTGTCCTGGTAAAATTGCACGACCCGCAGAAAAAGCGACCGACTGAAGTTGGTTGATTTCTAAGAGTGCCCTAAAACCACCGTGTCATTCTGTCATTCGGTCAATCGGTCCTTCTGTCAGTCTGTCTGTCCGTCCGTAACCCGTTTGTGAAAATTGGTGATAGTGACTTAACCACTTGGAATATTTAAACAATTTTTGGCACACTGATAGATATCAATGAGATCTAACCAATGAACTTGCGAAATATTACATTCCATTTAGTATAGCCTCGCCGAGGCGAAAAATGTGAAAATTTTCGAACTGCTTCTCCTCGGAAACCGTTGGGCCGATTGATGTCAAATTTCATATGTAGCCTCTATGGGATGGGGGAAACCAAAATTTGTTCATAGGGTCCAGATCACATGCCCAACATGGCCACCAAGCCATATATGGTAAAAACCCTTCAAAAATAGTCTTCTCCAGAACCACTGGGCAGATTTCCACGAAACATTGTAAATAGCATTTGGGACGTAGGCCCATCATAAATTGCTAAAATGGTGACCCTGGGTTGACCTTGACCTTCTTTGTGCCTAAGTCAAACTTTGACACACATGCATTTGTTGGAATATTTAAACAATTTTTGGCATACTGATAGATATCAATGAGATCTAACCAATGAACTTGCGAAATATTACATTCCATTTAGTATAGCCTCGCCGAGGCGAAAAATGTGAAAATTTTCGAACTGCTTCTCCTCGGAAACCGTTGGGCCGATTGATGTCAAATTTCATATGTTGCCTCTATGGGATGGGGGAAACCAAAATTTGTTCATGGGGTCCAGATCACATGCCCAAAATGGCCACCAAGCCATATATGGTAAAAACCCTTCAAAAATAGTCTTCTCCAGAACCACTGGGCAGATTTCCACGAAACTTGATAAATAGCATCTGGGACGTAGGCCCATCATAAATTGCTAAAATGGTGACCCCGGGTTGTCCTTGACCTTCTTTGTGCCTAGGTCAAACTTTGACCCATATGCTTTTGTTGGAATATTTAAACAATTTTTGGCATACTGATAGATATCAATGGGATCTAACCAATGAACTTGCGAAATATTACATTCCATTTAGTATAGCCTCGCCGAGGCGAAAAATGTGAAAATTTTCGAACTGCTTCTCCTCGGAAACCGTTGGGCCGATTGAAGTCAAATTTCATATGTAGCCTCTATGGGATGGGTGAAACCAAAATTTGCTCATGGGGTCCAGATAACATGACCAAAATGGCCGCCAAGCCATATATGGTAAAACCCCTTCAAATATAGTCTTCTCCAGAACCACTGGGCAGATTTCCACGAAAGTTAATAAATAGCATCTGGGACGTAGGCCCATCATAAATTACTAAAATGGTGACCCTGGGTTGACCTTGACCTTCTTTGTGCCTAGGTCAAACTTTGACACATATGCTTTTGTATTGGAAAAGTGAGAATGCATTTTATCCTGCAAACGATTCAGAATACAGTACTATAGTATAAGATATATTTTTGCTTTTTACGATAAGGCGCATTTATTGGGGGAACCGTTTTTGGTCCAGGTCACATGACCAAAAATGGCCGCCGTACCCATATATGGTAACACTCATAAAGCTAAAAGCATCCGGCGGGTCGTGCACTTCAGCTGAAGCACTGGTTGTAAGAATCAAATCCAAAGTGTTCTTATCACGAGTAGGGAGGTTAACAATTTGCTCTAAGCCATGATCATTCATAATGTCAATTACTATTTGTTCGTCGGGCTGACTCAGCATGTTGCCTTATTTACTGAGCCTGTCGGGCCAAAAAAAATGTCTCTTAAGTTGAAGTCATCTCGGACATGTACTGCTGGAAGTTTTTACCCTTGTGCTGAGCCTCAAACGATCAAGCCGATCTTCAAACAACTCAAAGTTTCGACCGTGGCATTTGGTGGTCGATACCAACTTGCTATAAAGTGAGAAGTTTTGTTTGCAAAAACCTTAACTCAGACAGATTCTGAGTTGTAGACCAATTGCATGAATTGCATGTGAGAGATGTCTCTGTGAATGAGCAACATAATCCCACCACCATGAGAGTTTCTATCTTTTCTGTAGATACTGTACTGACAATTTTCAGGGAAAGCTCCGAAGTAATAACTGAACTGTCACTCGTTGTTTCCTGAATAGCCACAACATGTGGCTGGTGACTATCAAAGAAAGCTACGTGTTTAAGTGTTTTCCCTCGTATACCATTGATGTTTATACTGCAAAGTTTCAAACCTTTTACAAAATTCTTCTTACATGTGTCAACAGTCGGAGATTAAACTCTCTCGTCCTTTGACAGGGGTTCACATTTATTTCGCTTGTCCAGTTATATATATATTCACTGGAGAAAGAGTCTGAGAAATTGCATACCTCACTTTTCGGGCAAATCCATGATCAGTTTGCGTTCATGAAAGTGTCACACTCAGCATCTGAGATGAGATGACAGACGATTCAGTGTATATCCACATTTCAAACGGATCACACTGAACCGCCTTGGGGCTGCTAAGGATAGCACCACTTCAGTCAGCTTTGCAGTCTTTGCAATGCCAGGTTCCAAATGCCAGATTCGAGCTCTACTAATATTTGGTTATTGAGTTCACAACATCTCGAGTGAAAACGTTTTCCGCAGTCTTCGCATTCGACACATTTCTCTGAAGATTTACAACATTTTTTGTGAAAGTCACAACGAAACGTTGGGCTGGGATTTGTTTCAACGTCTCCGGCCAGGATTATCAAAATTGCCAAGTTTGTTCCACTTGAGCGCTTGAAATTACGTATGCGCTCAGAGCTTTTTTTATGTCAATCTTCCTAGTGACAGCCATGTATTGTTCCAATCTGTCACTATTTTCCTGATTTGATATCTTACACTCCTGACTACTATCATCTGTGCAAGTCTTATTTACCAGTTTCCAAAGGCCAGACCCTATTACCAAGACTACAAGGAACATGAATGAGACTATACCCTTGTGATAATGGGACACGTTTTATTTATTTATTTCTTTCTTTTTTGCAATAATTTGTCAAAGTTTGTTTTCCAGGAATATCGCGGTAAAAATAACGAATAGCTCAGCACACTCAAATATCTAACAACACTTGGTTTCACGTTAGTGTTGTGAGTGTACGGTAGACATGTAGCAGACCGAATGCATATTCTTAGCATACCTTACTATGGTTTCAGTATGCTTGTTTTCGTTTTCATTGGCACATCTTTTTTTAGTATTGTGAGCAGTAGACCCTCACACTCGCATCTTGTTTTCAATCTTTATGTTAACACAGTAGCATTACGAATGATGTTAACCTACGAGTGGTGTTCATTTAATTTTGTCACCAATAGCAAACCATAACACGTGGCTGCAAGAAGCACATGGGAACTGCGATGATTTCTCGGGGAAGAGATTTTCTATAATAGGGTTGTCGGTCAATTTTTCAAAAGTTATTGAAAGTTCAACTCGGTTCAGTCATATACACTCATAACCTTACAAAATTAAAAACAAAACAAGCTTGGAAGTTAGGACCTACATTAATGCATATTGGTCTTAATATTTCAGTTTCACGTATACATGTATATAGTGCAGTGTGTCAGATACATGGGCCATCTGTTATCTCTAAAATGTCAATTTTCAAGTGGCTTAAAATTTTTAGGTGGTAAAACTGACCTGAAAGATGAGCCACGTCCCGGCCAGCAAAGAAAAGCTGCTACAAAAGATAATGTTGCTGCTGTGGCAGATAAAGTCGAACTAGATGCAAGGTTCACTGTGAAAGAAATTGCAGATAGTGTTGGTGTTTCTTAAGATTTCGACTCAGGATTTGAAACTAAGAAAGTTTGTTCACTTACAACTGACCGACAAATTGTAAATTATTACTCAACAAAGCACAAACTAGAGCTGATCTGTTTCATTATTTTTACAATTTAAAACTGACCACATTTTTTCTTCTTCAAATTCCGCTTGACGCTTATAACCCTCAAAGAGGGTTGACGCGTCGTTAAACACGAAATCATCATCATCATCATCATCATCATCATCAACTTCAAATTCCCTCAACATTACGCCCTTGTTATAAGATATAAACGGTATCCCATACATTTATGCTTTTTGCAGTCTTTTGATGCCATGAAGTAACGTTTCAATATTTAACTTCATATAGAATCTTTGAGTGACGCCATAAAATGGCGGATTGTCGCGTCACTCGCTTCCGCCAAATGAGTTGTTTCAGAATAAATAACAGTATTACATGTGTTTCTAAATTTGACCAATTTTAGGGGTAAGTGGCCGTCATTTTGACTTTAAACTAGTGATGTTTCCATTAGAGTTTAATTGTGACATCTTTGTATTTCTTTCCCTTTGGTTTCTCCGATGGGGTCGTGGGGTACTTGTATTGATTCCTGGACATTGCCTTCACTTCTATTTTGAAAAAGGGGCTGCAAATTTAGTTTAAACATACAGTAAAGTTCCTATATTAAGACCGCCTTTGGGACTGTTCAAAATTGGTCTTTAAGACCACTTCTCAACAGTCCCATAGGTGGTCCTTCACCAGAAGTCACTGTATGCAGAAAATACAAAGTACGAATAACTGCTACCTACTAAATAAGCTTTTAAAAGCAGAATTAGTCTTAATTTTAGGTGGTCTTACTAGCGGAATTTCACTGTATGTTTTAGTTTAAGCAATGCATGACAAGACAAATGATAATGTTTACAATATGTTAAAGGATATCAACGGAAGCTACATGTAGCTTATGAAGTTCATCTCCCGGGTGCGAATTTCAGGTATTTTGCAGAGGGGGTGGGGTGTACGGATTTTTAGACAATCTTGATTTTGGGTGAAAGTTAGGGGTGTTAACTTAATTTCTGGTTAAAATTGTATGAATATGTGGGATAATTTTTCAATACAGGGAGTGCATTTGCACCTCTCGCATCACCCCTGCGTACGGGCCTGGAAGAACCGCCTTGGAAAGGTCAAAAAAAGTTTTATTATTATTATTATTATTATTATTATTATTATTATTATTGGGGGACACGCGACCACAATCCTCGCCCTTTTATAAAGATTTCATTCACATTGTAACATAGCAATATTTGCCTCAGTTCTTCTTGAAACAAATGCACATTGTAAGTGGCAGTAATGAACCTGTTGCAAACAAATGTTTCCATCCAGCATTCCTAAGCAACAACACTGTTGTCTCCATGTCAGAGGTATGTGAAAGGAATGCATTTGTGGAGTTAACATGACCTGCAAGTTTTTGCGTCACTTTAACGCATAGCGGGCATTTTCACTCCATATAACAAACCTACATTCAAATGCATATAATTAAGCTAGAGTTGTCTCCACGTGGGGGAAGTGCGTGTGTGTGTGAGGGGGAGGGGTCTTTAGCTTTTGTATTAAATGTGCAATTTAGAAATTTGCAATGATTTTTTTAATCAGCTTTTAATACGCAAAGAGTCAGAGGTATGTACCTTTGTTTTCAAGTACTGGGATTTTTTTTTTTTTTTTGCTACGAACAGTCCAAAGGTTCTATGTTCTTTTTGGCTTACTTTTTCTCGCACGAACTTCGGTGTTTCGTTTTTGGATGGTTTATTGGTGCCTCTCGAGAGAGAGTTTACCATCTCGCGCAAAAACTCTTTGCGCCCCCACTCATCGGGGCTTGACGATATAGATTGGGCTGCATGATGCTTCAACGCAGAGCTGAATCTGACTGCACATGAGTACTGGTAAAACAGAAGTGAAAGCAACTACAGTCGAACTTCGATGGCTCGAACACCTTTGGGACCTCGAAAATCTGTTAGAGACAGGGGTAGTTCGAGCCACTGAGGGTTACTGTCAGGCGGCATAACGAGATACTTTTGAACATCTTTCGATGTTATATAATGAAAATGTTTGCTGTGTGTACTCATTAGAATCGCCTCACCGAGGCGATTCTAATGAGTACACACAGCATACGTTTGCAAGATAAAAGACTAAAATCTCCTTAATCATCCCCCACCATGTCTTATCTTGAAGATTTCCCTAGGGGCTCAAGTATGAGTTCGACCCAGCCATGGTAAGCGAGCCATCGGTGTTCGAGCCATCGAAGTTCTACTGTATCAAGAACCGATACGATACAAATAACCTACAGCTCCCATCAGAGACACCAAAGGGAAAGAAACACAAACATTTAATCACTAGACCCTAATGGAAAAATCAATAGCGAAAGCCAAAAGGACAGTTACTTTCCCACAAAATGGCCGATTGGCTATCCAAATCAAAAAGATATAAGCGATACACACATTCGAAGACAAACAGTAACAAAAATAAACAGTGACAGAAGAATCGGCTTGAAATCGGTTTTACGCGGCCGCACTCCTCTCCCTTACCTCCGTCGCGATTAAGACAAATAATTTGTTCAGTCCGCATGAAGGCCTCCTTACTCATCAGTGCAACATCTCCTAGAACACAAAAATTAAAAAAAACACAGAGATGAAATAACAATGAGGACTCGACAACAAGAAGCCACTGAAATGCTGGAGCAAAAACAAACCAACAGTTGGACTCCGGTGGGCCCAACCAGAGACAGGTCATCAGAGTACCCACAATCTATGTTTTTGCACAAAAACAGGAAAAGTATATATACCCCTGTAAACCTCCTTTTTACTATATAAATGTGGGATTTAAGGGGTTCAAATTTTATAGATGGTTTTCGTGATTTGTATACAGTATCAGTAAGTCAGCATGAGCATCATGATATCAAGACCGTCAAAAGAACACCCCACTTAACCCAACATTATATGAGCCCCGCCAAGCGAATTTGGGTCTTCGAGCATTCCGTCATGACAAATTTTAACTGTACATGCCCAGCCATTCAGAGGGGCCAGGGATATGGCTTTCTGTCTAACGGTTCCTCTTGATTCACTGCTTGTATGAGCGAGCAGCGGAGGTTCTGGCGAGACTGCGCGGATGCGCAGGCTCGCCTGAACCTTCGCTGCTCGCATAGGTGATAAGTACCAAAATCGCTTGACGGGGCCAATATAGAGAAAACTGGGGTTTACAGGGGTATGCATTATTTTGCTTATTTCTGCTCCTAGACATAGGTAGTGGGTGCTCGTTAGAACCGCCTCAATGAGGCGGTTCTAAGGAGCACCCACAACCTATGTTTGGAGTATAAATATGAAAACAATTACAAATTTTCATCGGAAAAAATAGCCATTTTTGATATATGAAAGAATGCACTATGTCACACGGGTGTGTTGTCGGAATGAAGATAACCAACTTCTTTTTAGTTCCTCCCAGCCCCCGCCCATCGAGGTTTGAAGAAATAGATGGGCTGCATGATGCTTCCACGCAGAGCTGAAACCGACAGCACACGGGTACTGGTAAACCGCTTAGAGTATCTAAGCCTGTACATGCAAAGTGGTGCGAGTCGGGCCGTCCATGCTTATAAACCCTATTGGTTTCATTGTACGACAGGGCTTGAGATGTCATTTCATCTCAATATCGGGTAAAAATTTCACAAAGTCGGTAACAATGTCTCCAAAATGACCCATACAGTGTTGACGGGGACGTTAAACCTCAAATCGAACAAAACTTTTTAGTTTCTCCAAATCAATGATTTGACTGCAATAAGTGATTGGAAATCAGACTTGAATGTGTTCCAAGATTCTTTATCTTCTAAGCAGGTACAACTGATTTGTTTCGGAAAAAGTATGCATGTTACGCACTTAAACTGTATGTGGCAATAAATTCTGATTAACTAAATACAAGAAAACGCATTTTGCGCTTACTACTACAACATTTTATCTATTCGTCAAGAAATTAGTGAAATACACCCCAGGAGGCACACGTAGCAAGGGCAACGTCAAATCAACGTCGGTGCAACGTCACCGCGTGGATATGCCGTTACATCAACATTAATGTGACGTCACAGTTGCGTCACATGCCTGCTGGGATCCCAGCCGGAATACGCCGCTAGGGCAACGTCAAATCAACGTCGGAGCAATGTCATGGCGTTGCACCGACGTGGATGTGGCGTTGCATAAACTTCATGACGTTGTACAGACGTTGATGTGACGTCACAAATACGTATTGTGCCTGCTGGGATATAACTGCAAGAAACTACACGACCTGACGACATAGGAAGATTGTAGTCGACATAACTTTATTTGAATTGGAGTTTTACGTCCCCGTCTACACTATTAAGGTCATGTTGGAGACGTTACTTCCAATTTTGTGAGACTTTTACCTGTGATACTTTTACCTGGCATTTAGATAAAATGACTTCTCAAGCCCTGCCGCCCAAACAAACCAAAAGGATTTATATGTAGGGACGGTCCGACTGGCACCGTATTGCCTGGGCAGGCTTAGACACTCTGACCAGTTTAAATTACCATTACTCATGTGCGGTCGGTTACAGCTCTGCGTGGAAGCATCATGCAGCCCAATCTGTTTCTCCAGGCCCCGATGGGCCGGGGCCTTCGACATTACCTTACGGTCGGAGCTGATTGGATACGTAGTTCATGTATAACATTTGATCGAAAATGAGGGCGAGACAAAGATTTTTTTAAAACGCACTTCAGACAACCCTTTTCATACCGACATTGAATGGAATGATTACTTAGTTAAAGGCTTAGCAGCGAGTCCGAGCGGCGTGGGCTTCCCTCGGGTTGAAAATACACAAATCGAGTCCATAGTCAGGAAAGGGTCTTGTAATCTAATACTCCAAGAAACAAATGTTATGGATATTTGTTAGAATCGCCTCACCGAGGCGATTCTAACAAATGTCTATAGCATTTGTTTCTTGGAGTAAAAATGGGGAAAATGCTTGTTTCTTGGAGTAATAATGGATGAAAAGGCCTATTATTACATGACTGGGATTCTTTATAACGTCAAATTCTTTATAACGGCACAATAATAGGGAACAAGTACTGTCTTTATAAATAACGAGGGTCCTCTGTATAATTCTCACAAGTAAATATTCGGTCCGACTGAACCGTTCGACAGAATATCTCTCTTACGCACGCAATAGCGTAGGTATGTGCATCCACTCGAATCTGCAATCCCCATTATGTCATCTTTCTTGCATAAAGAAAGCGATTTGATGGCTTACTTCAGTATTCTGCGTAATGCAGATGAGTATTTTAAGAGGCAACATTAACCCTTTTTGTACCAAATGGAATCTTCCTCCTTATATATAGCAGGAGTTCATTTCAAAATTTAGGGGTGTCAGGTAGTGTATTTCATCAAAATTTATTTGGAAAATGAGTGAAATTTTAGCAAACAGTGGAGGCCCTGATCAGACGCCGCGTTATGCGGCGTCTGATCTGGGCTTGCACTGTTTGCCAGGGGACCCGTTTTGGGGGTTCCTGGTACTAAATAGGTTAAGAGGCAACATTAAGACAGCACTCGCATGCGGTATGTTTTCTTAACGCATTTTTTACTCAACAAAACTGTGTTGTGATTGGATCCATTGTTTATCAATTCACCCAAAGTTACTAATGATCCAGAACGTTCCCTGCAATTGTTCACGTGATTTTCACCGACCAATGAAATTAACTAATTGTATACTGGTTGGCTCTTTTGGACAAGTTCAATGTCATTTAAAGGAGGTCGGGTCTATGTTTTCTGCTTTTCTTTTCTTTTCTTTTTTTTTGTCATTCTATTTTTGACCGAAATTCTGTTAGCAAACAGTGTAGACCCTGATCAGACGCCGGCAGCGTCTGATCTAAGTCTGCACTGTTTGCCTATATCTCTTTTACGACTTTCCATGTACATGTAAGAATGGGTAGAAAAGTGTGTTGTTGCGTTCGTCGGGCTTCATGCAAGTTTATGAGTGATTCGGCGGAGTTTATACATCGATAAAATCCAAAAAAAAAAGATAATTTATTCCTTATAATTCACACTGGTCAATACATACGCACAGGCTGCGTAGCGGTCGCATAGGCTTCGTATTTTGGACGCATAGGCTTCGATGAAAAATGGCGGCTGACAGTTCGTCGTTGCAGGTAAGAAACTGTTTCTACGTTAATCTAACTGTTGTATAGCGTTGCCCAATACTGACATCTGCTTTGCGGACCACTTTATTAATGTGCGACTTCGCCTGTTGCAAGAAAAAGTTTGAATAACGGAATATGGAAAAATAGACCCCAAAAGAAATTTGGCATTCAACACTGATTCACCCGTATTTTCACTTTGGTCCGGTCGTCCTATGTAACTACACGTTTTTGGTGGTGTTCTGGCCGATAAATTGTGAATAACGATAATGAATCCAAAAGCTAATATGCAACTTTCATCACATCTTTTGCGAAAAAGAAATATTTTGATATTTCGATTCAACGCACATAGCTTCGTTACCGATTACAACGTAATGGCTGCGAACTAAATTAGAAAGCCCTGTATAATGTAGAATAATAGCGAATGGTATTAAACTAATATCGAGAAATCAGTCAACAAGAGTTAGTTGGTGATGCTAAATACATTCTGTATCATTTATACCGAACACATTTTCAGTCTCAGCTATGCAAATACTACATTTTTATTAAACTGCACAAAATCTGTCAAGTTAAACTTATTTACACTACCGTTCATAAACTTGGTAAGTCTTCGTCAAATCTGTTAAGTATTTTGCCAAATAATATTTGCACTGTAAGAATTTATATCGTGTTTTTTTATTACAACGCACGTGGCTCAAGTTCCTGTGTTAGAAGTTAGCGACCAGAAAGTCTTTAAAACTGGCCATCTCACCCACTGAAGCCAGTATGAATTTAATACATAGGAAGTTGAAGCGTTGTATATCAAGGTATATCAGCAGTGATAACACGAATTGGCCAAAGAAATCAAAATGTAGCCGTGTTTTGGCTTAGTTTTCAAATGCTTCTATGTTATGATACAGAATGTTTTCCAAAATGGCTACTTTTCAGATTAAAATCCGTGATTTTTCTTATTTACACTGCAAACATAGGTTGTGGGTGCTCGGTAGAACCGCCTCATTGAGGCGGTTCTTACGCGTAACATCCTATGTTTTGGAGAAATAATAAGTAAAATGATGTATACCCCCGTAAACCCCAGTTTTCTCTATATATGTGGGATTTAATGGGGTGGGGTGTTCATTTCACGGACTTGTTCACATGATGCCCATTTTTTACTTGTTTTATGCATCTGCTGTACTCCATAAATCCATTTTCTACTTCTCCTTAGGAGTCAGTGTCGTCAGATATAACATAAAACGGAGAAATCGAGAATTCCTTTATTCATTGTTTCCTTTTTTCGTGACTTTAAATATAGACAGTGACGGCACTACGTTTTTTGCTATGACTAGAGCATAATGTACTGATCTTACGGCAAAAATCCACCCCCCCCCCCACACACACACACACACACACAAAAAAAGCTACGACACTGCCATATATATGTCGGTGGGATGTACATGTATCAATAATGCCCACAGAAAAAGAAATGGTATGGGGTAACCAAACCAGGCGAGGCATATACATCTAGCGTCCATTTGTGAGCTACGTCAGCCATTTTGCGGTAAGTGGTACTTTATCATAGTTTTTCTATTTGGCTGGTTTGTGTCGCAAATTTCGAAATGTCTGGTTTTCACATCGAAACTGATAAATCAGAACATTCAACCTTTTTATTCGGGCGTGTCACTGATTCAAGCAGCCCCCCCCCCACCTCCCCTGAAATGCATTTTGCTGATCGTTCCAAGACGGTTCTTCTGTTGTTGTTTATTATTGTTATAATGCATCTCCCCGTAAAATAGAAGTGAAGGCAATGATCAGGAGTCGATACAAATAGCCCACATCTCCCATCAGGTCAGAGACACCAAAGGGAAAGAAACATAAACATGAAACAACCCGACCCTAATGGAAACATCAATAGCGGAAAGTCAAAAGGACAGTTACTTTCCCACAAAATGGCCAATTGGCTGTCCAAAACAAAATAATATAAGCGATACAAACACTCAAAGACAAACCATAACAAAAATAAACCGCGACAGAACCTCATTGGAACGGTCAGTGAAACGAATTCCACCGTAAATCGATTTTACGTGGTGATAATCCTCGCCCCTACTTCCGTCGCGATTTAGACAAAAAATTTGTTCAGTCCGCATGAAGGCCTCCTTACTCATCAGTGCAACAGCTCCGTGAACACAAAAAAAATCAAACAACCACAGAGATGAGACAACGCTGAGGGCTCTACAGCAAGAAACCACTGAAATGCTGGAGCAAAAGAAACCCAACAGTTAAGACTCCGATGGGTCCGACCAGACACAAAGTCTCCCCGTGCTTCATCATAGTGCAGATTATATTTTCATTTCCTTTGGATCATTGAGTCCATTCTGGTCACACTGAAAATCGAGAATCGCTTAAGCCTGTGCTAGGAGGCGTATGCAGCCTTGCAAACTACATTGCTATGTATGAAGAGACTCATTAAAACCGAGTCTCCGATTTTCATTCTTTTATGTGTTCTTTGTTTCCAAAGGCAAGTTTAATCTTTTATTTTACCTCACTGCAGCTGGTGTTAAGTGCCGGGTGGCGGCCGTAAAAAGTCTCCCCATGCTTCATCATAGTGCAGATTATATTTTCCTTTCCTTTGGGCATTGAGCCCATTCTGGATACATTAAAAATCAAATACTGGTCAAGGAGGCGTGTGCAGCCTTGCAAACTACATTGCTGTGTATAAAGACACTCAATAAAACTGAGTCTCCGATTTTCGTTTTTTCATGTGTTATTTGTTTCCAAAGGCAACCTTTTAGCTTTTATTTTGCATAAATGTACTGCTTATAGCTTCCCAATGGTGTCGGATAGGATGTGTGGGGTAATTGTGTCGATTCCTGGTCCTTGCCTCTACTTCTATTGAGCTTTATGTTTTGAGGGTGGTTAAACGGCACTTTCAAGATTATTTCCCAAAGATCAAGCCTATCATTAAATTAAAACGGGACTACCCTCAGAAAAACCACCTGACCTTCCGTTGCAGAACTTGGCGCCTCACATGTGATCCGAGCCAGCTCGAACCCACAGAAGTGAGAGACCTTATGATTATGAGTCAGTGCTCTTATCCAATAGGACATGGAGGCCCGTGCAGAGTTGAGCTTGCTGACTACAAATATAGTGTACGAAGTCACACAAGTGTCTGCATTCACACTTCGAACGTATATTTTGGATAATCGGTTTGATTTGAGGTTTAACGTTCCCGTCAACACAATACACTTCATTTTGGAGACGTTGCTTCCAATTTTGTGTTACTTTTACCCGACATTGAGATGGAATGGTATCTCAAGACCTACCGTCGAATCAGACCAATAGGGTTTATATGCCTGGGCGGTCCGCCTCTCACCACTTTAGACCCTCTAAGCGGTTAACCAGTACTCATGAGCGGTCGGTTTCAGCTCAGCGTTAGAGCAACTTGTGGTCTATCTATTTTTTCAAGCCCCGATGGGCGGGGGCGGAGCTATGTGTATACATTCGTGTACGTGCGCGTGCGCATAATTATACAGATGCACGGACACTAGCAATTTATTTCAAAATATTAAAAATGCATTTACACAGTTCACCTGCTGTTGTCAACGTGACTGTCGCTGATTACGGGTATGTACAAAAATCGTGAACAGGTTATTTAAAGCAGCGTTTGTCTTTTTCCTCTGACTTCAGAGCGCTATGTAAAAATAAAATCTAGACATGGCGTGTGTGCTGGGTAATTGGCAATTAGTGTAAATTCAGATCACATTAAAAAGAGGTTTTAAGGGTTATTATTCCTTCCAGAGACGTGCAAATTCATACTATTAACCGTAAGAAAACCTGTTTATACTGTATGCTGCAGCTTCATAAGCCTTTTTTTTTATTAATATTTTTTCCATAAAGTAAAACAGTGTGGACCCAGATCAGACTAGAGAGGGGGCAGTCTGAGATTGGTCTGAATGACTTTTAAAGTAAGCTTCAGATGACAAAGCAGACGACAATTCTAGTGATTCACAGAAACACAGATTGTGGATACGCGACAGAACCGCCTGGCCCGGGCGGTTGTTACAAGTTCTCACATACTATATATTGGGCAGAAATATTTAAACTATCAAAATGTTTTATCTCAAAGTTTTTAAATTTTTGGTGGTATTTTAATAGGCGTGTTTTCGTAGTTGTAATTTGCGTCTTCCCGTATCTGTAACCTGCGCGTCGTAAATTCCGAAGTCACGTGCGTTGTAATAAAAACATAGCAGAAATTCATACAGTGCAAATATTATTTGGCTTAATGCTTAACAGATTTGACGAAGACTTACCAAGTTTATGAACGGCAGTGAAAATAAGTTTAACTTGACAGATTGTGTGCATTTGAATCCAAATGTAGTATTTGCAAAGCTGAGACTGAAAACGTGTTCGGTATAAATGATACAGAATGTCTTCACCAACAAACGCTGGTTGACTGATTTCTCGATATTAATTTAATATCATTCGCTATTATTCTACATAACACAGGGCTTTCAAATTTAGTTCGCAGCCTCTGCGTTGTAATCGGTAACGAAGCTACATGCGTTGCATCGAAATATCAAGATTTATCTTTTTCGCAAAAGATGTGACGAAAGTTGCATATTAGCTTTCGGATTCCATTATCGTTATTCACAATTTATCGGCCAGAACACCAGCCAAAAACGGGTAGTTACATAGGACGACCGGACCAAATTGAAAATACGGATGAATCTGTGTTGAATGCCAAATGTCTTTTGGGGTCTTTTTTTCCATATTCCGTTTATCAAACTTTTTCTTGCAACAGACGAAGCCGCACATCAATAAAAGTGGCCGTAAGGCAGATCTCAGTATTGGGCAACGCTATTCAACAGTTAGATTTACGTCAAAACAGATTCTTACCTGCAGCGGCGGACTGTCAGCCGCCATTTTTCATCGAAGCCTATGCGTCCAAAATACGAAGCCTATGCGACCGTTCCACAGCCTGTGCGTATGTATTGACCAGTGTGTGATTCTAATTTTGTCATCAAAATGTTAAAATTATCATCAAATTTTAGGAATTATTTCCAAAGCGTTCGAATGAACTTACCAACGGCCACAGCGGAATATTAATTTTTTCATTAGCAGCTGTCATCTTTAAAAGAAACCCAAGCGAAAAACGTCAAGTCTTTAAATTCAGTTTATTTGTATTCTAACATTTACATTTTGGACCATCTTTCAATCGAACGTTCTTGACGTCTTTCATATATAATGACGTAACACGTGTTCTAAACGTGCTCTATGACGTCATGTCATATTACTACCTCTTACACGTGGAATACTTTTATTCCGACCAGTCAAATCGCTCGAAATGTATATGATAGAGTATCTCTAAAACGAAAAGCAAGGGAAATTAATGTTTTCTGTTGTAAACCGAATTGTTCTCTGCATATTTATTAAATGGTATTTTCCACATTTTTTTCTGGCGAACTGCTTTCGAACTTATATCAATATATTTATAACTGACTTTAGAAAAATGCTCTAGATTTCTCTTTGGAAGTCTAGCCTACCGATTTAGCGTATCCTGTTGATGCAGCCATTCTGCGTGACTCAGTAAGAGACTGTATGTAAGCGTATTTACCATTTTCTTGGAGAGCATGCACCCTATTAATATAAAGCATCTGTTCTTGCAATCAAAGATCAATAAACGTAATTTGTAACAGGTTTTCACCTGGACAGCGGCCAGGTACAGATAACAGGTGCCAGAAGTCAGTAGATTGCATGTGATTTATTGTCTGTGCATTCGAATCTTTCTGAAGCTAAAAGTTAACCCGTAAGCTGCCGAGAAAAAAACAACATCTGAAAATGTCATCTGCTGATGTCGTCTACTTATGCCGTCTGCTGAATCTTCTTGCGAACTTTTCAAAAATACTTTTTTTCGTATAGGCAAACAGTGGAGTAGTCTGATCTGGGTCCAGAGGCAAACATTGTGGACCCAGATCAGACTGTTCCGAGGAGCAGTCTGATCTGGGTCCAAACTGTTTGCAAAAACTAATTTTAAAGTACTTGGCAGACGACAAAGCAGACGACAATTGTCGTGATTGGCATTTCGAAGGTTAAACAAGCTCATTATGTCCCAGTTGATTGAAGCATCGTTAGCTAAACGAGCTCCTAAGTACTGTTCAAACAAACCGGCCCCGATAGCTCAGTTGGTAGAGTGTACGCTCCGGGGAACGGGAGGTCACGGGTTTGATCCCGGGCCGCTACATACCAAAGTCGTTAAAAATGGTACTAGCTGCTCCTCGCTTGGCACTCAGATTTACGGGGTAGAGCTAGGACTGGTCGACCCAGTGTCAGGATAATGTGACTGGGTGTGGTATCATGTAATGTGTCTGGGACATGATACTTCAGTGAGGCAGCACTATAAAAGTGAGCATTTAGCTACCTGTCGCAACCAGACACCGTCGTGATATGACGGAAAAATTGTTGAACGCGACGTTAAACCCGAATTCACACACACACACACACACACACACACACACACACACACACACACACACACTGTTCAAACAAGAATATTTGCTGAAAAAATGTGACGTGCAAAACCTACTCACATTTGTTCAGGAAATCACATTAGTATACTTGCCATATTAAATGATCAACGTTTTAACAAAACATTGGGTAACGACATCGTTAGTTTTGAACCCAGACCTCAAGCCTGATTATATCACGTGACCGATTCCGTGAAATAAACACCACCTAAACCCCACTTCATACAGAGAGAACTGGGATTTACGGGGTATACATTATTTATCTTATTTCTGTTCCTAGACATAGGTTGTGGGTACTCGTTAGAACCGCCTCAATGAGGCGGTTCTAACGAGCACCATAACCTATGTTGGAAGTGTAAATAAGAAAAAGTATCAAAAATTTTCTTCAGAAAAAAATAACCATTTTCGATATCTGAAAGAATGCGCTGTGCATCACGAAAACATGTCTATATAAGCTTGACCCCCTTGAACCCCACTTTTAAATAGTAAAACTAGGGTTTGCAGGGGTAAACCTTATTTTTCTTATTTCTGCTCCAAAATATAGATTGTGGGTACTCGTTAGAACCGCCTCGAGGAGGCGGTTCTAACGAATACCCACAATCTATATTTTGAGCAGAAATAAGAAAAATATCGAAATTTTTCATCTGAAATTTTTCATTTTTCAGTGGTAAAATTTACAATGTATTTGTATAGGCGTGTTTTCGTAATGACTCAAAGGTTTTATCGTAATGAGGAGCGGCATAATGAATGGGTCACCCTTAACAAAAAACACACACACAAAAAAGAGGGACAACAGCCCAATAATACCAATAACCGGTTAGGGTTCTCATTACGTACATAAACTTACTGCGTCTAATAGAAGTCTTAAAAGAATGTTTTCTGAAAAGGTTTTGTGTAATTTTGTAACCGTAAGTACTGTTTTTGAAAGTTCCTATTGCTATTCATGAAGACTATGGTTAATGAATTTTGTCATAGCAATCACTGTTCCTGTAGTGTGGGAATAGACCATTAATAGTGTAGGCCCACATGTGGGACAAATGTTATCCACTAAATTACTTGTGTTCGATTAAAGCTACGCGACAAAATATATAAAAGTTAATAGGGTAAATGTTTCTATGGCATTGCTTCCAATTTTGTGCGACTTTTACCCGACATTGAGATGAACTGTCATCTCAAGCCCTGTCGCCCAATGAAATCAAGCCCTGTCGCCCAATGAAGCATGGACGGTCCTACTCGCACCGCTTTGCCTGGGCAAGCTTAGATCCTCTAAGCGGTTTACCACTACTCGTGTGTGGTCGGTTTCAGCTCTGCATGGAAGCATCATGTAGACCAAATATTTCTTAAAGCCCCGTTGGGCGGGGGCGAAAATATGTCTATATAATGTAAGCTTAATGATTATGTTGTTTGATGTTTAATGGAAAAAAATCTTGACCTTATGAATGGTAATCGAATGTTTCATAATAATGGTAAAGGTAATAAACCCATATATGAGCCCCGCCAAGCGAATTTGTGTCTTCGAGCATTCCGTCATGACAAATTTTAACTGCGCATGCCCAGCCATTCAGAGAGGGCAGGGATATGGCTTTCTGTCTGAAGGTTCCTCTTGATTCACTACTTGTATGAGCGAGCAGCGAAGGTTCTGGCGAGACTGCGCGGATGCAAAGGCTCGCCTGAACCTTCGCTGCTCGCATAGGCGATAAGTACCAAAATCGCTTGACTGGGCCCATATGATACATAAACGCATCAATGTTACAGTATCCATTTCCAAAGAAAGTGTTGTCAGACATTTCCGAGTTTAAAGCAAACGCTGTAGACCCTGTGGCGCCTGATAGGTCTGTCATTGTCCCACGTTGGAACTCTAGGCATGTGTGGGCTAAGAGAAGCTTAAATTTTGGCACTATGTCAGATAAGTAACAACATTACGCCATCCAAGAATTTTCCTGGAATGAGATATTCTCACCTTTGTTTTTTACATATTTTGCATGGTCTATCAGAGTAAATTCTTTGCCATACTTCAAAGTTGCTAACCCAATCATTGTCAAAGGTTCAACAAGGTAGAATAAATAAATTATGAGGGAGTTCCTTAATTTAGGCAAATTACTACTCATTCAAAGCTGTGAAAGCTGGCACCTATTGTCTTCTTCAGTATAAGTTTTGGAACATGTTCCAGAAAAATATTAATTTTGTTATTGTGTTGATGGATCCTACCCAGTTAGAATGTAATGTTGAATCTACGTTGAAACAACGTTCAACGTTGATTCAACGTTGCGGCAAGGTTTTGTGGTTGCAGGGTATTTTTGTAGCGTTTTGGCCTGTCTTTTCGTTATGATGGTGTGGAGGAGACTTCTAGAGGTTTAACTGGGAATTTTGAATGTTTATACAAGTCTGCTGCTTAAACAGGTTGTCATATATTGCAATGAACGTACTATGTTTGATAGCAACATTTTGTTTTGCAAATATCTTTATTGATTGACAGACAGGCATCGATGTATTATGAAACATTTATCTTGTCACAGTCCTTATATTATGTCCCTTTTTCAAAGAGCTTTACGCACTCCTTGTCCAATAAAGCGCACCAGTCTGCATCATTTTGTTGTTGTTGTTGTTGTTTTAGTCAGAAGTAAGACGAGATGGACTGTAGGCCTTGCCGGCTGTAAACTAACATTAAATATCCTGCTTAATGGTGATCCTTCTCTCTCACTCGAACAAAACAAAACCATCGTCCTCGCTGTACAGGACTATATACTAAAGTCAAAACTTTTTCAATAAATAATTTTATTGATAACTTTGTTTTGAAACCATGAACGATAATGCTTTTCTTGGACTGACGACGTACTTTTCTTTTTTATCAATAAAGAGTACGAGATAAAGACCAAGATCAAATTCAATATAGTAATTTATTTCCACCCTTCCCCCGTGGAGCCCGATACACTTATACATGTATATGTATATTGACATGTTTTGTCAAGCTGTTCTCAGCTATTAAGTTTAGACCTTAAAGTTGTTACAAATAATATTATATCACAATACATTTTTCATAATATTCTTATTATGACTCAGATCACTAGCAAGTTGCACCGAAATACTTTTGTATTGGATACATATTCGATAAAAGTCTAATGACTTTCTTCTGAATCCCGTTTGTATGTACTGTTTCTATATGCATTCATATGAATTGTATTGTTTATAGTATACAATTGAAATAAAAGTTTAAACTAAACCAACATGAGTTGGACGCCCCAGTGACGGAAGATATACCTTTGGCGCACCTAACCACCCCTTCAATGTCCTATGTTTGAAACGCTCGGCATATAAATGGGTTAACAAGAGCAAAATGAAAATAAACATGACAAAAACACTTCTATATATTTTTGGTCCCCAAAAGGTGCATTATTGAGCTATCGGTAAAAAATGCTTCCAAAAATAAAATACATATAGCCGGTATTTTTCTTTAAAACAATACAAATGAATGCATTTTATGCATAAATGCGAACAATTATGATGACAGGTAAATGAGTTTGAGAGGGATTCCCTAACTAGGTTTCGAACACTAGTTAGATCTATTAAAAGTTTGTGACAAATATAGAATCCCCATATATGGCGTTATGCGACGTTCATTTTTGGCCTTGTTTGCTTAGGTCATGCCTGAATCTGAAGAGAATATGATGATGAATACCATGCCATAAGTAACAACACTCAGAGACGATCCTGTCGCCATGTATGTGTAAAGTGACAGATTTATTTTAGAACAGAAATTCCGAACACATGTTCAGAGCGAAGGGTAAACACGAATGAAAACGACCATTTTCATAAAGTTCTGAAGCTGTATTTGGCTCCAAAAGTGTACACATGACAAGGAGTATGAATTGAAGATAAAAACCAGAAAAAAAATGAGACCCGGTAGCTCAATAATGCACCTTTAAACCCCATTTTTTATAGTAAAACTGGGATTTACCGGGATATACAGGGGTACACATTATTTTTCTTATTTCTGCTCACAAACATAGGTTTCTGCTCAAAAACATAGATCGTGGTACTTGTTAGAACCGCCTCGCCGAGGCGGTTCTTACGAGTTCGTACATCCTATGTTTTAAGCAGAAATATTAAAAGTTTTATCTGAAAAATTTCGGTTTTTCGTGGTAAAATTTCTGATATATTTGAATAGGCGTGTTTTCGTAATGATGCCGCAGGTACCCGAAAGTGCGTTTCAATATTGAACAAGAGAGCAGTCTGAGGGACAGCCAAATACCCCGCCGCACTTTGTATCAAGGCTCAACCTTGTGACCTTCACCTGTGACCTTGATCTTGAGTTGGCATTTGTTTATTTATGGGTTCTGCGCACCAGCTCACTGAGGGGAATATTTCACAAAAGTTTTATGAAAATCCTTCAAGGGATAAAGGAGATATGGAACGGACACAAAATTCCTAGTTTCAAACTCGTGACATTCACCTGTGACCTTGACCTTTGAGTTGGCATGGTTTATTTATGAGTTCTGCGCATCAGCTCACTAAGGGGTACATTTCACCAAACTTTAATGAAAATCCTCCTAGGGGTAAAGGAGATATGGAATAGACACAAAATTCAAAGTTCAAACTCGTGACCTTGACCTTGAGTCAGCATTGTATATTTATGGGTCCTGCAAATCAGCTCACTGAGGGGGATATTTGAAGAAAGTTAAATGAAAATCCTTCCAGGGGTAAAGCAGATATGGAACGGACACAAAATACAAAGTTTCAAACTCGTGACCTTCAACTGTGACCTTGACCTTGAGTCGGCATGGTTTATGTATATGTTATGTACATCAACTCACTGAGGGGGGACATTTGACCAAAGTCTAATGAAAATCATTCCAGGGGTAAAGGAGATATGGAATGGGTATAAAATTTAAAGTTTCAAACTCGTGACCTTCAAATGCGACTTTGACCTTGACTCAGCATGGTTCATTTATGGGTTCTGCACACAAGATCACTGAGGGGGATAACTGACCAAAGTTTAATGAGAATCCTTGCAGGGGTAAAAGAGATATGGAACGGACACAAAATTCAAAGTTTCAAACTCGTGACCTTCCAATGTGACCTTGACCTGGTGTCGGCATGATTCTTTTATGAGTCTGCACATGAGCTCACTGAGGGGGATAATTGACCAAAGTTTAATGAAAATCCTTTGAGGGGTAAAGCAGAAATGGAACGGACACAAAATTCGAAGTTTTAAACTCGTGACCTTCAAATGTGACCTTGATCTTGAGTCGGCATGGTTCATTTATGGGTTCGGCACATGAGCTCACTGAGGGGGATAATTGACCAAAGTTTAATGAAAATCCTTTACGGGGTAAAAGAGATATGGAACGGACACAAAATTCAAAGTTTCAAACACGCGACCTTCCAATGTGATCTTGACCTGGTGTCGGCAAGATTCATTTATGGGTTCTGCACATCAGCTTACTGAGCGGGATAACTGACCAAACTTTAATGAAATCCTTTGCGGGGTAAAAGAGATATGGAACGGGCACGAAATTCAAAGTTCCAAACATTTGACCTTCAAATGTGACCTTGACCTTGACTAACTATGGTTCATTTATGAGTTCTGCACATCAGCTCACTACAAAGAATATTTGATCAAAGTTTCATGAAAATTCTTTCAAGGGTAAAGGAGATATGGAACGGACACAAAATTCAAAGTTTCAAACTCGTTACCTTCAACTGTGACCTTGACCTTGAATCGGCATGGTTCATTTATGGGTTCTGCACATCAGCTCACTGAGACGACTATTTGACCAGTTTAATGATAATCTATCAAAGGGTTCAGGAGATATGGAGCGGACAAAAAGTGTTACGGACGGACGGACGCACAGACAGACAGACGAAGGCCATTCCAATAATCCCCGCTCCGCTTCGCGGCGGGGTATTAACCAAATCCAAGCTCAGGACCATTTTTCTGGCTTATACTGCACTTTGATTATTTCAAATTTTTAAGAGATTTTAAAGAAAACCATTTATAAGTAAGCCCAGCCTAAAGCACAAAAAGATGTATTTTGGTTTTATCAGAGGCGCATATGTTCCTTTAAGGGTAGTCACCTGTTTCTTAGAAAGACATCACGAAAACATGCCTAGATATTTTGACCTCCTATAACCCCAATTTGTATATATTAAAACTGGGGTTTACAGGGGTATACATTATTTTATTTATTTCTGCTCAAAATCATAGATTGTGGGTACTCGTTAGAACCGCCTCGGTGAGGCGGTTCTAACAAGTACCCACAATCTATGGCGCCTCGGTGAGGCGGTTCTAACAAGTACCCACAATCTGTGGTTTGAGCAGATATATGAAAAATATCAGCCTTTTTATCTGAAAATTTGCATTTGTTTTGCAGTAAAATTTATACTTGTATAGGCGTGTATTCATATTAAAACACGAAGTTTCGAAAGGAACGTGTAGTTCACTGGTTGACCATGCAGAAAATGCAACAAAATCTGTTCCATCAAGAGTGGTCACCATTTTTATTTCTTACTTTCTTATTTCTTGTTATAAATTAATAATAATAATAATAATAATAATAATAATATAATAATAATAATAATAATAATAATAATAATAATAAGGAAGAGTCTATTTGCAGTCAACTGTTGCAGTCAACTGCAAACAGCCAAAAAACGTTAAAATGGCTACTTGCAGTCAACTGCAAATAGCCAGAAAACGTTAAAATGGCTATTTGCAGTCAACTGCAGATAGTCAAAAAACGTTAAAATGGCTATTTGCAGTCAACTGCAGATAGCCAAAAAAACGTTAAAATGGCTATTTGCAGTCAGCCAAACATCGTTAAAATGGCTATTTGCAGTCATTTTATATTCCTGCCATTTACACGTGCGCCCATCGAAATTCATATCAGTCTGTCTATTCATAGTCTTCGTTGTGTGCTCTTCGCATCAGTCCATGAAATTATGGCTCCTCTAAAACCCACTTTATATAGAGAAAAGCGGGTTTAAGGGATAATTATTACCACTCCTTATTTTGGTGCAAACACATAGAGTGTGTGTACACGTTAGAACCGGCTCATTGAGTCTGTTCTAACGAGCACATTCAATCTATGTTTAGACTAGAAAGAAGGAAAATATACATCATCTTCATTTAAATAAGAGGGCTATGTTGGCCCTCAGCTGAACCTTATGGCAGGTAATATAAGGTGGAGTGGACGGTTTGAACAATTTTTGGCTGACAGTGAGTGGCCCAATGAACATTTCTGTGAAATTATTTCAAAATCAATCTAGCTATTTAGGAACTTAAATCATTTTAAGGGCTATATACTTTTTTTTCTGGATTGGAAAATTGTCAGAGTGTCAATCATGGAACTTTCCTTCAAAATTGTTTTCTTTTTTGAGGAAGAAATCAGCGCTGACTTGTATGTCACTATCTGGGCACCTGTCAGGACCTAGCGCACCAGACGGAAATGAACGGGCTCATTCTAACTAACTAACTAACACTAATTTATAGTGACAAGTGGGGGAGGGGTGGGGGGGGGCGTATCCATCCGTTTGACAATACAGAGCTGACTTGTTTGTCACTATCTGGGCACCTTGTGGACATTGAGGGTCAGGTCCTAGTGCACCAGACGGAGATGAACAGGGTCAGTCTAACTAACAATGCCTCATGGTGATTGTGAAAGGGGGGTGGGGTGGATCCGTTTGACGATACAGAGCTGACTTTGTATGTCACTATCTGGGTATCTTGTGGACACATTGAGGGTCAGGTCCTAGTAACAGGCTCAGTCTAACAAACAATGACTCTTGGTGTGTATGGGGGTGGGGTGGATCACTTTGACAATACAGAGCTGACTTGTATGTCACTATCTGGGCACCTTGTACACATTGAGGGTCAGGTCCGAGTTCACCAGACGGAGATGAACGGACTCAGTCTAACAACAATGACCCATGGTGTCTGTGTAGGCGTTGGGGGGGGGGGGTGGGGGAGGCGATCCTTTAGACAATACAGAGCTGATTTGTATGTCACTATCTGGGCACCTTGTGACATTGAGGGTCAGGTCCCATCACGAAAACACGACTATATAATTTTGACCCCCTTGAACCCCACTTTTATATAGTAAAACTGGGTTTGTGGGGGTAATCCGGCTTATTTTTCTTATTTCTGCCTCAAAATATATCGATGAGGCGGTTCTAACGAGTACCACAATCTATATTTTGAGCAGAAATAAGAAAAATATCACAATTTTTCATCTGAAAATGTTAGTTAGTTAACAAGGTATTTGTATAGGCGTGTTTTCGTAATGTACTGCACCAGACAGAGATGAACGGGCTCAGTCTTACTAAAAATGACGCATGGTGTGTTGTGTGTGTGTGTGTGGGGGGGGGGGGGGGGGGGGAATGGGGGTGGAACCCTTTGACGATAAAGAGCTGGCCTGTATGTCACTATATGGGCACCTTGTGGACATTGAGGGTCAGGTCCTAGTTGTTCAGACGGAGATGAACAGACTCAGTCTAACTAACAATGTTGACAAGGTGTGATTTTTTTTTCAGTTTTAAGTTGTTGTTTTTTTTATTTATTTATTTTATTTTAAGTTTATGGTAGCTACTACGTCCATGGGCGTAGCCAATTTTGACCAAAGGGGCACTGGCAACACTGTATCATTTCGCTATCGTACAAGCCCCTACAGTGGCAGAATATATTTTCTTTCAGTGTAATTTGTTTCTTTTTCTTCCAGTTTGTATATATTGATACATTATTTTTCTTACTTCTAGTCAAAACATATATTGCGGGTCCTTATTAGAGCCGCACCGGCCCCGATAGCTCAGTTGGTAGAGTGTCCGCTCCGGGGAACGGGAGGTCAGGGGTTCGATCCCGGGCCGCGACATACCACAGTCGTTAACAATGGTACTAGCGGCTCCTCGTTTGGCACTCAGATTTACGGGGGAGAGCTAGTGTCAGGATAATGTGACTGGGTGTGGTGTCATGTAATGTGTCTGGGACATGATACTTCAGTGAGGCAGCACTATAAAAGTGAACATTGAGCTCCCTGTCGCAACCAGACACCGTCGTGATATGACTGAAAAATTGTTGAAAGCGACGTTAAACCCGAATTCACACACACACACACATTATTAGAGCCGCCTCGCCGAGGCGGTTCTAACGAGTTCCTTTAATTTTATGTTTTGAGCAGGAGTATGAAAGACATAAAAATTTAATATATTCCATTTTTTGGTGGTAAAAGTTTCACTATATGTGTGATATAAACCTGCATGTCAAAATTCAAATTCTGTAAATATGAGCCAGTCTATGTTGTAATGATAAATTTTCTTTAATACGGGTCACATAGGAATAAAGGAAACTCTTTATGCATAATCAGTACATGGTATTTGAGCAGATCTTCGCAAAGACAGTTTTTCTCATGGTTTGGTTCATTATACAATTGTGTTTGTGTAAAGGCGTGTGGAGACCCCCGGGGCTGTAATGTTGACCGCATATCTATTGTAATCCTATTGCTATAATCCTATTAATGACATTTATTTAGTCAACCCTTGAGGTGCTAAGAAAAACTGCATCTGAAAATGTCGTCTGCGTATCTCATCTATTTCACATTTTTTGCAGTGTAAAAGAATATTTAGGCAAGCAAGCAAACAGTGTGGACCCCGATCAGATTGTTCCCAGCAGGTAGGGTTGACTTGTCCAGCATGGTAATGGTTAAATACCACACCACGCCCGTTCAATTTATAGTGAGTGTTTGCCACTACGTTGCATCGACGTTACTTAGACGTTACCGGCACATTGAGTGCCGGGTGTACACCATGCAGCGCATTCTATTTCTCCAAGCCCCGATGGTCGGGGGCTGATCATTTGTTTGTTTGAATTGAGGTTTAACGTCCCCGTCAACACCATTTAGGTCATTTTGGAGGCGTTGCTTCTAATTTTGTGGGACTTTTACCCGGGGACATTGAGATGAAATGACAACTCAAGTCATGCCACCAATGAAACCAAAAAGGCTTATATGCGTTGGACGGTCTCATTCAGTGAGTAATGTTGTGTCCTGTCCCTAAGAAAGGGAGGAAAGAGATAGAAGAGGTAGCAGAGATAAAAATGAGAGACGGAGGAGTAAGAGGAAAACGAATGGAAGTGTAGAAACAGAAGAAATAACATCATCAGAAGAAATAACATCATCCCCTCTCTACCATTATCTTAACCAACTGTAAGCCAATATCAGATGGACGCCCAAGTGGCGCAAGACACACGTCACCTTTGCCTCACCCCCCCCCCCCACACCCCGCCCGCCCCCACTCCCCACCCACCTCTCATGGGCTTTACAAATTAGAAATTTCATTTAAATAAGCAGAGAACATTGCTAAACAGTGAAACAATATGTGATTTAAAACTACAGGTGTCATATGTTCACACAAAATATAGACTCTATATAGCCATTTTATAGTCCCCGGCCATCGCGGCTTGGAGAAATAGATTGGCTTCATGATGCTTCCATCCAGAGCAGAAACTGCCTGCAGACGAGTACTGGTAAACCTTTTAGAAGAACTAAGCCTGCTAAGGCCAAGTGGTGCGAGTCGGTGCGTCCTAGGCCCTATAGGTGTCATAGGCTTGAGATGTCTTTAAGACCAGAGGTTGTGTTTCAGCTGCCCGGATCCAATTGAAAATGAAGAACACGTACTGCTTAAGTGCCCAATATATTATAACTTGAGGGAAAATATATTCACAGGGCTAAAAGCTGAATTCCCAAATATTGAACATTTGTCAGATCAGGATAAACTGAGTGTGATACTAAGGTGTGAACCTAATACATTGTAAAAGCATACGGACATATGCCAAAACCTGCTTCGAAATTTTACGTAAGCGACGGGACATGCTTTATAAATAACTGTGCCAATCTAATTCTTAACCATAATGGATTTTATTTAGTTGGCAGGTATCTTTTAAGGGTTTTTTATATCATGTTTATATATGTGTACATATAGACCCTCATAGCTCTTAGTACAAGTACAATTCCTTTATTTTCAATCCAGGTCATACAATGACATATGGACAATAATAACATGTTCAACATATAAAATGAAGCATAGTGATCAACAATTTTTAGTGATATATTGTCTTAAATAGTTGGCATTCTGAATTTGTAGTTTCTTTTCTTTCGGATCAGACATTTGCTTATTATAGACAAGCGTCTGATCCAAAAGGAAAGATATGGTGCGTATGGGTGGGGGTCAATCGGGGCAGTAGTTAGTACAAATAATAATAATAATAATAATAATAATAATAATAATAATATGCTTGTTAAACAGAATTTGTGGTTCGAGCCTAGGTTCAGGTATTCTCAGGTTCATCCGGGAAAGAGCCAGTGGTAATCAGGTAACTATCACTAGCCCCAGCCCGTATCCAAAAGTCGTTATCTAGTAGTACCAAATTTCCGTTAGTCGGCCTTACGTTACAGAGAGTGTTGTCTCACATATGATCTCCGTACGCCCCGAACCACATCGGTGGGAGTCCTAATAGTTGGGAGTCGATGCTCTGAACCACCAATCCTACAGCCGAAATAAGTACGACAAATTACGTCCCCGTAAACCCCACTTTTCTCTGTGTGAGTTGGGGTTCACTGGGATATGCAATACACAGGCGTGTCATCAAGATGCCAAGGTAAGTGCTGCGAAGTCACCAGTGACACTGCGCAACGACTTAAGTAGAGCCTCTCACGTATGAAAGTTTTAATGTGCTGTTATTCTTTCTTATGAGGTGAGACGTTAATAAAATATTTGTATTGTACTTTACGTCTCAATCTGTGGAAAAAGTCGCACAAAAATGGAAGTAACGTCTCTAAAATGTCCTAAATAATGTATCAGAGCACGTAAACATCAAATCAAACAAACATAGCCATAACGGTGAGTCATAATGATTAAGAGTCAGAGCTCTAATTAACTACTAGGCCGCAGAATATTTTGAACATCTCCAGGTGGCCTTTCTAACGCTAACAGAATGACTGCAAATAGCCATTTTAACGTTTTCTGGCTATTGGCTAAATAGCCGTTTTAACGTTTTTTGGCTATCTGCAGTTGACTGCAAATAGCCATTTTTTACGTTTTCTGGCTATTTGCAAATAGCCATTTTAAGGTTTTTTGGCTATTTGCAGTTGACTGACTGCAAATAGCCATTTCAACGTTTTTTGGCTACTCCGTAATAATAAAGTCTTTATTTCCAGAGGATTACATATTAAGTATTGTTGCGCATGCAATAAATGTTATTTTGGCTTTGTCTGTTTTAGGCTGTCTAAGTTTCTGTGGGAGTGATGAGATGAGGTGTGCCGATGGGAAATGTGTTCCAATGACCAAAATGATGGACGGAAGAAATGATTGTAAAGATGGAAAATATGATGAAGGTATTATGCCAAATATTTTTACATCACGAAAACACGTCTATATAATTTTGACACCCTTGAACCCCACATTTATATAATAAAACTGGGGTTTACATAGTGTAGATCATCATAGTGTAGATTATATTTTCTTGTCCTCTGGGATCATTGATTACATTGTGGAATTTTGAAAATATCCGAGGGTCACTGATGAGGCCTAATTGGCCGAAACTAGCTAGTCTGGCCCAGAAAACATGTACACTCCATATGTTTCATTTCTGTGGTGTATTCCTTGCTTCCAAAGGATAACCCTTTTATAGAACATATTTACAGGGGTAAACCTAGACTGGTATGAGTCTGTTAAATACAGCAGTTTCATAAAACACTGCAAAACATACACACTAATATAATGTTCTCAAGTCATGTCTGATTTAACAGATCAGTGGCAAATAATACTACATGTTTCTAAAGGTTTACTGTAGTTGTGTACTTTGTTATTACGAATGACTTAAAAGTAGGGCCTGGTTGCCAGGCTAGGGTAAACCTTATTTTTCTTATTTCTGCTCTAAAATATAGATTGTGGGTACTCGTTAGAACAGACTCGATGAGGCGGTTCTAACGAGTACCCACAATCTATATTTTGAGTAGAAATAAGAAAAAAATCACAATTTTACATCTGAAAATGTCCGGTTTTTGGCGGTAAAGTTTACAATGTATTTGTATACGCGTGTTTTCGTAATGCTAATTAAGATCGCTTATGTCAGTTTTATTCCAGCGCATTTCACAACACAATAAATACCCCCACTCGACCCCCTTCAACCACTGATTACGATTAGCTGACGGCATTTTCAAAGTAGATTTTTTCTTTGTTTTTCTCTTCATAGAAATAAGGTTTGACATTACGTGTGAATCGTCTGTAGGTCATGCGTTTTACAAACTCAGTGCATTTACAGAAAACCCCTATAGTGAGCAATGTTGTTCACACTTCGAAGAATACAATGAGTCACGCGACGTCAGTAATGCGGCCCCCGCCCATAGGGGCTTAAAGCAATATATGGGATGCATGATGCTTCCACACAGAGCTGAATCTGACCTGTACACTAGTACTGGTAAACCGCTTAGAGGATCTAAGCCTGTCCAGGAACCGCGGTGCGAGGCCGACCGTCTATGCTAATAAACCCTATTAGTTTCATTGGGCGACAGAGCTTGAGATGTCATTTCATCTCAATGTTGGGTAAAAGTCCCACAAAATTGGAAGCAACGTCTCCAAAATGACATTTACGATGTTGACGGGGACGTTAAACCTCAAAATCAAACAAACAAACAAAGACGTCAGTAATGTCGAAATAAACAATGGTCACTGCCTGTCCAGTATAATTTCATTTCCAGTGTAAAGTCAAATTTAAACCTATTGAAAACCATGTAGTTCATACTTCCATGAACGCATCGAGTCACATGATTTTCAGTGACGTCAAGTGACCGCAGTGTAAACCACAGTTCTCTACGGGCGTTGGTGACGTCAACGCTGTTACGCTCTTTAAACAGCGAGTAAATGTTTTTCAGCTTTAACAGCATCGGGTGACGAGCAAAGTTTAAGAGAACCCCTTCCGTTCTCGAGCAAAGTTTGAACGAATTACAGAGAACCGCCTTCAGGACTCACTTAAACATTGCTCGTGCCCCAATGTTGTTCATAATTTGACGAACGTTAATTGAATTTCATTCAATTCTTAATAAAATCTCGTGCCCTGATGTTGTTCATAATTCGATGAACGTTAATTGAATTTCATTCAATTCTTAACAAAATCTCGTGCCCCGATGCTGTTCATAATTCGATGAACGTTAATTAAATTTCATTCAATTCTTAACAAAATCTCGTGCCCCGATGCTGTTCATAATTCGATGAACGTTAATTAAATTTCATTCAATTCTTAACAAAATCTCGTGCCCCAATGTTGCTCATAATGCGATGGACGTTGATTAAATTTCATTCAACTCTTAATAAAATCTCGTGCCCCGATGTTGTTCATAATTCGATGAACGTTAATTAAATCGGAAATTTCATTCAATTCTTAACAAAATCTCGTGTCCCGATGCTGTTCATAATTCGATGAACGTTAATTAAATTTCATTCAATTCTTAACAAAATCTCGTGACCCGATGCTGTTCATAATTCGATTAATGCTAATTAAATTACATTCATTCTTTGATAAAATGACAAACGAAGATGTACCCAGCAGGTGTCACAATAAAGAGCATAGGGTACCTATGGCACCAGGAGGAAGGGCAAATAAAACATTACCTTAAATAGAACATACAGAACGGAAAACTACGCTTCCCCGAAATAAAAAGGTACAACAATATTTGACATGAAAACGTCATTTTAGCAGAAAACCACATAAAGTATACAGCTGGGTAGGCTACTTATTCTGCTCAGTGGGAATATTTCAGAATTAAAAAGAAAGCAAGATGAATTGTTTCCATTTTCCTTTGACAGGCATCTACATGTAAGAACGCTTCATAATATATTATTTTGTATGAGAGATGAACTGAAACTGACCGATAGAATGAAACCCATTATTTTATTTTTGCCCCAATCAACAAGCCTTAATAGTTCTTTATTTCAACCACTTGGACCTTCAATGGGTAATACCTGACCAAACAATCATATCAATAACATATTATAACTTGTGGGGGTGCGCAGAATTAACAGACACAATTGATGGTTGGGCTTTGTAAAGAAAGACCACAACGTAATTACAACAGAGACATTAATGGTTGTTGTTGCCTTTTAACAAGCTAAGTCAACTTTATACATGTAACATACTGCTAAAAACAGGTTTTGGTTGATTTGAATTAATGAAAGCAATTTTTAAACTTTTATAAGTCCACATAATTAGCCAAACACTTTATACTGTCGTCTGCTCCATAGTTCTGCAAGCAGCTTGCTTAAGGGGAGTGGGAACACCTGGCAGATTTTTCCGACATCCGCCATTTTTCAAAACGAGACAACTTTCGGGACTTCCTGTTCGCTTTTCTATAAGCCTTTTCGCACTGAAAAAGGTGTCTACTCTTAAAGGAAAAAAATTGCTCCTCAGGAGCGAATTCTGTCCTTTAAGAGTTGATCCCTATTGAAATGGGAGCCAAAAATGCTTTTGCAGGTGTTGCCTCCCCTGAAGGTGTTCTCATTCCCCATAATTTGGGCTTGTAATTAACGCTCCGCTTTCCCTAGGAATAATCTTATGTGCGCTGTTATACTGAAATCTAAAGAACTCTATAATTTGAGGACAGTTGGTTTAGAACCACTGTTTTCCGATGCTATGCGAATTAATTTGTTTACCACACAAAGGTTCAAAATTGAGTAAATTACAAGGAAAGCCAGAGAATTTGTCACCCATTTGTGGCACCCTGTCTATGGTGTCCACCAGACTACGGTAAAAATGGAGGACTGAAAGAGTGCCATCCGGGGCTTGAAGAAATAGATGGGCTGCACGATGCTTCCACGCAGAGCTGAAACCAACCCACACACGAGTACTGGTAAACCGCTTAGAGGATCTAAGCCTGCCCAGGCAGAGCGGTGCGAGTCGGCGCGTCCATGCTGATAAACCCTAAAATAATCGGAAGGCGGTTTAAGTAACAGCCTGCGGATACAGATAACAGACTTACGAGGCTTAGCTATCAAAGAGCTTATTTGCAACAACTGGTAGCGTGGCCGAGCGGTCTAAGGCGCTGGTTTAAGGCACCAGTCTCCTCGGAGGCGTGGGTTCGAATCCCACCGCTGCCATATATTTTAATTGTCTTTTTTGTTAATGAAACGGTGTGTGGTTCGCCATGTTCCGTGACCTTACAACACGCTTGATTAATGACAAGTAACCTTAATAACTCTAGATATGTTTATTTTGTAAGTCCCCATAGACCCCACTTTATTGATCAGACGCCGCGTTCTGCTGGGTCTACACTGTTTGCCAAGCCCAATCCATGATTCCAGCCCAGATTCTACCGATAACTCTTTTACGCAACACGCTGACCTTACTGCGATAAAATTCTGCAAACAAGTTAACACGGATTTCCTACAAACGTGGACTCCAGCACTAATAGTGGTTTTGTCCTTAAAGCTTTGGGTCGATCGATAAACAATCGACCCAGAAATGACTCTTTTGGGCGCTATGCCACACATCCTGCCACACGGATGTGTTATCGTAATGAGAAACTCAATGTCGATGCTTTGGAGCTTGACATTCCAATTCAGTACTCTGCGAAGTCTGATCGTAACAAAGGAACTCAATGTCGAATGTTTGGGACTTGACATTCCAATTTAGTACTCTACGAAGACTACTCTGATGCTCTGATTAATCTTAGTCTTAGCCGGGCACACATGTTTGCAAGTTACACGTCTCATTTAACTCTGCATATCGGCCCCGCCCATCGGGGCTTTAAGAAATAAATGGGCTGCATGATGCTTCCACGCAGAGCTGAATCCGACCGAACACGAGTACTGGAGAACCGCTTAGAGGAACCTGCCCAGGCAAAGCATTGCGAATCCGACCGCCCATGCTTATAAACCCTATTGGTCTAATAGGGCTTGATATGTCATTTCATCTCAATATCGGGTAAAATTCCCACAAAATTGGAAGCAACATCTCCAAAATGACCTATACAGTGTTGACGGGGACGTTAAACATCAAATCAAACAAAACAAAACCCTGCATAAATTAATTTAGCCCCACCCATTTATATTTCAACCAATCAAATTACTTGATGTACTGTATTCATTCAAATTTGCACAGTGAAAATCTAGTCTGGATCTACAATGTTTGCAAAGATAAGGGTTGTCGAATTCAGCGGAAAAGATAATTGTCTGTCACCTAAAACGGAGTGTTTAATTAAATAACAAGTATTGTAAAAAAAAAAAGATTGGCCAGTGTGGGGGTCGAACCCACGACATTCGCGTTATTAGCACGACGCTCTAACCGACTGAGCTAACCGGCCACGGCGCCTTGACCGTCTAGCTAACCGGCCAGTTCTTTATCGCTTTTAGTAATATGTCATTTAAGTAAGTAGTGACTATATTTCGATTAAACTGGAAATAACCGACGACTATTTAGATTTGGGGATATTATGGAATTAAGTGAGTGAGTGTTTGAGTTTTACGTCCCATCAACAGCTAAGGTCATACGGAGACGGGACCTCAGTTTAAAGACTCATCAGAAAGTCTGGAGAAGCCCGGGATCGATCCCGCGACCCCTAGTTTAAAAGGCGAGTAGCGTAACCACTACACCACGAAGGCTTCCTTGGGGATATTATGGAATCTATTATTCGACTTATTTATGAATATCCTTTTTTCGAATTATGGATATCAAATAGTAAAACGTCGCCCCATACTAGGGCATGTGTTACCAAGTGTTTTTGTTGTTTCAGATATATTCTCTGCTCCGCTTTGCTACGCTTCCCAGCTGCACTGCGCAAACGGAACGTGCATGTCAAGACTGAAATTTCAAAATGGTGTAAACGACTGTGGAGATAATTCAGATGAAGGTACTTATTGTGTGGATCTATTCATAAGTTAAGTCAAAGGGGGCGGCACGTACAGGGTTATTAGTGCCAAAAATGACCAAAACGTCTGGAAAGGCTTCATATATACTGTATCTATTGACAAATGGCAGTTTTGCACCTCTTCTGTTTGAACATGCATAGAATCGTGCAAAGTTTAGCTTATTTCTGTTCCATGCCCACCAATATATTGGTCTATGAATCCCCAACAATAACTACATTCATTTATCACTTTCAAAGCTGCATGATGCTTCCACGCAGAACTGAAACCGACCCGCACACGAGTACTGGTAAACCGCTTAGAGGATCTAAGCCTGCCCAGGACCGTCCATGCTTATAACCCCTATTGGTTTCATTGGACGATAGGGCTTGAGATGCCATTTCATCTCAATGCCGGGTAAAAGCCCACAAAATTAGAAGCAACGTCTCCAAATTGACCTTTACAGTGTTGACGGGGACGTTAAACCTCAAATCAAACAAATAAAAAACTTTCTTCAAATTTACTCAATGTTTACATCTTGCTTACTCGAACGAGATCGCGCAACATCGATTTTCACCCAAAAAGCAAGACTTACAGGAGTCCCAACGAAAACAGAGCAACGTAAACTAGTTAACTACCTTAAAAACGATTTGTAAGTACCAACCCCCCCCCCCCCTCCCCCCCCCCCTCCCCCCCCCCCCTCCCCCCCCCCCCCGAATGTTGTCCGATTTATTCTATTTAGAAGAATATTTCTTTCCACATCGAGAAATATTGCCATATCCATCCATTGTGGCTCAGCTGACTTTTCACCCAAAACATTTTGTAAGCCGGCCTTCCTTTGGCTGACTGACGCCCGGCATAGGTGTTTTAATTAAGCGGTAAATCCCCTTTTCATCCAATCGTAAATCCCCCTTCAAAAAGGATCATGTGATCCAGGATGGCAACACTGCATTTAACTCGGGAATTTAAATAGAAATTTCGACTTTTTGGGGCGGAAACTGATGGTTTTAAAAGTTTTAACCGGATGTGAGAATCACACGATAGATGCGGTATTCGGCCAATATATTGCTTTTTAAAGACTCCACTGTTAGTCTTGCTTTACCGATGAGAACCGATGTTGCGCGATCTCGTTCGAGTAAGCAAAAATAGCCGGTGTTGATGTAAACATTGCATCAGTTTGAAGAAAGTGATGAATTAATGTAGTTATTGTTGGTTTTGTTGATGAGGGATTCAAAGACCAATATATTGGTGGGCATGGAACAGAAATAATCTAAACTTTGCACGATTCTGTACATGTTTAAACAGAAGAGGTGCAAAACTGCCATTTGCTAACCCTTGTCAATAGATACAGTATATGAGCCCCGCCAAGCGAATTTACAAGTGTCTTCGAGCATTTCGTCATGACAAATTTTAACTGCACATGCCCAGCCATTCAGAGGGGCCAGGGATATGACTTTCTGTCTGAAGTTTCCTCTTGATTCACTGCTTGTATGAGCAAGTGGTCACCTACATAATTCCTGCCAATCATGCCCCTGGGTTTCAAATTGGCAACACCATGGGGCCCCTTTGCTCCCATAGACTCATAATGGAAAAAGCTTCAAAAATCTTCTTCTCTGAAACCACAGGGCCAAGAGCTTAGATATTTAGCATGTAGCAACGGCAAGTGGTCACCTACATAATTCCTGCCAATCATGCCCCTGGGGTCCAAACAGGTGAGCGATATAGGGCCATTGGGCCCTCTTGTTTGTTATAAAGGATGCGCAGGCTTCCTGAACCTTCGCTGCTCGAATAGGCGATAAGTACCAAAATCGCTTGACGGGGCCCATATATATAAAATCTATCCAAACTTTATGGTCATTTTTGGCACTAATAACCCTGTACCTGCCGCCCCCCTTTGATTTAAGTAGATGTCATCGGCCGTAGACACTTCATTCCATTACCTGTTTATACTATTGTAATGTCTGAAATAATAAGTACAGTAGAACTTCGATGGCTCGAACAACGATGGCTCGTTTACCATGGATGTGTCGAACCCATTCTTGAGTCCCTAGCGAAATCGTCTACATAAGACATAGTGGGGGAAAACTAAGGAGATTTTAGTCTTTTATCTTGCAAATGTTTGCTGTGTGTACTCATTAGAATCGCCTCGATGAGGCGATTCTAATGAGTACACACAGCATACATATTCATTATAGAACACCGAAAAGATGTCAAGAAGTATCTCGTTATGCCTCCTGACAGTAACCTCAGTGGCTCGAACTACCCCTGTCTCGAACAGATTTTCGAGGTCCCAAAGGTGTTCGAGCCATTGAAGTTCGACTGTATAAAGTTTAAACTTTTAAAACATATGCAAAGATTCATATTTGATTCAACATTGTGATAGGCCCCCGCCCATCGGGGCTTGGAAGAAATAGATGGGCTGCGTGATGCTTCCACGCAGAGCTGAAACCGACCCGCATCGAGTACTGGTAAACCGCTTAGAGGATCTAAGCCTGTCCAGGCAAAGCGGTGCGAGTCGGACCGCACATGCTTATAAACCCTATTGGTTTCATTGGGCAGCAGGGCTTGAGATGTCATTTCATCTCAGTGTCGGGTAAAAGTCCCACAAAATTGGAAGCAACGTCTCCAAAATGACCTTTACAGTGCTGACGGGGACGTTGAACCACAAATCAACAACAAAATTAACAATAACAACATTTTGATTGGGTAACAGTGATGGTGATACATGTAGGATAGTTTGGCCATATCGACACGATTTCGATCGACACTGTCAACTTCAAATGAGTTGTTCAGGCTATCGAATCGACATTCTTAAACCAGCATGTTCAGGTATATACATCAGTCGAATTAATAAAATATAAACGTCATACAGTATGTAAACACGATTTTAAAGGTTGACAGTGTCGGATGTCTTTATAGTTTATCAACGACCTTTGAGAGTTCAAAGTTTAAGTGTGACGAGTCGATTCCATTTTTTAGGGGAAGCAGGTTTCGGATACCTTTATTTCTCGGGATTTTAAAGATATAAATCAATGTTTGTATAGTTTCTACCTAGAAGTCATGGTCGAGTGGTTAATGTGATGTACTGCTAGTCACACTAAATCTTTTTTGGCGAGGGTTCGAGTCCCAGTGGCACATTTTTTTTTTTTATATATATTTAATGTTTCATTTTTATTTTATTTTTTTTATGTTGCACATTTTTTATATTTAATGTTTCATTTTCATTTTATCTTTTTTATGTTTAAAGTTATTTTCTTTATTTTTTATATTTACATCCTTAATATTTTGTTTCCTTTGTTTTATGTTCAACAATTATATTTTATGTCATTGTAAATCTTTTGGATGCCGGCCTCGGTAGTTCAGTCGGATGTTCGTATGACTGGTGGTCAATAGGACGCGGGCTCGATACCTGCCGGGGTCAGCAACATTCTTTCCCATGGAGAATAATCAGGAAACTTTTCGATGGCCATTCCCTCCCTTCCGATGATTCAAGAAGGGCAGTTGTTAGTTTCTGGGGGAAAGAATGTGCACTGTACTGGTTAACCGCTTACGTATAAGCTTGCCCAGGATAAGTGTTGATTAGTAAACTGACCGGCTCAAAAATGACATAAATAGTGATGCCTGGGCCGTAAAAGCCCAATACAAACAAACGAAACTCTTTCAGATTTATTTTAACAGCGCACTTGCCGTCACTGACGACAGTGAACGTACGTTCAATCATAGTAACATTTTTGATAATACCTCTTGAATCCGAGCTACAACGATTCGCTTGTGCTCGTTCCATCCTTTCAATAAAATGAATATACATCTAATGTGATGGCACCGCCCATCTGGGCTTTGAGAAATAGTTCGAGCCGCACGATGCTTTCAAGCGGATCTGAAACTAACGACACATGAGCAATGGTAAACCGCTTAGTAAGTCCGAGCCTGCCCAGGCAAAGTGGTGCGGGTTGGACCGTCCATATTTATTAAACCCGTTTAGTTTTATTGGGTGGCAGGGCTTGAGATGTCATTTCATCTCAATGTCGGGTAAAAACTCCACAAAACTGGAAGCAACTTCTCCAAACTTGACGGGGACAATAAACCTCAAATCAATCGAACAAACAAACAAACATCTCCTGTGCTCCAATTTTATTGGCACAAAAAAATGTTAAGAAAAAGTAAAAAAAAAACATCTGCCTCAGATTCGAACCCTAGATCTCCAAGATGAAAGCCTTGTTACTAGATTATCTCGACTGGTCGTCAATCTGGTTAAACAGAGCGCAAGTTTAAGAATATGACGGTAACTATCGCCCAGTGTAAAAAATACCCACTGCAGGCGACTTACCTAAAACACGGACGAGTCCAAAATTGAAAGTGCAGTCACGTCTCACTGCGTTTTGAAAGACTATAATAAGCATAACATCTACAAACAAAGCTACTGTTGTCGGAGGATAAGTAAACAGTGACGTAAAAGAGTATACCACCACAGGTAGGGTTGACAGGTTGCATCGTTATCGTTATTAAACAAACCGTTTCCATACCATGGTAAAATAACATATAAATTCTATGAAAAGATGGTGAATCACTGACAGATATCTTGGATTTTACTTGTAAATAGTAGCTGGTCAAAATATGCATTACAGCAAATCGTTTATGTAAGTCTGTAACCATTTAGGTTGATCTGATCTCGAGTAAATGCCGAAAAATAAAATTTTTCAAAAGTTGCTATGATACTGTTTTTGTGAAGTTTATAGCCTAGCTGAACATGTTTAATAATGAAATAAACCCAAAACAATGTCTGTTTCACAAATTTCAACCATTTCCCTACCCACGAATGGTAAAATAATGGCTCTGGCATAACTTTCATTTTTGGTGATCATACAAAAATGGCGAATTAATAGCATTTGTCCTTAATAACAAAAACATTCACCGACGTCACTTTCAACTTATCTTCGTACAACAGTCATCACGAAAACATGCCTATATAATTTGACCCCCTTGAACCCCACTTTTATATAGTAAACAGGGGTGACCCTTATTTTTCTTATTTCTGCTCTAAAATATAGATTGTGGGTACTCGTTAGAACCGCCTCGATGAGGCGGTTCTAACGAGTACCCACAATCTATATTTTGGGCAGAAATAAAAAAAAATCACATTTTTTTTTTCATCTAAAATTTTTCATTTTTTCGCCGATAAAGTTTACATTGTATTTGTATAGGCGTGTTTTCGTAATGAATGCTATATCCGAAAGTGTATTCTCATGAAATTGTTACTGGCGTGTTCGTGTAAGTCAAATGAAATCCATACACCATGGTCATGGCAGTCGAAATGTTATATTTTACACTTGCAGTTCGTTACCCGTGTGAAGTGCCCCTGTTCACCTGTCTGTCTGGCCAGTGTATCAACATGACTGACGTACAGGACCAGAAGGTTGACTGTGATGACGCCTCTGACGAAGGTAGGTGGCGCTGTGGAGACAGGATACTCCTGACATACAGTAAAACGACACTGGCTCGAGAACCCATCACTCGAACAATTCCATGAATATGTTCTATAAAAGGGTTATTCTTTGGAAGCAAGGAATACACCACAGAAGTGAAAAATATGGAGTGTACATGTTTTCTGAGCCAGACTAGCTAGTTTCGGCCAATTAGGCCTCATCAGTGACCCTCAGATATTTTCAAAATTCCACAAATGAATCAATGATCCCAAAGGACAAGAAAATATAATCTACACTTTAATGTAGGGCAGGGAGACTTTTTACCGCCCCACACATTCCCGAACACCAGCTGTAGTGAAGTTAAATATGTTCTACAAAAGGGTTATCCTTTGGAAGCAAGGAATACACCACAGAAGTGAAAAATATGGAGTGTACATGTTTATGGGCCAGACTAGGTAGTTTCGGCCAATTAGGCCTCATCAGTGACCCTCAGATATTTTCAAAATTCCACAATGGAATCAATGATCCCAAAGGACAAGAAAGTATAATCTACACTATGATGTAGGGCAGGGAGACGTTTTACCGCCGCCACACATTCCCACACACCAGCTGTAGTGAAGTTAAATATGTTCTATAAAAGGGTTATCCTTTGGAAGCAAGGAATACACCACAGACGTGAAACATATGGAGTGTACATGTTTTTTTTGGCCAGACTAGCTAGTTTCGGCCAATTAGGCCTCATCAGTGACCCTCAGATATTTTCAAAATCCCACAATGGAATCAATGATCCCAAAGGACAAGAAAATATAATCTACACTCTGATGTAGGGCAGGGAGACGTTTTACCACCGCCACACATTCCCACACACCAGCTGTAGTGAAGTTAAATATGTTCTACAAAAGGGTTATCCTTTTGAAGCAAGGAATACACCCCATAAGTGCAATATATGGAGTATACATGTTTTCTGGGCCACACTAGGTAGTTTCGGCCAATTAGGCCTCAGTGACCCTCAGATATTTTCAAAATTCCACAATGGAATCAATGATCTGAAAGGACAAGAAATATAATCTACACTATGATATAGGGAAGGGAGACGATTTACCGCCGCCACACATTCCCACACACCAGCTGTAGTGAATTTAAATATGTTCTATAAAAGTGTTATCCTTTGGAAGCAAGGAATACACCACAGAAGTGAAAAATATGGAGTGTACATGTTTTCTGGGCCACACTTGCTGGTTTCGGCCAATTAGGCCTCATCAGTGACCCTCAGAAATTTTGAAAATTCCACAATGGAATCAATGATCCCAAAGGACAAGAAAATATAATCTACACTATGATGTAGGGCAGGGTGACGTTTTACCGCCGCCACACATTCCCACACACCAGCTGTAGTGAAGTTAAATATGTTCTGTAAAAGGGTTATCCTTTGGAAGCAAGGAATACACCACAGAAGTGAACAATATGGATTGTTCATGTTTTCTGGGCCACTTGATATAGAAAACTGAAGCCCACTTGATATAGAAAACTGAAGCCCACTTGATATAGAAATGCGGGGTATATATTTTCTTATTTCTACTCCAGGACAAAGGTTCTTGGTACTCGTTACAACCGCCTCAATAAAGCGGTTCTAACTAGCAACCACAACTTACATGTATGTTTGCATTATAAATAAGAAAAATATCACGGATTTTCATCAGAAAGTTCCCATAGACTTACAATGGGAAATGCTTGTCATCACCGTAGCACCTTAAGTTTTGATCGGATCTTTCTGTTCTGAAATTTATATATAAGAAGGCTGGGGATAAAAGCTCGGATGAGTTCGACAACGGGTTAGATCGGTCCATTGATTGTATAGTTCTTTAAAATGTCTTTTTTTTACATTTTCATCACCGTAGCACCTTTTGATCGTATCTTTCTGAAACTTACATACAGGTAAGTCAGGGATAAAGGCTGGGATGAGTTCGAAAGCTGGTGATGTGAGCTTGTCTGCCATAGAGGTATGTCCCCTTCTTTGCTGAAAATGTCCATTTTCGACATGGTCATTCAGTTTTTATCTGATCAACTTGATACTAACAGGGATAAAAGCTCGGATGAGTTCTTCAACTTGCCAGGTCGGTCTATTTGTCATTGACTTACGTCCCCTTGATTGCTGAAAGCGTAATTTTGACCTTGCCATCAGTCTATCCCCTTCAGTTTTAATCGGATCTTTTTGAAACTTACATGTAAGCAAGTACGGGATAAAATCTCGGCTGAGTTCAAAAGTTGGCGATATCGGTTTATATTTCAGAGTTACGTCCCCCTGGATTACAGAAAATGCCTATTTTTGACCTTGTCATCACCGTTGCCCCTTCAGTTTTTATTGGATTTTCTTGAAACTCAGATGTAAGTAAGGCCGGGTTAAAAGCTTGCAGGAGTTTGGAATCTGGTGAGGTTGGCCTATCTATCATAAGAGTAACGTCTGCTAGATTGCTGCAAATGCCTATTTTTCACATTGTCATCACCATAGCCCCTTCTATTTTTATCGGATCTTCTTGAAACTTACATGTAAGTAAGTCAGGGATAAAAGCTCGGATGAGTTCGAAAACTGGTGAGGTCGGCATATCTGTCTTAGAGTTACTTCCCATTGATTGCAGAAAAAGCGTATTTTTGACATTGCCATCACTTAAGCCCCTTATCAAATCTTTATGTAGCTTTATATATATGAGTAAGTCAATCATAATTGTTTAAAAACTGAAGAGGTCAGCCTATTTGTTCCTTTAATTGCTGCAAATGCCTATTTTTAACCTTGTCATCACCGTAACCCCTTCAGTTTTTATCGCCTCTTTTTTAAATTTGCATGTCAATAAGTCAGGGATTAAAGCTTGGGAGTTCGAAAACCGGTGAGGCCCGACTTTATTTGCCATGGAGTTACTCTCAACACTCCCCCCCCCCCCTCTTTATTGCAGAAAATGCCTCTTTGGAAGTGGTCATCAACTTTACACCTTCCATTTTTATCCATTCTTCTTGAAACTTACCTATAAGTAAGTCAGTGATAAAAGTTCGGATGAGATGCAAAACTGGTGAGGTTGGCCTTTCTATCATAGAGCTATGCCCCATTCTTTGTTGAAAACGCCCATTTAAGACCCTGTCATCACCACAAGTCCTTCAGCTTTAATGGGATCCTCCTGGTACTAACGTTTAAGTACATGTAAGCTGGATAAGTTTGAAAACTTGCGAGATAGGCCAGTCTATCATAGAGGTACGCCCATGCCCATTTTTGACATTGTCATCATCACAAGTCCCTAAGTTTTGAAAAGATCATCCTGCATCACGTGAACAAAATCGTGAAATGAACACCCCACTAAAGCCCACTTATTGTAGAGTAAAAAGGGGATTTACGGGGGTAAAAATTATTTTTTATATTTCTGCTCCAAGACATAGGTTGTGGGTACTCGTTAGAACCGCCTCAATTAGGCGGTTCTAACGAGCACCCACAACATATGTTTTCGGTATTAATAAGAAACATATCACGGGTTTTCGTCAGAAAAGTAGCCATTTTAGGAATGTGAAAAATGCGCCATATGGCACGGGTCTGTTATCGTAATGGAAACTTATATATAATTTAGTAAGAGATAAAAGCTTGATTGAGTTTTTGGCACGTTACTTATAGGGTTAAGTCCTCTACTTTGCTGAAAATATTGTCATCACCTCAAGTCCCTTCGTTTTGATCGAATCTTCTTGAAACTAGCATATTAGTAATTTGGGCTGGCGATGTCTGCCTTTCTCTCATAGAGTTACCTCCCCTTGAATGCTGAAAATGCCTTTTTGACCTTGTCACCAGCATAAAGCTTAACAAATTCAACAATCCATGAGCACGAATGCAATATTCTATTTATCTTATGACACCTAAAACGCATTACTCACGATTTTTTCAATAAAAACGTCACTACTCGGTCATTTGCATATTTAATCAACCAGTGGATTTCGGAATTTATTACATGGCGTTATTACATTCTCAGACGCGACGTCATATGATAAAATGGCGTCAAGCATGTTCAACATCACGAAAACCCGCCTATATGATTTTGACCCCCTCGAACCCCATATTTATATAATGGGGTTAACAGGGGTAAAGCTTATTTTTCTTATTTCTGCTCTACAATATAGATTTTGGGTACTCGTTAGAACCGCCTCAATCTACCAACAATCTATATTTTGAGCAGAAATAATAAAAATATCACAATTTTTCATCTTATTTTTTTTCGGCGATAAAGGTTACAATGTATTTGAATAGGTGTGTTTTTGTAATGAAGATGAAATGTTTTGAGGTTTTCCTTATTTCTTCTACAGACAAAGAATGTAGGAGCTCGTTAGATTCGCCTCATTGAAATACTACTTCAATCTTTTTTTTTTTCAGTGAAATATCTAGGAGACGTTTGTTTAGAAGACGACGAATGTGGTGGGGAGTGTAAGTGTGAGAGATTCGTCCAACATTCCATTTGTAACAACTTCACCTGCGCATGCGCACCAGGATATTATCAACCCTCGAACAAGAATAATTGCATTCCACGTGCGTATATTTTATTTTAACTATACTAATTTAAGAATGTTCAAGAACATTGCATTGCATTCAATTATGGTGCAGGATTTGACAAAAAGCTCAAAGCTTGTATATAAGTAGGCTGTAATAATTTAAATGAATGTTAGGTGAACTCTAGTTTAGGCGAAACAACCTGTTATAATAATGATAAACTACTACTACTACCACTACTACTACGGCTACTACTACTACTACTACTACTACTACTACTACTACTACAAATAAGATGATAATACTTATAAGAAGAAGAATTGATAATAATAATAATTATTATTATTATTATTATTATTATTATTATTATTATTATTATTATTATTATAGTAATTAATTCAACGTCTAAAGTTCAAATACACATGCATTATAGTCTTATGCCATTCTTGCCAATGGAAAAACGAGCACTGGCTAAGGAAAGTATATTTCCAATTGATATCGTCCCTTGCAAAATAACATTTGGTCATTTCTAATCATATCCGACCAACAACAAGGACAGCCCCCCCCCCCCCCATAGGGACTTGCATGATGCTTCGACGCAGAGCTGAATCCGGCCCGCACACTAGTACTGGTAAACCGCTTAGAGGATCTAAGCCTGTCCAGGAACCGAGGTGCGAGGCGGACCGTCCATGCTAATAAACCCTATTGGTTTCATTGGGCGACAGGGCTTGAGATGTCATTTCATCTCAATGTCGGGTAAAAGTTCCACAAAATTGGAAGCAACGTATCCAAAATGACCTTAACCGTGTTGACGGAGACGTTAAACCTAAAATCAAACAAAATCAAAACCAACGACAAGGTATGATCATTAGTCATCAGTTTTCAAGGAATGCTCATCGACCCTTCCTTGATTGTTAGTTGTAAGCGACAAATGCGTACAGAACTCTGTATTGAAAGTAACGTCCTTTGCCCTTTCTGCATCTGCGCAAATTTCAAAGTCGGATATGATAATAATATTACCAAGAAGAAGAAGAAGAAGAAGAAGAAGAAGAAGAGCAAATATTTTGGCGATTTTTGATAAAATATTATGCATGCCCTTGATTCAGTAGAGCAATGCACAAATCATTTTCCTCATCTCCAGAGATGGGATGGCGTCATTACCTTGGGAATTAGACAACATGGGTCACAAACTCGTATCAGTCGACGATGAATTAGCACATTTATTCTTTTAGAATTTCAGGTTAGGCATCTAAGACTATGTCCCTGTCTCGAAGTTCTTAAGGCTTGGGTTTTTTTTGGATGTCTAATCCCCGGGGTGTCCTAGCTGCCCACCCACCACCTACATACCCCTCTGCCGGTTAAAAACCAATGCAAGCTCTACAAGTATACAACAATTCTAAATATAGTCAACACAATGGGTTATTATACGGCATCATTGGCTTGATATTTTCTGTGGCCTTTCGTACCTGTCAAAAAGTACGCGACTACACACTTTTTCCATTTGTTCCATACAGGAAATTTGAAGGACAGATGTACCAGTGACTCAGACTGCAGTTCCGTGATGGAATACAACCAGTGTTTGGCCGGTAAATGTTCGTGTTCCACGGGATACATTCCAGCTAATACATCGGTTTGCAGACCACGTGAGTAATCTGAATACAGCGTTCTCAAAAAGAATGCTGTATTCTTGGCAATTTTTTGCAAGGAATAATTGTGATAGATGGCGTTTGACAGAAACAAGAGTGGACTGCCATCTTGTCCGCATGAGATGTCTGATTACGATTAGAATCTACGCTGCTTTTAGATTATATCCCGTCGAGATGTTTTGGCAAATTTGCGAGCAAAGGGTGTAAAATCCTTCTTCACAAACAATCTTGTTAATGAGTTGCGTATATTAATACCATTGTCAACCTAAAAACAGTGGTTTATAAGAGCCTTACGTCTGCTCAGAAACAAAGAGTGTGCATGCACAAAGATACGGTTTGTACATATCACAAATTTTCTTAAGAAAAAAATGCCTTTTTATTTTTAATTAATTTATTTGTGATCGATTGCGATGGAAGCTTCAAGCTTATTTAATCGCTCTCGAACACTCGTTCCGGATGTTTTCACGCGCGCGAGAGAGAGGCAGTGACTATTTCACCGCTGCTACCCATTTACACCTGGGTGCAGTGAGGCAGTGTCATTACGTGTCTTACCCAAGGACACACCTCGATACCGGGTGCCGGGTTCGAACGCACAACCTCTCGATCATGAGTCGAACGCGTTAATGCCTTTTTGAGACATAAATGACAACTTGGGCAGTGCTAAGTAAAAAAATCTTCTAGCATAAGTCATCCTTGTTATCCATTTCAACACTTTCCATTAGTAAGTCATCAATAGCAAGTTTGTGTCTCTATTTCAGAAACTTGTCTGTGTAAAAATGTGTTGCTATGTCTATGTTTCGTTTTATGCATTTGAATATTACCTGCCGATGGTGAATAAATCGTCATATTCGCCCTCGGGCAATATTACCTGTCGAGGGTGAATAAATCGTCATATTCGCCCTCGGGCAATATTACCTGTCGAGGGTGAATAAATCGTCATATTCGCCCTCGGGCAATATTACCTGTCGAGGGTGAATAAATCGTCATATTCGCCCTCGGGCAATATTACCTGTCGAGGGTGAATAAATCGTCATATTCACCCTCGGGCAATATTACCTGTCGAGGGTGAATAAATCGTCATATTCGCCCTCGGGTAATATTACCTGTCGAGGGTGAATAAATCGTCATATTCACCCTCGGGCAATATTACCTGTCCAGGGTGAATAAATCGTCATATTCGCCCTCGGGCAATATTACCTGTCGAGGGTGAATAAATCGTCATATTCGCCCTCGGGCAATATTACCTGTCGAGGGTGAATAAATCGTCATATTCACCCTCGGGCAATATTACCTGTCGAGGGTGAACAAATCGTCATATTCTCCCTCGGGCAATATTACCTGTCGAGGGTGAACAAATCGTCATATTCACCCTCGGGCAATATTACCTGTCGAGGGTGAATAAATCGTCATATTCACCCTCGGGCAATATTACCTGTCGAGGGTGAACAAATCGTCATATTCTCCCTCGGGCAATATTACCTGTCGAGGGTGAACAAATCGTCATATTCTCCCTCGGGCAATATTACCTGTCCAGGGTGAATAAATCGTCATATTCCCCACAAACAAGGGCAACAAATAATTTCTCGCACACCAGACAAGGAAATCCGTGATTTTACCCTGGGAAAGAAATTTATGTTCTGACCCTGGTGTTCCGACCCCAAATCGAATATAATCGCGTGTTTGATAAATGCACTGGTTGATTACAACCTCATGCGCGGCGACGTCATGCGTGACGTCACTAAACATTCCTCATCACAAAATGGCGGATGTCGGTAACCGAAGTGACAGCAGCATTAAAAATTCGCAATAGAAATGGGAGGTATGCAAGAAAAAGAATCCTATATGGGCGTGAGGGGTGGATAGAAAAATCCGTCCCTCGGGATCACTGTCCGGCATCACTCGGCAAGCCTCGTGATGCCGGACAGTGACGCTCGGGACGGATTTTTCAATCCATCCCTCACACCCATATAAGATTCTTATATTTTCATACCGAAGTCTGACTTCTAGAGATATTCTTCTTTAGTGAATGCGCTTGTAATTTTAAGCAGTGACGTCAGAGGGGAATAGTGCAGGTGATCATGATAATTAATGGCCCTGCGCGAGAGTTCTAGTGACTCTTTCATCGAATGCACTTTCGAGCACTAACGTCAGAGGGGAATGTGATAATTTATAACCCTGCGCGTGGCATGCTCTCGACCAATCAGAATTCTAGAATAGTTTATGAATATAAATGAGGTATAATAAATTCATTTATATTTTTCTGACAGGTGTTCTTCAAGACCCGTGCACCGTACCGGTCGACTGTCTACTGCACACAGACAACAGTACTTGCAGTAACTTTACTTGTAGATGTGGTGTGGGATTTAAGCCAGGGAACACTTCCACAACATGCTTTAAAAGTAGGCTGATTTTAAATACGATCTTATAAAAAGTAGAAGTAAAACAAAGATCAGGAATTGATACAATTAACTTACTCAACCCATAAAAGACACCAAAGGGAAAGAAATACAAACATTAAGCGACCAGACCATAATGGAAACCTAAACAAAGGAAGGCCATAAGGACAGTTACTTTCCCACAAAATGGCCATATGGCCATCCAAAATTAAAAGACACAAGTGATACACACAGTAAGTAACAAACAACAACATAAATAAATCGCCACAGAAGAGCCGCCTTGGAACGGTCAGTGGAAGATTTCGACTGGGGGGCTTAAATCGATTTTACGTGGCCACACTCCTCGCCCTTACTTCCGTCGCGATTTAGACAAATAATTTGTTCAGTCCGCATGAAGGCCTCCTATCTCATCAGTGCAACATCTCCGTGATCATAAAAATCAAAGAACCACAGAAGTGAGACAACGGTGAGGAATCAACAGCAAGAAACCACTGAAATGCTGGAGCAAGGCCAAAAAGGCCAAAAGGCCAAAAAAGCCAAAAAAGCTGTGTTGCCGCTTACCGACCGACCCTGATTTTTTGTGCCGACCCTACAATTTTTATTGCCATTCAGAAAAAAAAAATAAAAAAGATTTTCTTACCTACCGGCCTTGAAATTTTATAGCACATTTGATAAAAAATCATAAAACTCTCAAAATAGCTAAACTAATACTTGAAACTCTTTTTGTTTGCGTCCATGATGCTTTAACCTCGTTATTGAATGTTTTCAGGTAACATACGTAGTTACAAATTATCCGTTTTAATGTGTGTTTTTTGTTTCATCGAATCAAATTCTGACAAAAATAAAATGTTTTTGCGACCTACCGAACCATACCAATTTTCGGTATGTTAGTAGATACACAGCCATTTTGGGGCCTAATGTTTATCTCGCAGTTTCATTTTAGACAAGAAGGTTGTTCAAACTAAATAAAGTGAAGATTTAAAAAAATCCTTTATTACATATATTGGCATAATTTCACCCGTTATTCGACAACATATTTTGGTTTGAGGATGAAACTAACAACTATAAAACAGTTGCACACAGCTTCCTATTAACAGAGGAACAGGTTGTTGATCATGCTGATGTTATAAATATGTTATTGTCAGAACCATGTTGATTTGACGCGGCCCCCGCCCATAGGGGCTTGAAGAAATATATGGGCTGCATGATGCTTCCACGCAGAGCTGAATCCGGCCCGCACACTAGTACTGGTAAACCGCTTAGAGATCTAAGCCTGTCCAGGAACCGCGGTGCGAGGCGGACCGTCCATGCTAATAAACCCTATTGGTTTCATTGGGCGACAGGGCTTGAGATGTCATTTCATCTCAATGTCGGGTAAAAATTGGAAGCAACGTCTCCAAAATGACATTTACAGTGTTGACGGGGACGTTAAACCTAAAATCAAACAAATGTTGATTTGACGACACAAAATGTACATGCGAGGGCCTGTGAGTCAATGTGTATACTATCGGTCCTGATAGTAGCAATATAACTTTTCTATAAATGCACAGAGAGTGTACAGTTCTCCGGCTGTTCGAAAAACATCGTTGTGTTCAAATATGAACATGACAATGTGCCTTTTTGGACAAGTACTCCCAGAGAAGCCTCGCATCAGCCTGCGCATCCGCGAAATCTAATTAAAGTATTTTCTGTGCACTAGATCGGTGACCTTTATTTCAAATTTATTTTCATGCATATTGATTGACTGATTGATTGATTGATTGATTGATTGATTGATTCATTCATTCATTCATTTATTCATTCATTGGTTAATTGTCGAAATGAATGAATGAATGAATTCATGACAAACTGTACGATTGACTGAATAACTGATCGACTGAATGGTTGTGAGTGGTTGGTTGATTTCATTGTGTTACTGATTGATTGAGTGACAGATTGATTGATTTATCCTTGCAGACAAGATCAATGAATACTGTGAGGCCGATGCAGATTGTGATACTGTAATACACAACAGCTGGTGTACAGAAGAAATCTGCTCTTGTGTTACTGGATATGTACCCAGCTCGTCACTGGACACCTGCCTTACACGTATGTATGCTTTTATTTTTTCCAATCATGCATTTTGCTAAATTTACGAAAAGATGCAGTTGGCATTGGCGACCAGCGAAGACTCTGATCAGCGGGCTGAGCTGTCTTCGCATGTCGCAAGAGTCAGTTGTCGATGCCGGAGCAACCACAGAGTGTAATGTGAATACATAATGATTGTTTTTGCTGCATGGATGTGCAGTAATTTTTTTATTTTCAGTAAAAGCTGATGGCGCATTCCAGGTTGTATCTTTTTATGCGCATAGATTCAAATAGTCATTGCATTTGCGTCTAATTGGTATTTCTTTTATATGAGCATCGCCAAGCGAATTTGTGTCTTCGAGCATTCCGTCATGACAAATTTTAACTGCGCATGCCCAGCCATTCAGAGGGGCCAGGGATATGGCTTTCTGTCTGAAGGTTCCTCTTGATTCACTGCTTGTATGAGCAACCAGCGAAGGTTCTGGCGAGACTGCGCGTATGCGCAGGCTCGCCTGAACCTTCGCTGCTCGCATAGGCGATAAGTACCAAAATTGCTTGACGGGGCCCATATGAAATGGCATTTTTGTATCACACAAAGAAACAAACACTATCCAGGATTCGTCCCTGATGATTCAGTGCTTTGAATCTTGCATGACACGAGATGCTGTCTTTATCTCATCCACCTTATTTTACTGAGGGCTAGGATAAAAGCTGTACTGTATACAACGCCATAAAGTGCCATCATGAATTTACGGTTATTAAAATGTTGGATTTTGCGTTGTTTGGAGGACAGAAATAAGGTTTGTCTCTTGTCTTCGGATGATCATGGAAAATCCGATGGACAATGCATATGGCTGTGTTTTATTTTTCGGTTAGCTATAATGGAGACATACTTCGTGATACTGAACGTTGTTTTTTTCTGTCAGCATTTTACTATAAAAGCTTCATATTCTACACGTATTAGACAATTGTTTTCTTTTCTGATTCATTCTAGACTGATAATTGTTCAGTATTGCATTCCAGGCCAGTTGAACGAGTCATGTGACTCCACAGTAGACTGTACCGCCGTCATGCCTTGGAGCACATGCGCTAATGGGACTTGTCAGTGTACCAAAGGCCATCATTCTGATGTTTCCCTACAGTTTTGTCATAGAAATGCAATCGGAGATGTTTGTGAGGATGATATTGACTGCACGTTAATGGTAAATGGAAGTCTCTGCATAAACAAAACATGCGGTTGTGAAACTGGACTGAAGGGTATTGAAAACGGAACTCTTTGTGTCAAAAGGAGGATTTTTGACAGCTGTCTTATTGAAAACGACTGTACCATTCCTGTGAACCGAAGTACCTGTTTCGAAGGTCGATGTCAGTGTATAACAGGTTTTATCCAGTATAATGAAAACCAGTTGTGTCGAATTCGACAGATAGAAGACAGTTGTGACACCGACATAGATTGTCATGCAGTCATGAAATACACACAATGTAACAACCAGATCTGTTCGTGTGATCTAGGGTACCAGGCTACTGATGACTTAAATGGGTGTTTCAGACGCAAAATCGGCGATACCACTTGCAATGAAGACTATGACTGCTTTTATGCCGTTAACAACAGCGAATGCACCAATTATACTTGTACATGCATGACTGGATATCTGGCCATGAACAACAATACGAGCTGCATTAAACGTACGTTTTCTTTACAGTTAATAATTATTATTTATCATAAGACTGGGAATGTAATAACGTCATGTATTTAATTAGGCAATCCATTGGTGGGTTAATATGCAAAATTGTTAGAGACGCTCTGTCACGGCGTCAGGTTTACTAGAATGGTATAACATTGACATTTTTGTCGAAAAATCCTGATTAAAATGCATTTAAAGTGTCATAAAATAAATAGAATTTTGCGTTCGTGTTCATATATAATTGCATTTATTAAACTCGTTGAGGAAAAGGCATAAAATGCTCGGCACAGCCTCGCATTTTATCCCTTTTCGTCAACACATTTAATAAGCTTGATTAAGAAATGAATTTTGTTTTTCTGCTGTTCATGAAAGTATGAACGCATTGGGTCGCCTGCAAAGTAGTTCTTGCGAAATCCCTATATGTGTAATTAGTGCACATTACGAAAACACGCCTATACAAATACATTGTAAACTTTACCGCGGAAAACACGAAAACTTTAAGATGAAAAATTGTGATATTTTTTCTTATTTCTGCCCCAAATATAGATTTTGTGTACTCGGTAGAACCGCCTCGATAGACCCGCCTCATCGAGGCGGTTCTAAAGAGTACCCACAGTCTATATTTCAGATTACAAATAAGAAAAATAATGTTCACCCCTGTAAACCCTAGTTTCACTAAATAAAAGTGGGGTTCAAGGGTGTTAAACTTATATAGACTTGTTTCCGTGATGACATGTGTTTGTGCCTTCTTTCTGTTTCTCGATGTGACTTTCAGTTGTCTGTGTTCCGTCTCCCTGGCTTTTTCTGAGTAACTTTTTTTGTTATGAAGGACTTTGAACAGACTATCCGTTTTAGCTTAGCCATGTCAAATAGGCTGGGAAACTTCTAATTAAATGCAGTTTAGGTCGTAGTACCAAAGCGTTAATCCAAAATCATTAATCCATAGACAATAGGTATTCTAATTTACGTGCGATAATGTTTGCGGTTATGGTTAAGACAAAATATCTGGGACAGTAAGTTACTGAAAAAAGTCACCATGGAAATGAGAATTTGCATAATTATTATGCGCATAGCGATTGGCGAAAAACTGTTGCAGGGCCTGACAAAAAGCAATTCAATCTTTGATTAGAAAACAGTTAACAGTATTCATCTAAGTTTTGAAGCAGATAATATCTTTGTTATTTTGAAACATCCTTGAATAATCATAACGTTCAATTTATGCAAATACATTCGAGTTCTCACTTAATCGTACTAATTGTGCATTCTGTGAAGATATGTTGCAAAATTGAATATTTTCATTTCATGTCATTTTCAGGGAACATATCTTCACCTTGTGATATCGATTCTGATTGTGACTATGCTGTTCCTAACAGTCTGTGTTCTAACAACACTTGTTCCTGTGTTTCCGGTTTCAAAGTAACACATGACAACACAAAGTGTGAATTGAGATTAATCGACGATTCTTGCAGTATCGATTCTGACTGTTACGACGCTGTTATGGACAGCAATTGTACTCGAGGGACATGCCAGTGTGATTCCGGATTTAAAATATTTCACAATGGTACACAGTGTGCCCTGAGAAACATTACAGATAGCTGTATAGTAAACACTGACTGTTCTGATGCAGTTAGTAACAGTCATTGTCGGAATGAGAGCTGTGTATGTGATCAAGGATATAATTCACACAGAAACACAGAATGTGTTCTGAACAAAATTGAAGACATATGTTATGTGGACGATGACTGTCTAAAAGCAGTAAATGATAGTTTGTGTTTACAGGGTAACTGCGCATGCGCTGGCGGTTATCAAGTGAACAGTCTGAAAAATCAGTGTAAAAGAAGAAAAGTATTTGATGAGACTTGTTCAGGAAACAAAGACTGCTCCTTGGCTGTCCCTCACAGCAGTTGTGTTGATGGTGTATGCCTATGTATGTCTGGATTTTATGCATCAAATGAGAATAGGACATGTACCAAGTATAGAATTGGTGATACAAATTGTGAAGTAGATAATGACTGCTCGGACGCTGTGCAAAGAAGCTCGTGCATTAGCAACACATGTACTTGCGACAAAGGTTTTATGCCAGTAGTGAACGGATCTATTTGTCAGAAACGTAAGTTAATTTTAGGCTTTATCAAGCCGGTTCTTCTGTTGCGGTTTATTTATGTTGTTGTTTGTTACTTACTGTGTGTATCACTTGTGTCTTTTTATTTTGGATGGCCATTTGGCCATTTTGTTGGAAAGTAACTGTCCTTATGGCCTTCCTTTGTTTAGGTTTCCTTTATGGTCTGGTCGCTTCATGCTTGTGTTTCTTTCCCATTAGTGCCTTTGATTGGTGGAGTAAGTTAATTGTATCGATTCCTGGTCTTTGTTTTATTTCTACTTTACAATCCTTGAATAGCCCCATCTGTCAATTAATGCAGTGCAGTTGAAAATACAGAACAGTCTTATGATTATTCAGACTGCTTTTGAAACTGTTCAGAAGTAGTCGCCAAGACCACGTTTTTGACAGTCTCAAAGGTAGTCTCTTACTAGAGAAAACTGAGTGTAGAAAATGATTGACAGACTAACTGAAATATTATAAATATGTTTCTCATTACGAAACCACGCCTATACAAATACATTGCCAATTTTTTGGCCAAAAATTAGAAGTTTTAAGATGAAAAAAAAAGTGATATTTTTCTTATTTCTGCTCAAAACATAGATTGCGGGGACTCGATAGAACCGCCTCGACGAGGCGGTTCTATCAAGTACCAACAATCTATGTTTTTGAGCATCATGTACCCACAATCTATGTTTTTGAGCAGAAATAAGAACAATAATGTATACCCCCTTAATCCTCAGTTTCACTATATAAAAGTGGGGTATGAGGGGTCAAAATTATATAGGCGTGTTCTCGTAATGTAAAACGTCAAGCCTTAATAGAGGCATTGCACTTCACGCCAATGTATATATTTACTAGTGTTACAGTTCATCAATGTTTTTTCATCCTCGATATTAGGTGTCAAGAATTTAAGCTTATTTAAAAGAACATGGAAAGCAAACGCTTCATACTTTACGGTTCTTCTGCCGAGGTTTATTTTTGTAATTGTATGTCTTTGAGTGTGTGTATCGCTTATATTATTTTGTTTTGGATAGCCAATTGGCCATTTTGTGGGAAAGTATCTGTCCTTTTGGCTTTCCGCTATTGATGTTTCCATTAGGGTCTGTTTGTATTGTGTTTGTGCGTCTTTCCTTTTGGTATCTCTGATAGGAGCTGTGGGTTAATTGTATCGATTCCTGATCATTGCCTTCACTTCTATTTTACAGACTGTTTGCCTCATAAGAATTTAGAAGGAATTTTCCTTACCTGCCTGTTGCATCAATATAAATATATTATACATTCTATGATTGGGTTGCTTGGTAGATCTCGAACATAATGCATATTATCCTATTATTAAAAAATAGAAGTAAAGACAATGAGTAAGCTAATTTGTTGCCTTCAAAACCAGGGTTTGTTAACTTCATGTTTTACGGCCACCAAAACATGTAATTGAATATTGCGACGAAGTCTTTGAAAGATCAGGGCGACATCTGTTTTGGTCCATAAAACATTCTAATGAAGTTTTGAATAAATTGAAATCCAGACGTTTCCTGGCCTGCGTACACAAGTGTGACTGGAACATTTCACAAGAATAAAGTTCTGTCTTGTGTAAATGAATATTACGCTGCAAACCGTTCATAAACAGGACGCCGTGGTAATGCATCAGCTCATCGTTCTGCCATGGTGTTCGAATATTTGGAGCTACAATAGATTTCTATCCTACCACATCCCCTATACAGCCCAGACCTTGTCCCTGTGAGGCAACCTAGAAGTAGCGTCGAAAGTGCATTTTATCAAGTATTTAAAATGTATAACAAAGAGGCCTTAAAAAGCATTTTCTTATTTGACTGGTGAATTCATCTCGAAAAGAGTGCAAGCCAACGGAAACTAATTGAAGGGACTGAAATAGTCATTTTTGATCCGGTAAGCCTTATATCAACTGGTTGCTGTTGCAAGAACTTTCCAAATGACCATCGCCTTATCTCTAGATTGGTGATTTGTCTCTCGTAAGCATTCATCAGGAGTGTTTTCTAATTTCCTCTAAATATTTAACAGGTGTAATTGGTGACCCATGTGATGCCATGATAGACTGCACAGCCGCCGTTTACAGAAGCCAATGCACGAACGACACGTGTTCTTGTATAGATGACTATGATCCTATTCCTGCCAAGACAAAGTGCGTTCAACGTAAGTGTTTACATTAGACCATCAGTATTTACATGTTGAACAGTGTGAAACACTTTTGAGAGTGCTGTTTTTGTTCTAGACAGTGATTATTTTACGAAATGAGGGGATTTATCAACGCCAGGTAAGTATACAGAATGGAGATAATTTAGGGATGTCCTAAAGAATTTCTATAAAAATAAGGTATGTTGTATGTATTCATTAGAAGCGATTCAGAAGAATACACACAATACACATTTGCAGGATAACATAAGAAAAAATATCCATAAGTATCTGCACAAGGAACGGTACCTGTGACTACCATCATGGAGTTGTCGTCTTTAACCAGTATTGAGTACCATTTATATCAAGCCACAAAATACACTATGGAACCGAAAAGTAATGAGTATATATTTTTTTCTGGGCCAGACTAACAATTGTCGGCCAATCCGTGACGCTAACATATTAAGGAACTCCACAATGGAACCAGTGATCCCTGAAAGCATGAAATTTCAATCTATACCATGCTGAAGGGCGGAGAATGATTTTAGGGCCGACACTCATTCCCAATGACAAATAACTTCTGTAAAACCTGTGGAAGCAGGGCCGAAAACTATGGAGTGAATTTTTTTTAGCCAGACTAGCTACTTTCGGCTTATAAGGCCTCATCTATACTAGCTTTTCACTTCAAAAAAATAAACTTGACACTACATATTTCGATGGTTTGATCTGTCAAATTTACACCCCCCCCCCCACAAGAATTTCAGTTAAATACAGCAAATTCTTCTGATACCGAGGCCCCGTTTTTGGATTTACATCTTTCTATTGTAGATGAATTTGTTTCTTGCAAAATTTATGATAAACGCGATGATTTTGATTTTGAGATATTAAATTTTCCTTTTCTTGTATGGTGATGTTGCTCGTGCGGCATCCTATGGCGTTTATATTTCGCAATTAATTCGATTTGCAAGAGTCTCTAGTCATATTACTGACTTCAACACTCGTAATAAATTGTTAACGGCTAAACTTCTTAATCAGGGTTGTAACTGTCCTTTTGGCTTTCCGCTATTGATGTTTCCATTAGGGTCTGTTGTTTCATGTTTCTGTTTCTTTCCCTTTGGTGTCTCTGATTGGACCTTAGGGTTAATTGTATCGATTCCTGACCATTGCCTCCACATCTATTTTTATCGGTATCATAAACTACGCAAGGCCTTTGCAAAATTTTATAGATGTCATTCCGATTTAATTTCAAAATTCAGTGTTGGACTTAAATCTCTTCTGCAACAAGGCCTATCGGAACCCGAATTTTATGGTGACTAAATATATAAATTCAGTAAACAAAAAATTTGATTGCAATGATTTCAGAACCCAATTTCGTAAAATCATTCGTCCGTATAAAAAGAGCGGGCGGGTACAACATAAAGACTGCATGCATGGTAGATAACCCAATCACGGTTGACAACTTTGCTTCCGTCTATTATTGCACGCCGATAGGTCAGGCCTCCGATTCTATGACGGTTCCAACGTAAAGGCTTACTGCGAATTAGAGAAAAATTAATTTTCTGTAATGTTGGTTGGTGCCTTGTGCTCTGTCTCTGGTCGGGCCCATCGGAGTCTAAATGTTGGTTTTCTTTTGCTCCAGCATATCAGTGGCTTTTTGCTGTACAGCCCTCACCGTTGTTCATTCTTGTGTTTGATTTTTGTGTTCACGGAGATGTTGCACTGATGAGTAAGAAGGCCTTCATGCGGACTGAACAAATTATTTGTCTAAATCGCGACGGAAGTATGGTCGGGGATTTTGGCAGCGTAAAATCGATTTAAGCACCCCCCCCCCCCCACCCGCCAACACACACACCAGTGGAATTCCTTTCACGGACCGTTCCAAGGCGGTTCTGCTGTCGCGATTTATTTTTATTATGGTTTGTCTTCGAGTGTGTGTATCGCTTATATTATTTTGTTTCGGATAGCCAGTTTGCCATTTTATGGAAAAGTAACTGTCATTTTGGCTTTCCGCTGGTGATGTTTCCATCGGGGACTGTTTGTTTCGTGCTTATGCTTCATTCGCTTTGGTGTCTCTGATGAGAGCTGTGGGTTAATTATATCGATTCCTGATCATTGCATTCACTTCTATTTTTCCAGCCTCGGTAGCTTAGTAGGATGCGCGTCCTACTGGTGATTTAGAGGATGCGGGTTCGATAACTGCCGGATTCGGCAACATTCTTTCGTGGAGATTGATCATGATATCATTTATACGATCATTCTCTCCCTTCCGCTGATTCAAGAAGGGCAGTTGTCAGTTTCTGGCGAAAGAATGTGCTCTGTTCTGGTAAACCGCTAACGTATACGCCTGCCAAGGAAAGTGTGGATAGGTAAACTGACCGGCTCAAAAATGACCTAAAATAGTGTTGGCTTGGCCGATAAACGCCAATACAAACAAACAAAACAAAAATAAACTTTTACTTTCTCACAGTAATTCTTCGATTGCAAAGCATTAAGATAAAGCTGTTACATTTTGGCAAGACATGTGTGTTAAGATGTGTATGCCTGTTGTTATAAAAGTAGTCATTGCATTTAAGCAGATACTGAGTAGTGATAAAAAAGAATTTGCCCAACTTTATAGATACACATCAACATATTCGTGCACTAAACAGCCCTATAAAGTGTATCTTATGTAGAGGAAATATGGGTTTATAGGGGTATACCGTATTTTCTTACTTCTGCTCAAAACTATAGAACGGGTACGCACTAGAACCACCGTGTTGAAGCGTTTCTAATGCGCACATATAAAACTATGTTTGAAGTAGAAGCAAGAAACATATTCGAAACTTTCATTTAAAAAAAAAAGATAAAAGTCGCTTATTTGCATTGAGGTACATGGCGTATCGTAAGTAGAAGTAAAACAAAGATCAGGAATCTATACAATTAACTTACTCCACCCATCAAAGACACCAAAGGGAAAGAAACACAAACATGAAGCGACCAGACCATAATGGAAACCTAAACAAAGGACGGCCATTCGGACAGTTACTTTCCTCCAAAATGGCCAAATGGCCATCCAAAACAAAAAGACACAAGTGATACACACAGTAAGTAACAAACAACAACACAAATAAACCGCCACAGAAGAACCGTCTTGGAACGGTCAGTAGAAAGAAGTCCAATGGGGGGCTTAAATCGATTTTACATGGCCATAATCCTCGCCCTTACCTCTGTCGCGGTATACACTAATTTTGTTTAGTCCGCATGAAGGCTTACTACCTCATCAGTGTAACATCTCCGAGAACATACAAATCAAAAAAACTACAGAGATGAAACAAGGTTGACGACTCGACAGCATACAACAAGAGAATTGCTGGAGCAAAAGAAAACCAACAGTTAGACTCCGAGGGGCCCGACCAAAGACGTAATGTTAATTTATAAATGTCTGTATCTTCTTATTTCTAGATAATTACATATCTCATATTTTGAATAAAAATCACACCTGTCCGTTTTTACACATTTTAAACTTCTCAAATACTTTGAAGGTCCAAAAAGGCTCCTAGACCGGTGTACATTCACTGAACAATGTCGGCGACTACACAATCTGAGTCTATGTGACAACTTGCCAGAAATAAAAAGATTCACCCTCTGCACCTGCCAGACAGGATATTGGATCAGAAATGACATCGTTGAGACGGGACAGTGCTATGGTAATATGATATTAGTATTTTGTTTCAAACTTATTTGTCAGTCCAAACAATTAAAGCCGTTTCAAACTGGTTCACTTTTTTAGGATACGCGGGTTCATTTGCGTTAATATTGGAAAAAATATAAGAAATGAAATTGCTGTCTATGGTTGACATACGTTTTAAGCACAAAGTACATAGTCATTTATTCCTAGAAACTTTGTCTTACTATTTTGCAGGCGATTTCTTGCCCGTGTAATGTACATCAACTCCTCAGCATGTTGAAATTTTCGGTATTAATTAAGATCCATACAAATGTCTGTAAATCATTACGAAACTCCGTCCATTGTGGAAGGCGAAAGTTAATTCCCGCAACGGACGAAATATACGCAAAACGAAACCAGAATGACTTTATCTCTTGGCAAACGTATCCAAAAATAACAATGACGATAACCAAGAACTGCCACAATCTCAGAACGCAGGCCATCAATGACACCAAGACGAAAGCAAACGGAACATTACGTTTAAAGAACATCTGGAAGGAAAGCAAAAAAAGCAAGCTTTTCTTCTACGAAAAGGTGACTACAGTGCCATCAAGGAAATAAGTATAATAAAAGAATCTTACATGGGTGCAAGAGATGGATAGACAAAATCCCTCGCACGGGTCACTGTCCGGAAAAATTCTTTTTCTTGCATACCTTTGCTTTCTGCGGGTATGGTGATAATATAGCCACAACTCACTTTGATTGTCGTGTTTTGATTGTATGGTTTTGATGACAGTACGGCGGCATACTTGATGTCACTGTACGCGCAGTGACGTCAACCTTAACGACGATGTACGAGATGTCCTTTTCAACCAGTGCACATCAAACATGTGAAAATTCTCGATTTTTATTCTATCCATGGGTAGGATAAGAATTTCTATCCCAGGATTAAGGTTAGGGTTTCCATATCTGGTGTGCAAGGACGCCATTTATCGAACAGTACTTAACATAAAAACGTCATTGCAGCAACTGAACAAGAAAAACAAGAAAAACACAAGAACCAGTGCATTAGAATGGTCAGCAGTATGAGCGGGTTTTAATTTGTTTTATAGGGGCCAAATCTTCACACTGAGTTCAAATAATGTTCACAACATATAAAAAAATCAGCTCATAGTTTGGTTTGAGTCTATTGACCAGTTGTTTAATTGTATTTCATTTAATGTTTCAGTTCCTAAGAAAATTGGTGATTATTGCAAATACCTAGGTTGGTGTCACACGAGACTAGGTAAGGATGTCCTTTGTGAGAGCAACATTTGCGTGTGTAAAGACAGATATCTAACCAACGCTACCGGGAATGGATGTGTGCCATGTAAGTTTTGTGAGACGTACATGACTCATACGTCGATGGTCCATTTGCAATAAATTTGGAAGTCTAGATAGAGTTTTCTTGTTTATGTTGAAAAATATATGATGTTTTTAGTCATATGCATTGCCGCGTCAAGACAATTCCAATGAAAAGCAGAATATAGCTTTATTTCACATAGTTCAGAAAGCTATTCTTATTTCTACCCATTATGCCTCCTAATCACGAAAACACGCCTATATAAATGTGACCCCCTTGAACCCCACTGTTATATAGTAAAACAGGGGTAAACCGATGAGGCGGTTCTAACGAGTACCCACAATCCATATTTTGAGCAGCGAAAAGAAAAATATCACAATTTCTCATCTTAAATGTTTCGTTTTTCCGGTGGTAAAGTTTACAATGTATTTGTATAGGCATGTTTTCGTAATGCTTAATGTCTATCCTTTATGGCTCCTGTCCTCACGCCATGATTCACCCTTAGTGGATACAACTACTGCTGTTTACATAAAAAATATCAGTTGTAACCATGTAGGGAAGTGCCGTAACTAATGTTGTGAGAACTTGTTGCCCAACCCCATTGCTTGTTTTACAATAAAATATTATTAACCCTTTTCGTACCAAATGGAATCCTTCTCCTTTTATGTAGCAGGAGTCCATTTCAAAATTTAGGGATGTCAGGTTGAGTTTTCTTCAAAAATTGTTTGGAAAATAGCTCAACATTTTGCAAGCAGTGTACGCACTGATCAGACGACGCGTTCTGCGGCGTCTGATCTGGGCCAGCACTGTTTGCCAGGATACCCGTTTTGGGGTTTCAGGTACCAAATAGGTTAGGTTTCAGGTACAAAATTGGTTAAACTAAACTCCTGTTTAGAATATATTTTCATTGTCGCAAAAACATTCTAGCCCATCACGAAAATATACCTACACAATTCCCCCCCCCCCCCCCTTCTACCAAGCTTTTACAAAGTAAACCAAGGGTTTACAGGACTAAACGATATTTTTATTATTATTGCTATGAAAAATTCGATAGTTTTCAGTACGCATTGTTTATTTATACAATTTAGGGGAATGGGAACACCTGGCAGATTTTTCCGCCATTTTTCAAAGGGACACAACTTACAGGACTTCCAGTTCACTTTTCTATAAGCCCTGTTTCACTCAAAACGGGGTCTATGCTTAAAGGAAAGAATTTGCTCCTCAAGAGCAAATTCTTTCATTTTAGAGTTGACCCCTATTGACATGGGATACAAAAATACTTTTGCAGGAGTTGCCACCCCTGAAGGTGTTCCCATTCCCCTTAAGTTTAGTCGTGCATATGCCATTGGCAATGGAACGGATAAAGATATGCAGTACAACTTCAATAACTCGTATACGCATAACCGGATTACCATGGCAAATTAAAACGATGATCTGTAGTACAAAGAGAATTCCTTCCATCACATCAGATAAGCATATAGGGAGTTTTTTCTGCTTATATCTTGAAAATGTATATGCTGTGGGTATACATAAGACCCGCCTATCCTAATGAGTACAAACAACATTCATTTATTTTATTGAAGGTTTAAAAGACTCCCCGGTATACTTTCTGACCCTTCAGCTATTAATAACCCTTAGTAGGTCGAACAATGCCTTATCTCGTATTTTCCATGGTTGGAAAGATACTGAGCTATTGAACTTCGACTGTATAGCTACTTTCGACTGTATATCGATCTCATTTATCCAACGTGTTTGCTTTGAGAATGCTCGACTGACTGATCATACGGTTAATCCAAACCACTTTTCCCATGAAGAATATAAAGACGTGCTTACTATGTCCAGAACACAGTTGTTCAAAGCATCGTTAGCATAACTAGCTTAAATTTTAACCGTTCTGACAAAATAGAAGTGATGGCAAAGATAAGTATGGTATCTAATACTGTGCTACTGTACTTTTTCTGGTAAAATGTGAGTTGTTTTTGCATTTAAATAGCTACTCACATTTTCCAGCAAAAAAAAGCAATTTGAATAAGCTACTCACATTTTTCACCAAAAATATCATCACGAAAACACGCCCATATAATTTTGACCCCCTTGGACCCCACTTTTATATAGAATAACTGGGGTTTCCGGGGGTATACCTTATTTTTCTTATATTTGCTCTAAAATATAGATTGTGGGTGCTCGTTAGAACCGCCTCGATGAGGCGGTTCTAACGAGTGCCCACAATCTGTATTTTGAGCAGAAATAAGAAAAATATCACATTTTTTCATCATAAGAGTTTATTTTTTTCGGCGATGAAGGTGACAATGTATTTTTAAGGCGTGTTAGCGTAATGATGAGTATATTTGTCATATCAACAAGTCAAATATTTAACGATATGTTAACTAACGCCATCGTCAGTTTTGGAAAACTGGCCCCTGATCTATTGTGAAAATCATGCTTATGTTATTTCGTTATGGCCTTATTTGCGGAAGTGTTGGAGCTACAAGTACCATAGTAATACCAATAGAAGTGAAGTCAATGACCAGAAATCTATACAACTTCCCAACACATCCCAAAAAGCCCATAAACTGAATAGCCTTACAAGCCCACCTTTACACAGCAAGCCACAACCACGCAATTTCGAATGCGTTTACGAAATTGGGTACTGAAATCATTACATCGACATATTTTTCTGAATTTGAATATTAAGTCACCATGAAATTCAGGTTCCAACAGGTTTAGATGCAGAAGAGATTTAAGTCCAATATTGAAGTTTGAAACTAAATCGAAATGACATCGATAAAACTTAGAACAGGTTTGCACAATTTATGATTCAGAAATTTATGAAGACCGAAAAGATATCCATAAGTAATTCCAATTATACTTCCAGACCTATCACTATTGCGTAAACTACTCCTGTGTAGAACAAATTTCAAAAGTCCGAAAGATGTTTGTGCCACTGGGGTTCGGCATCATCTGAATTCATACGGCTGTATTGAAAATCAACGGTGGAGGGGTAATGTCTCGAATGTAAGCATTGAGACAACCAAATATTCCGAGTAGCATTCGAATGTTTTGTTTAACGTTCATATGAACAGTACAACGTTGATATGAATAGTACAAGTACAACTTAACGCCAATGACACACCAACAAACAACAATGTCCCGTTGATATTCAAACTCGTTCTTTAGCCTCTAAGTAATGCAAATTTGTTCGAGCCATTGTGGTATTTGACTATATTTCAGATCCAACGACAGTAGACGGGTATTGTCGGGAAGATAAACACTGTGACAACATCAAATATTCCGAGTGTATTTCAAATGCGACATGTCAGTGTGATTATAAACATAAACATACTGCGGATGGATCAAAATGCGAAGAAAGTAGGTACACAATATGGTTGGACACTGCGCCGGTTAAAGATTCGCGTTTGTTTGTGGTGGAGTTTAATAGACACGTCAACTATATTACGGTCATATCGGACCAGTCAGCTTCCTGAACAGGCATATGCATAAGCGATTAACAATTACAATGCACATTCGGACGCAAGAAACTGACAAATGCCCTTCTTGAATTATCGGAAGAGATAGAAAGGCCGTTGAAAGATTTCACGATCAATCGCCACAAATGCATGTTGCTGACCCCGGCAGGTATCAAACACACGACCTCCTCATAACCACTCAGACGCGCATCCGAGGCTCGATTTAAATATTATTTGGAGAAATATGACCAGAAGAAAAAAGGTTACTCGGAAAAAGACAATGATCAGGAATCGAAACAATTAACCCACAGCTCCCATCAGAGACACCAAAGGGAAAGATACACAAACATGAAACAACAGACACTATCTTAAACATCTTCTTGTCGTATCAGGGCGTTGGTAGTAATATCCACGCTTGTAAGAGGTAATGAAAATGTTACTTTCAATTTTCTAAAAAAAATATTTCTGTACACTAATTCCTAATGGGAAAAATAATGATTTTAACTTTTTTGCCCCGTAAATCCATAATTTCAAAGTATTTCCTATGTGCGTAAACAGAGTCTCTACCCGCGAGTTTACCTGTAGAGTTATCGATGGCATCATAGCCATCTTTCTGATAAGCGCCATTGCCTTCACCGCTACTTCGTATACGTGATGTCTTATTCTATGTTTAATATAGGCGGTATTTAGTCGCATAATTCATTCAAGTATATAAGCCATCAACCACATGTCTTGCTAGCCTTATGATTGACAAAAAAATTATTGACATTATTGTATAAGGTTATCGAGATCATGACATCGAATGGTCTCTTTCACTTTCTGTTTATACTAGATAGCATGCTGTTCGTTTGGGATATAAGAATTTTGGTTTTGGTAAGGTTTAGTATAACAACAAGAACAAAACCTTTTAATAGGATAATGGATCACTTCATGGCAAAGCAAATAACAGTATATTTAATGTTTTAATTAATTGTTTCGTCAGGTTCTAGATATTCTCCAGAATTCTCTCGGAATTGTAAAAAAGTAACTTTAATGGAAAACAAAATTATGCTAAAAACGTCATGAAGCAAACTATGCGCTCCATGAGATAAAATTATAATTGTAATTTAGGTTATGAACTCGTCTCCTTATACTTGCTTGTGTGTATTTCGATGTGTGTTTGTTAAACAAAGGCGGGCACACGACTGACCTGTAATATGACGTTTGCGTCCAGTAAAGACAGATCAATCTACACATTAACAACCTAGCACAAGAGCTGTTGTTTAATTCTCTGTTGATAGCCCGGAGGCTGAAGAAGATACTTGCGGTCTGCGAAGTATTTGCTTAGACGGCGTGAATGCGCAGACCAGTTTGAGTCTTCAATGGTCGCATGTGTGTCATGCGCAGACACATACATTTTTTTCAGTCCTAAAGATGTCTGTTTTGCTTATTAAATAGTGAAGATGCCATAATCTCACTAATTTTTCACCGGTTGTACAATTTTTGTGAAAAGATATAGCGGATAGATTTCACAAGGGTAATAGCAGTTATAGTATACGAAATAATTCCTTGTTAATCGCTCTAGAATTAAAAAAGGGTCTGCTCTTTGGGAACGCATTTGGCCATTAGTGGAAACTCTTTTCTTTTAGAGTAGATCCTTATTGATGCGGAAGCAAAGAATATTTGAAGGAGCTGCCTCTACTGTGACTTAGCTCATGACCATCGATTTGATTTATTTTCAGGACCATTCGTGAAAGTTCCAAATGCAATTAATGTAGAACTAGGGTCCCGATGTGACTTAAATGTGACACGAAGGGGCAGAATAATGAGGAAGTGTTATGATACAGTACTTACCGAATGTGTCCAGGAAAAAGGTCGGTCTCATCCAAGGTGTGTTTGCAGACCGGGATTTGCGAGCAGATACAATGCGTTGAAGTTCAAGTGTGAAGGTATGTCCTAACTTGTACTAGTGTCTAAGCGATATTTTGCAGTGCCTTTGGCAGAATTTACATTTTTCATTCTGTGTAAAATAACACAAACACGAACGTGTACATCTGATTCTAATATACCTGTGAATATAATGCGACGTCTGAATTGATAATGCCAAACATTCTGCTATTTTTCTGTCAAAACTGTTGGTTTTCTTTTGCTCCAGCACTTTCAGTTATTTCATGCTGTCGAGTCATTATCTTTGTTTCATCTCTGTATTCGTTTAATTTTTATGCTCTCGAAGACGTTGCAGTGATGAGCTAGAAATCCTTCATGTGGACGGAAAAAATTATTTGTCTAAAATAGAGGTGAAGGCAATGATCAGGAATCGATACAATTAACCCACAGCTCCCATCAGAGACACCAAAGGGAAAGAAACAGAAACATGAAACAATAGACCCCAATGGAAACATCAATAGCGGAAAGCCAAAAGGACTGTTTCTTTCCCACAAAATGGCCAATTGGCTGTCCAGACAAAATAATATAAGCGATAAGAGATACAAACACTCAAAGACAAACCATAACAAAAATAAACCTTGACAGAAGAACCGCCTTGGAACGGTCAGTGAAATGAATTCAACTGTGTGTGTGTTGTGGGGGGGGGGGGGGGGGGGGCTTAAATCGATTTTACGTGGCCTGAATCTTCGCCTTTACTTCCGTCGCGATTAAGACAAATAATTTGTTCAGTCCGCATGAAGGCCTCCTAACTCCTTAGTGCAACATCGCCTTGAACACAAAAAATCAAACAACCACAGAGATGAAACAACTGTGAGGACTCGACAGCAAGAAGCCATTGAAATGCTGGAGCAAATGAAAACCAACAGTTAGACTCCGATGGGCCAACCCAGAGACAGAGCTCCAGGCACGGACCAACATTACACAGAATTTGATACTCTCTTATTCTCAATAAGCCTTTACCCTGTCAAAGAATCTGAGGCCTGACCCACCGGCGTGCAATTAAACAGAGAAGCAACCACGAACCAAGGGAGTGGACTGTGGCCACGTAAAATCGATTGAAGCCCCAGTAAAAATACTGGCCGTTCCAAGGCGGTTCTTCTGCTGTGGTGTATTATTGTAATAATTTATCTTTGCATGTGTGTGTGTTCTTATATCTTATTATTTGGATGGCCGTTTTGGACATTTTGTGGGTAAGTAACGGTCCGTTTGGCTTTCAACTTGTGACGTTTTTATTATAGGAAAGTTTTTTATGTCTTTGCTTCTTCGTTGTGGTGCCTTGGGTGGCGGGTAATAGGTACAGTCGAACTTCAATGGCTCGAACACCTTTGGGACCGCGAAAATCTGTTCGAGACAGGGGTAGTTCGAGCCACTGAGGTTACTGTCAGGAGGCATAACCAGATACTTTTATACGTATTTTCGGGGTTCTATAATGAAAATGCATGCTGTGTGTACTCATTAGAATCGCCTCATCGAGGCGATTCTAATGAGTACAGACAGCATACATTTGCAAGATAAAAGACTAAAATTACCTTAATAACCCCCCCCCCACACACACACACACACACACATTATTTCTTATGTAGAGGATTTCGCTAGGGGCTCAAGAATGGGTTCGACACATCCATGATAAACGAGCCATCGATGTTCGAGCCATCGAAGTTCTACTGTAATTTTATCGATACCTGATCATTGCATTAATTTCGATTTTTAGTGATTATTTTTCTTATTATATTGAATCATTTATTTTTTGTTTTATTTATTTATTTTTTGAAAATTTTGTTAATGTATTGAATATTGGTCAAGTCTATCATGGTCTGAAATTGCAAAATTTCATATGATAAAGGTCATTTTCCGCTGATTTTATTGTGATCAGTACTAGAACGGTGTGAAGCCGGCCTCCGTAGCTAGTCGGATGCGCGTCTGACAGGTGATCAGGAGGACGCGGGATCGATGCCTGGCGGGGCCGGCAATATTCTTTCGTGGAGATTGATCCTGAAATCATTTCTACGGTCATTATTTCCCTTCCGCTGATTCAAAAACGGCAGTTGTCAGTTTCTGGCGAAAGAATGTGGACTGTACCGGTTAAACGCTTAGGTATAAGCCTGCCCAGGAAACTTGTGGATAGGTAAGCTGACAGGCTCAAAAATGACTTAAAATAGTGTTGACTGGGCCGTTAAACTCCAAAACAAACAAACAAACACAAACAAACAAAACTTAAACGGGTGTAAGGTCTGTAACTGCACATTCATTCATTTATGCGTTTTACTCATAATTCTTATTCTAGTTTATTTCTTCATAAGTCAGCATTGAGTCCTTTTATGGTTTAAATGTAATTTTATTGTTTTAAGCCCGGTTGAGACACTTCTAAATAGGAATTGTTTAATTTTCTACAGGCCTTAGATGGTTCAATAGCATATAAAGCAAAAGAGGCTTACTTATCTGTACTTACTTGAGTAGCTTGGTCAGGCCAATCTCAGTTGTTTTATCCGAGTTTTATCAGTTGTTTGCCGAGTCATTATTATTGTTTCATCTCTGAATTTGTTTGATTTGTATTTTCTTGGAGATGTTACATTGACGAGTTAGACATCCTTCACGCGGACTGAACACATTACATGTGTAAAACAGAACAGAACTGCAGGCGAGGGCTGTGGCAACATCGGTTTTAGCGAGGCAGTAAAACATGTAATAATATTTACATTTTTAAGGAGGAAAGCTGTCATTTTGTCCTATCGAACTTTTATGTTTTAAATATTATGAGGCTGATTCACTTGCGTATAATTAATTGGATGACGTCAAACAGTTGCGAGAGTATATTCTTCGATATTCTGTCGACACTACGTCATCAAGTAACGTCGCTTTTCATTGGGTAGCATTTTACTTTACGCTGCTCGCAGAACTTGCCGCGTAGCACAAAAATACAATTTTAACAACAGCCGAAAAAGTGCATTTAAATTAGAACAACAGTATTTATTGAAAATTGCCATTTTTGGAGGTAAATCTTAGGTTTTGCGGTCGCAAATTCCGTTTTACGGCTCCGTTGGCGCATCGCCGTAAAACGAAATTTCCGACCATAAAACCGCCGATTTATCTCCCCAAACGACAATTTTGAAAACAGTTATCTCCTTATTAAGTTTATCATAGACTACAAGCTCAGCTACATTGTTCGCTATGCTACTCAATTTCGGAAATAGTTTCGATATCAGTGAGCAGTTGGTACGGTGATGTCTGTTTGTATATTTTCATTCTATTTAATGACGTTCCATTTCATGCTGTTTTCGTTTTCAGAGATACAAACATACTACCTCAACATAAATATTACGGAGGAAATTGGCTGTGAGACAAACAAGACTGACGAACCATACTGCTATATATATCAACCAATCAGGCTTCTTAAACAATACTGCAACCCGAATACTGGTTATTACATAGACTTTAGGGACAGGATAACAATAAATGGTGTAAGCACTTCTTGTAGTACACTTTATTACCCAATCTACTCTATGAGAAATTATAATGCATTTTCGAATGTTTCACATCTTTGCACCCCATAGTAAAAAGCGAATCAATTTGAACCGGTTCTCAGAGAACTGTCATCCGGGATTGATAATTTTGATCACCTTCCGGTCACATTCATTGCCTAGAAACTACATAACGACACTTCTTTTACTTGATAAATAAAATAGAAGTAGAGGCAATGATCAGGAATAGATACAATTAACCCACAGCTCCCATCAGAGACACCAAAGGGAAAGAAACACGAACATGAAGCAACAGACCCCAACAGAAACACCAACAGCGGAAAGCCAAAAGGACAGTTGCTTTCCCACAAAATGGCCAAAAGGCTATCCAAACATAGCTATATCTATAAAAAAAGCCTCAAGGATAATTTCACAGATCATGGGGAACAAAAGACAACAGTTCCTTTAGAATATGAGTTGTGTAATAAAGCATCTATTTCATACCTTTCTTGGAGACAGTCCAAACTATCAGCCTCTCGATGCTGTGGTCACCACATGAAATTTCGCCCTCAAATTTCGGCATCGGGCGACAGTTCATCAGGTGGTCCACAGCACCTCCGGGTTGATGATTTTGACTGTCTTAAAGAATGGAAATTAATTAGTTCTATAATACATTATTTAAAAACAATTGTGTCCAATTTCTAGCAGCGCCTATAATTGAATGATAGTATCATTGATGTGGAGAAATGCATTATCAGATTGTTAACTGACGTAAATCGTTTGAAAGAGAACAGGAAATAGAAGTGAAGGCAATGATCAGGAAAAGTAAAATAAACATTTACCAGCGGGCTTAAATCGATTTTACGTGGCGGAAATTGTCGCCCTTGGTTATGTTGTGGTTTAGACAAACACTTTGTTCCGTCCCCATGAAGGATTTCTAACTAGAAGGATTTCTAACTACATGTAATAACCGCAACATCTCCGAGAAAATAAAACACAAACGAATACCCAGATGAAAAACCGATGAGGACTCGTTAGCATGAAATATCTGAAAGAAATCAAACTGTCAGACAAACGTTTATTTTCTCGACCTCCTGGGTCAATGTTTCGGACAAACAAAAGTGAAAAGTGAAAACAAAAATGAATATAAGACTAAACTCACTTCAGTTTACATGACAGCTTTATATTGGCACCCAAGGAACCATCTTAAAATACAACTGTAAGTTGTTTCAGTGCCTACATGTTTCATTTGACAACAGTTTCTTTACCAAAGGGCGTGATATTTTAATGGTGCAGATCCGCCTGCCCATCCACCCCCTGTATAAGATTTGAAGCTTCTGATCAGACTGCGAGGATGCGCAGGCTGATTTGCGTCTTTACTGGTCGCATAAGTCTTTGTGTAGGTTTGTCTTACGCTGTTTTGTCTTACGCCGGCTCTTATAATATCACGTTACGCCCCGTGACAGACTGGAACACAATTTTTGATTTCATATTTAAGACAATCATTCTGATGTAAATACCCAAACCACACCATTTTCTGCGCTATGTAGGTCTTACAATATGTAATCGAAAAAATCATGAGTTGCCTTGTTTTATCGCACACTCATATATTTTCAAATATTTTAGTTTATACTAATTTATTTTAGTTCGATTGCGATGAAAGCTTCAAGCTTATTGAATCGCTCTCGAACACTCATTCCGGGTGTTTTCACGCGCGCGAGAGAGAGGCAGTAGTTTTTTAAACCACTGCTACCCATTTACACCTGGGTGGAGTGGAGCAGTGTCATTACGTGTCTTGCCCAAGGACACACTTCGATATCGGTGGCCGGTTCGAACGCACAACCTGTCGATCATAAGTCGAACGCGTTAACCACAAAATATTTCAAATATTTTACTTAGAAAACACATAAAACCCACGTTCCCCGTATACGACAGGTCAATGCAGAGCGCTATCTGATGAGACATAGAAGCTGCAAAGAATCATGAGTGAGACTTTGTTATGATTTAGAGAGATTGATGGACGATGCAGCAACTGAAGGCGAAATTATTCTTATTTGTACATGTTTCATGTTTTGTTATCATGTATATTTTCAAATGACTAATCCCTTTAATGCTAAAGAGCTACTTGAACACATTTAATCAGGCGGTGAATATCGATGGTACTGGGTAGGCGACTTCTATTGTTTACTATAAACGATTTAACCCATTTGTTACCGTTCTGTTCACTATAGGTAAATAGCTCGGTAGGGTTATAATATTTAGAACGCATGAAACATACTTCGTCCAGAAAAAAAAATGTATTTCAATGTGTAATGTCATTGTGAGTTATAACATTTGTATATTACAATGTAGGGGAAGGGACGTAACTAATGTTGTGAGAACTTGTGGCCCAACCCCTTTGCTTTATTTCAAGCATCAAAAAATATGCTTAAACCAAACTAAACTGAAGGCGAAATATAACTAATAAGGCTGTGCAAGCTGTCTTATTATTTTTTTCAATGTCGTTTTTTTTATATTTACCATTTATTCTATTCTTCTATTTATGGCAGTTTGCAGGATTATTTAATGATTCGATGTACGGCGCCCGTTATGTTCACAGCGAGGTACTGAATGTAACAGAACATGAAGACGGAATCCAGTTGGGCATGTTCCTTTATTTTGCCGCGGACTACTTCAATATCATTCCACCAGAAGATATAATAGAAGAAATAAACAGACAATTAATAAAGTAAGATGTTTGCTTTACTTTATTAATATGTCATTAGATTTACTCTTTTAAACAGCCAAAAGATATGAATGCTTTCCATAATTCCATAACTATGATAGGCACAAAACGTTTTTGAATCTAGATATTACTATTAAATAACAATGTTGTCGACATCATCAGTTGTGATACTCAGTTTCAACAAAAAAGCACCACTTTTAGAATTTTGATTTATTCACGGTAAAAATAACTGACTTTTTCTTCTGATAAATACGACATTGTAAAATTGTCACCGAAGCAAGAGTTTATTTGACACGAATCTACGTGATTTTCACGAGGTGCATGTGCAAAATTTAAAACTTGCAAAATTTTCGTAATCACGATATGTTTGACACTTTCTTTACTGTCACTATATGGTCCGGGTTCTTTACGTTAAAAAGCAAGCAAAACGTTTCATAAGAACAAACCAATGGGACGTCTAAGTAACGTCGATTGTCATCGTGCCCTCGGTACAGTTGAAGGTGGGATTTCATACTGCCAAGTGGCAGAGCGAATGGGTTGCAGAACACTACGATTGCTCGATTGGTTGAAAGGCACAATGGTACGGGTATGTGGTCGATAGACAACGCCTGGACGTGAACGTGTTGCTACAAGTCAGCAGGACCGATACATTGATTTGAGTCATTTATGCGACCGATTCAGAACGTCTGTGGAAACTGCCTATGAGACAGCGGGGATCCATAACCTACGCGTAAGTGACTTAACTGTACGGCGGCGTCTCCAGGAACGCGGTATTTCTAGCCATAAGGCATATATGGGGAACGTTTTGACGGCGTAATGTCGAATCAGTCGCTTTAATTGGTGTCGACAGCGTATCCGATGGACACAACAGCGTTGGCGTGGTGTGCTGTTCACGGATGAGCCCCGTTTTTGTGTTAAAATGTTTGATAGGCGGCATAAAGTACGACGCGGGGAGCGATTTTAAGACTGTTAAACAGGCGTCACGTTGGAGTTGAGGTAGCGTAATGGTGTGGGGGAATCTCATGGCGCCACAAAACCGAACTCATCGTTGTTGATTGATATTTGACGGCACGTCGGTACATCGATGAGATCTTAGAGCCTGAGGCGGTACCGTTTTTACGCCATAACGGTGACGTTACGCTTTTCCAACAGGACCATGCACGTGCTCATTCTGCGAGGATAACCATGGACTTTTTCAATTAAACTGGTGTGCAAGTTCTTCCTTGGCCTGTGTTTTCGCCCAGTTGAGCGCCTTTGAGAAAAAGGAAAATAAGTGTGATCAGCCGACGTCATCCGCCAATCAAACATCAGCAGCTTGCCATGGCGCTACAGGAAGACTGGAACTACATCACACAAGACCAGATACAGCTTTCAATTCGAAGCATGAGGCGTCGATGCTCGGCAACCCTTGATGCGAATGGTGGACATACCCGGTATTAGGATATGTGATTTTGCTATTTCGGGTGTGTGGACTTATTCAAGTCTCCGTATCTCTGCATCCGATGAAACGTTATAACTCTGTAGTTAGTCTGTGGATAAATTAGTGACAATTCATTAAACGTGTTCATATGCTGGATATATTGTGGATCAATTAAAATTTTAGGTATAGTACTATTTCATTGAATCTGAGTATATTTTATATCTAGTTTTAAATTTGTGGTTGCTTTATTAATATATTGGAATGTGTTAAATAAAAATCAAGCCTGGTCTTATCTTTTAAAAAGCAAGATCTGTTTAATGTATATTGATGCACGTGAATCTTGAACTTTTCTAACCCTAGGTTTAACTTTTTCAGAAGACATGGTGAACTTGGCCACAGTCAGTTTAAAATCAGATGGCCATTTAAAGATGAAATGGAATGGAAAGGTAAATAATTTGCATCTGTGACATGTCTTTGAAAGGAAAATCCAAAATTTGCATTTACAATATCGCACTTTGTCATTGTTGTCTTTGCATGTATGTACTGCTAATATGTGTTCATTTTGGATAGCCGTGTGAACATTTTATGGGATAGGAGCTCTCATTTTGGCTTTCTTTGGTTTCTTGCTGTCGAGTCCTCACCGTTGTCTCACCTCCGTGGTTCTTTGAGTATTTGTGTTCACGGAGATGTTGCACTGATGAGTTAGGAGGCATGCGGACTGAACAAATTATTTGTCTAAATCGCGACGGAAGTAAGGGCGAGGATTGTGGCCACATAAAATCGATTTAAGCCCCCCAGTGGAAATCTTTCCACTGATCGTTCCAAGGCGGTTCTTCTGTGGCGATTTATTTATGTTGTTTGTTACTTACTGTGTGTATCACTTGTGTCTTTTTATTTTGGATGGCCATATGGCCATTTTTGTGGGAAAGTAACTGTCCTTATGGCCTTCCTTTGTTTAGGTTTCCATTATGGTCTGGTCGCTTAATGTTTGTGTTTCTTTCGCTTTGGTGTCTTTGGTTGGAGGAGTAAGTTAATTGTATCGATTCCTGATCTTTGTTTTACTTCTACTTTTCTACATGCATTGTTTAAATTAGGTAAATTCGTTTTACTCCCATTCTTGAAAGAGATTAGCGACATCAGTTCACTTCTATTTGTCGGCAAAATGTCTTGCAGTGACTTAAAGAGAGATATATATATATTGATATATGCAATTCAGTATATTTCTCACTGAGGTGTGCCTACATTTTACAGCCACAATCAATAGATCTGCTGTGACATGGCGCAAACGCCCGTCTTTTGAAATTCTCTTCCTAATATATTGCATCTTTCCAAAAAATCTCACTATTATTTTAAACGAAATTTATACTGTGGCATTTTATTCATGTACAATTTTATGCAGTTGTTTAGAAACGTTTGCTCATATTTGCTGTTAAGATGTGCACATATTCAGAAATTCAAGCCGCCTTTGATTTCCATATTAAGACAGCCTTGTTAAAAATTTATTCATTAAAGTCTGTAGTGGTTCTAAGTCGGTCATTTTAGCCATTGCTTCAGTTGGATGGGTGGCTAAATTTAGAATTTAGCTCAAGCAAGGTCACCGGATGAATCCTTAACACTATTTACATTCTGAATAACAGAAATATGCTAAAACGCATGCCTCTGAATCTCAGTCTTACACTGTACGGGCTTTGCCATTTTGTGGGAAAGTAACTGTCCTCTTGGCTTTCCGCTGTTGGTGTTTCCGTTGGGGTCTGTTGCTTCATGGTTGTGTTTCTTTCCCTTTGGTGTCTCTGATGGGAGCTGTGGGTTAATTGTATCGATTCCTGATCATTGCCCCTACTTCTATTCTGAACTCCTCTGCGGTCTTCACAATCAGAAAAACTTGATGGATTCATAATGTCAAGTTCTTCGGTGTATTCCTTGCGCCAAATGATGTCTATAGACCATATACATAGGGCAGTTCTTCATGTGCAACAAGGCCTGAGTGTGTGCAAGGCCTATTATTGCTTTCTGGCGGTATTACAGCTGGTATGACAATAATAATATATAGGTAAGAATATATGTACACGTCATACTGCGTGCGATGAATACGAAGGAGGTGTTAGGTCACATTTTAACGTTAATTTACAATAACAGTGACACTTCATTGGAACGATAACATAACCCCTGGACCATGTGAATTTATTCGAGAGAGAAATAGTTCAATTAGTCATTATAAAACACGCCTATACCAATACATTGCCATCTTTAAGGCCGGAAAAACGACAATTTTAAGAAGAAAAATTGTGGTATTTTTCTGATTTCTGCTCAAAATATAAATTGTGGGCACTCGTTAGAACCGCCTCATCGAGGCGGTTCTAACGAGTACCAACAATCTATATTTTAGAGCAGAAATAAGAAAAATAAAGGTTTACCCCTGGAAACCCCAGTTTTACTATATAAAAGTGGGGTTCGATGGGGTCAAATTTATATAGGCGTGTTTCGTGATGTTTAGGTGAATCGTCTTGTCAGATCAGAAGGCATAACAAGGATACCGTTTCGAATTTCTTCAAAATAATGGTATGCCTAATGTAATCGGTTGATTCTTAGGAGACGACAAAGACGAAATTTTCAAGATAAGATATAGTGTAATATTGGCGCCATATGGATTTGTATCAGTTTTAGCAGCTTTTGTTTTGGATTTATCCAAAATAGAAGTGGAGGCAATGATCAGGAATCGATACTATTAACCCACAGCTCCCATCAGAGACACCAAAGGGAAAAAACACAAACATGAAACAACAGATCCTAATGGAGGCATCAATAGCGGAAAGCCGAAAGGGCAGTTACTTTCTTACAAAATGGCCAGTAGGCTATCCAAAATAAAACAATATAAGCGACACAAACACCCAAAGACAACCCATAACCCAAATAAACCGCGACAGAAGAACCGCCTTGGAAGCCTTCTAAACGCTCCTCTTTATAGTTCAGTAAAATGAATCTCGTATAAATTTAAACAAAAGTTTAATACACCCGAAGAATTGCTACAAATATACAGGTACGAAGGAAGTTTACGCCATTGTCAATTGGCTAAAATATATGATGTATCACAAATTGCACATTATCTGCATAAGGCTACAAAATTTTGGGAAACAAACTATTTTCATCCCTTTCTGTATTTTCAAGATTTTGATGAGTGTCACGAACAAGATGGAGCCTTCCACGATTGCTCCCCTCTAGCCTGGTGCCTCAACACTCGTGTATCGTACATGTGTTCGTGTAGGAAGAGTTACAGTGACATCTCGCCTGACTTCAGTAGAAGACCTGGGAGAATATGTATAGGTACCTTTGTTAATTTGCCTGGTAACTGCTTAAAAGAACTGCCTGTCAGTCTTCGATTCGGTCAGAAAAAATGATAGAAAAATTAACCATGCATTCCATATTGGGATTTCCTGTCACGCTTTGATATTCTTCCAATTTACTTGTATCGCAAGCTTATTTGAACCAATACACATAAAAAAAACACAATAACACCAGTCTGACCAGGGAAGACTGATCAGCCTGCGCACTGTACAGTTCCTAGATCATCCAAGGAGAGATAGGCGAAACTACTTGCCATAGTGGATGGATATGCAGAGTGATCTGAGTCTGTACAATCGCACGTTATATTGTAGGTTTTATCATGCTTGTATCTTATTTTATCCCCGTCGATTTTACAGTTCTTTTGAACCCGGCATGACAACTCACTAAAATTGTAAAATGCGGGAAATGCTATGGACAATGACAACAGCTATCTCATGCAGCAAAGGTCAACGATTCGAAGGCGGACACAAAATTATTGAATAAGACGTGCAACAGTACCCAGTTACAAAGAGCTATTACGAAACTACAAACCCCGTTCTACTGGGGAGCTTTGTCTGTTGTCTTAATATGAATATTTGATCATCGCCCTCAATTCCAGTTTAGATTCATGAATAATAACTATGACAAACTTACCTGCATTGATGAAACATTGAAAAAGGTTACTCATGAAACGCCACGCTATCGCTTATATGTGGGAATTACAAAGCATTCTACATGGTATTAATTGAAATAGAAGTTAAGGCAATAGTGTTTATAAATTTCATACAGTAGAACTTCGATGGCTCGAACCCCGATGGCTCGTTCACCATGGATGTGTCGAACCCATTCTTGAGCCCCTAGCGAAATCCTATACATAAGAAATAGTGGGGGAGCATTAATGGAGATTTTAGTCTTTTACATTGCAATTTATACTGTGTGTACTCATTAGAATCGCCTCGACGAGGCGATTCTAATGAGTACACACAGCATACATTTTCAATATAAAACATCGAAAAGATGTCTATAAGTATCTCGTTATGCCTCCTGTCAGTAACCTCAGTGGCTCGAACTACCCCTGTCTCGAACAGATTTTCGCGGTCCCAAAGGTGTTCGAGCCATTGAAGTTCGACTGTACTTATTATACTTTCTTTTGTATTTTAAATTTCAGTGCCTCCGGAGACAACAACACAGAATCTAAGGCAAGTATTTCTGCTAGTCAGTTTTTTTTATCACATAATGCAATGGCGTACAGGCTGAAGGGGACTCATACCGTCGTAAATTACTCCGGGTTGTAATGTTTTGCTACAGTAAACATGTGGTGATAATAGCAGGAACTGGTGGAAGTTCATTCATTTTCCTTTCCACATTTTCTTTATTTTGGGCCCTCAAAAATTTTTCAGTTTTCATGAGCCGATCTTTTATTAACTGTTAATAGTGTGCGAAAAAAATCCGATCATGTTAACAAGTGTATGCAATGTATACCCTTGTAAATTCCACGTTATAGAGAAAATGGGCTTGACTAGGGTATATTATAAGAATCCGATATGGGGTTCTGTTGTAGATAGGCGTTTCAAACCCGAGGGATTGCCGCGCTGAGCGGAACCGAGGCTAGTGGTTCCGCTCAGCAAGGCCATCACTATGGTTTGAACCTCCCATCTAAAACAGAACCCCATATTATATTCTGGCACAACAACCGCGAAAAGTTTCATTTTACTTTATTTATCGTTTTATGTTTCGCACACTATACTTGTGTAGGACACCGTGGTAACAAGAGAACTTCTATCCGAGGCATAAAGCACGGATTTCCTTATCCGGTATGCAAGAATTTATTTTCTCTATATTTTGCTCCTAAACATAAATTGCGGGTACTCGTCAGAACAACCTAATGCACAGAACTAAACTGCTTACTAGAGCTTAAACTCACGTTTGCACTTTATAATAGTGTGTATGATATCAACAAAGGTTGGCTCTAAATAATAGTCTGGCTCTTACATATGTGCGAAATGACATCTTTACATTAAGCATCAAGCTTAAGTAATTTGATCTTTGGTCAGAAACAGGCCAATATTTGCAGGTTTTAAGCACCCCTTCCCATTAAATGACCTACATATCAATTATTCGAGCAAACTTGATAGTGCTTGTTTTGTTATTCTCTTTTAGAGTTTGTTTGGTTTGATTTTAGGTTTAACATCCCAGTTAGCACTATTTAGGTCATATTGGAGACGTTGCTTCCAATGTTGTGGGACTTTTACCCCATGTTGAAATGAAATGACACCTCAAGACTTGCCGCCCAACGAAACCAATAGGATTTACAAGTATGGACGGTCCGACTCGTACCACTTTGCCTGAGCAGGCTTAGACCTTCGAAGTTGTTTGCCAGTGCTCATGTGTGGTCGGTTTCAGCTCTGCGTTGAAGCACCATGCAGCCCAATCTATTTCTGTAAGCCCCGATGGAATAAATTCAATCGGGTTCCTATTTCTCTATATTTCAGTTGTTCAAATGGAAACTGTGAGACAAGATGGGAATGTAAGTACATATAAAACAGGGACAGTTAATCTATCTACATTGAAACTTCTATTACTCTACATTACGCGAATACGCCTATACATATACATTGCCACCTTTATCACCGAAAAAATGAAAATTTTATGATGAAAGATTATGATATTTTTCATATTTCTGCTCAAAATATAGATTGTGGGCACTCGTTAGAACCGCCTCACCGCCAATCTATATTTTAGAGCAGAAATAAGAAAAATAAGATATACCCCCGGAAACCCCAGTTTTACTGTATAAATGTGGGGTTAAAGGGGTTCAAAATTATATTGGCATGTTTTCGTGATGAACAGCGCTGGTTCACTCGCTTTGATTTGAGCTCGTCCAATATTCTATTCCTTAATAGAAGTGGAGGCAATGGACTTGACCCTTAACCCTTTTTGTACCAAATTGAATCTTCCTCCTTATATACGGCATGAGTCCATTTCAAAATTTAGGGGTGACGAGTTGTGTTTTCCTCACAATTTATTTGGAAATGGTCTGAACCTTTTTGCAAACTGTTTAGGCCGCGTTCTGTGGCGTCTGGTCTGGACCTGCACCGTGTTGCCAATTATCCGTTTTGGGGTTTCTGGTACAAAATGCCTAGTGATAAGAAGCACATAATGTTTTGAAAATTTTTGAAAAAAAAAAAAAAAAAAAAAAAAAAAACATCATGTTAACAAGTTCGTGTAATGAACACCCCTCTAAATCCCACTTTATGTAGGGAAAACTGGGGTTTACTGTTATACATTATTTTTATAATTTAATAAGACATATGCTGTAGGTACTCGTTGAAACCGCCCAATGCGGTTCTAAAGAGCATCCACAACCTATGGAGGCGGGGCGACTTATGGTTGGAAAAATATCACATATTTTGATTAGAATAGTCACCATTTTGGAGATATGAAAGAATGCACAATGTCGCAAGGATGTGTAATCGTAATGTTCCTTCCCCTGAATATAGAGAATATCAGGTGAGTGGCTTTTGATATCAAGTTTATCAGGCAAGGCTTCGAGAACGCTTGTAGAATCGCGAGGCTTGCCGAGCGATTCTACATGCGTTCTCAAAGCCGAGCCTGATAAACTTGATATCAAATGACAAGAATCTGGTATTTGTTTATCAGTTTATTCTCTTGTACACTCTTAAATTAGCAATTTACGATCAGTTATTGATGGTCCTCAGTGCGTCCAGGCGTTATGGAGGTCGATATATTTAATATCAGCTGACAATATTTTTCCTGTGATATTTTTTCAAGTATTTTTCCATTTTTCCCAGTAACAATAACATTCTTGTCATTTTGCCAGTAGTCTGGTATATTCATAAAATTGCAATGTAACATTGACGTGATAAAGCTCACTTGACCTGGGATAGCATATCTTTATCATGTCAATGCGTTACAATGCAATATATATAGGGGGTAACTGATAAACGCTATTTATGTCCCATTAATAAAATCAGCAGAGTCGGACTAGTTCTTTTCTGCACTTGGTCTTAATATAGGTCTTAATATATAACTAACGAAATGGATCTTTGTCAGCTATCTCTGTTCTATAAGCTATTTTATAAAGCTTGTTAAATATATTTTGAGGGCCTCATGGGAGATTAATTACTAAGGCTGACACGATAAATCGTATAATCGATCGATAAATTCCAGAAAAATGATTATCATTTCTGATTTGCTTGTAATCGATTATTTGACAGGTACAGTTTACTAACCAAAGTTATGCCTAAAATAGCTGGCATCTCATCTGGGTCTGCACTGTTTGCTCAGGCCTGTCTGTTCAAATATACATATAGTAAAGTACAACATATGGTAAGAGACATGCTCAGACAGGTAAAATTATGAAAAAAGATCCATAGCGATTACTAATCGATTATCGATCGCAATGTCATTACTGATAATCGATTATCTTTTCAGCTCCGATTAGCCAGCCTTATAATTACTTCACCAATTCCATTGCCCTCTTGAAATAAAGAAAATAAATTATAAGTATTAAATAATTATAATCATTATTCGATCTTGCTTACTTTTTCAGATATCGTATTGGCTCTGATATCGTTTGGTGTCATGATAGTGGTTTTCATTGGATATGAAATATACGCAAGGAAGAAAAAGTTAGACAAAAGGTAATGTATTCGTATGTACCTATCTTCAGCGTTATACTGTCTATTGTACTAGAGCCAAATGCATAGTTTTTATACCCCACAACGCGTAGTGTTGGGGCATCATGATTATGCCCTACGGTATCTGCCCGTATGTGTTTGTCCATTCACCCACCCACGATTCGTTTTTGACATCACGAAAGAGACCCTATATAGTTTTGACCCACTTGAACCCCACTTTTATATAGTAGAACTGGGGTTTGTAGGGGTAAACCTTATTTTTCTTATTTCTGCTGTAACATAAAGATTGTGGGTACTTGTTAGAACCGCCTCGATGAGGCAGTTCTAACGAGTACCCACAATCTATATTTTGAGCAGACATAAGAAAAATATCACATTTTTTTGCCTTAAAATGGCATTTTTCACCAGTAAAATTAACAATGTATTTGTATAGGCGTGTTTTTGTAATGATCAATAACGAGTAATTTTTCAAGGACGTTCTTCATATTGTGTATACACATCTGCTTTGGGGTTCTATGGTTTAGGGTTCTTGGTTGGCAAAATTTGTCGACTATTAACCCTTATCTTGCTGAATATTCATTTAAGCCACACCCATTTCTGTCTATCAACCAATCAAATTACTTGATGTAATTTATTACTACAAATTCATAAACTGAATGTCAAACAGTGTAGATCCTGATCAGATGGCTTCTTCAGAAGCCATCTGATCTGGATCTACACTGTTTGCACAGATAGGGGTTGTCGTGAACAGCAAGATAAGGGTTAACAGATTTATGGTCCTTGCTAGTTCCTTATAAATGAATTGGTCGTTTCCGTGCAATAAAACGAGTATTGTTTCACGGATTTGGCATCAAATTGTGCATGCGCATTTGTATTAGGGCTGTATGGTTTGGGATTGTTAATGGACAAAATCCGTTTACTTTTTACAAAGTCATGGTCCTAGTCAGTTCTCAGTAAATGGCTTTGGCCTGTTCGTTTTTCCATGGATGACACCACACAAATATGCTCAGATTTATTGAAAACTCACCACTAGTACTAAGTACTTTACCTCAAATTTTAATTGATTCACAATTCCAGCATTTGATCACGTTTAATGAATTATCTTTAACTTATTCACAGACGCACTACAGAGTTACATCATTTCATTGGATGCAGAGATACAGCGACTCGAATAAGTCCACACACCCGATAAATCAAAATTACATAAAATATATCCTAATACCGGGTATGTCAGACATTAGCATCATGAGTTGCTTGGCATCGACGCCTCATGCTTCGAATTAAACGCTGTATCTGGCCATGTGTGATGTCCCATTCTTCTTGTAGCGCCATGCAAAGCTGCTGACGGATGATTGGCATATGACGTTGGCTGTACACTTATTTTCCGAGCTGGTCCCAAAGGTGCTCAATTGTGTAAAAACTTGCATACCATTTTGATTGAAAAAGTCCGTGGTTAGCCTCGCAGAATGAGCACGTGTATTGTCCTGTTGGAAAAGCATAACGTCACCATTACTGCGTAAAGACGGTAACACCTCGGGCTCTAAGATTTCAGGGATGTAGCGACGTGCCGTAAAATTGCCATCAACGATGGGTTTGGTTTTGTGGCGCCATGAAATCCCTCCCCACAAAATTACGCTACCACCACCCCAATGTGATATTTATTTAACATAGCAGTCTTGAAAACACTTCCCCAGTCGACGCCATACTTTACACCGCCTACTAAACATTTCAGCACAAACACGGGACTCGACGATGAATAATACACTACATCAACACTGTTGTGTCCATCGGATACGCTGTCGACACCAACAAAAGCGACTGATTCGACTTTCCGCCGTCAAAACATGCCCCCTATACGTCTTTTGGCTGGGAATATCAGTTGGAAAAGTCAGTCATATTTACCTTAAACTAAAGAAATCAAAATTCAAAAAGTGGTGCGTTTTCATCGAATTTGAGTATATATATATATATAGGCCACAAAAGGAAGCTAATTGTAGCCAAGGACCATTCAACTGATTCAGAAAGGACTGACCACTTCTCAATTTTTAGTTTTATGTTGTATTCTTACTTCCAAAGGACTGGATAGACAGAGATGGCGATATGATATTCGTATAGCGCACAGCAAAGATTATGGTCAGACCGTGCATGCGCAGTCTGACTAGAGTTGTTTCTGTGCGCAAGTCCGAAGATATATTTTTGGTTGATCCGTCTCATTTATTTATCGCTTTACTTTTCAGTGATATCTATTACAAATTACAAAAGGCAGCAAAGAAAAGTAAAATGATGGAACTAAGAGAACGAAGAAAAACATTGAAGCGAGAGAAGAAAGACAAGAAAAAGAAAATGAAGGACTTGAAGGATGATCAGAAGGACCTTCTGGTAGAAAGTCCTTAAATATTTGGATGATACGCGACAGGTGCTTTTGGCATTCCAAAAATTATGGTCCATATTTGTAATTTGTTGTTTCGCAGACACGTACTGTTGTCGGAGGATAAGTAGACATTGACGTAAAAAAGTATACCAAAAAAGGTAGGTTTGAATCATTACCATACCAATCATTGGCCGGCAAGACAGACTATACCGTTTTAATTATCATTACCGAAGCGTCGTTAGCTTTTGACAGTAGTGGACAATGCTTAATAACAAAAACATTCGCTGACGTCACTTTCAACTTATCTTCGGACCACAGTAATGTGTACTTTTGTTTTGTTTTCAAATTGTGACCAGTCCCGTATATATCAACGTATATGTAAGATGTGACAACGTTTGAATACAGAAAGATAGTTACTTTTTGTGATGCTAGGTAAAATGTCTGTAATTGACAGACCGATCTGATAAAAATTCGGGTTAACATCACGTGAACTAGTCCGCTAAATGCAGACCCCCTAACCCCACTTTATACAGAGAAAAAATGAGCCGGTTCTAACGAGCACCAAAAACCTATGTTTGCAGAATAAAGTGGAAAAATATCATGGATTTTCATCAGAAAAGTAGCCTTTTTGGGAGATTTGAAATAATGCACTATGTCGCACGGGTGTGTTATCGTAATGAAGAAGACGTTTGCACCCGAGAATATAAGAATCTTATATGGGTGTGAGGGGTGGATTGAAAAATCCGTCCCGAGGGACACTGTCCGGCATCACGAGGCTTGCCGAGTGATGCCGGACAGTGATCCCGAGGGACGGATTTTTCTATCCACCCCTCACACCCATATTGGATTCTTTTTCTTGCATACCATCCATTTCTATTGCGAATTTTTAATGCTGCTGTCACTTCTGTTACCGACGTCCGCCATTTTGTGATGACACAACAGGAATGTTTAGTGACGTCACGCATGACAACGCCGCACATGAGGTTGTAATCAACCAGTGATTTCTAAAACACGCGACTATATTCGATTTGGGGTCGGAACACCAGGGTCAGAACATAAATTTCTATCCCAGGGTAAAATCACGGATTTCCTTGTCTGGTGTGCAAGAATATGGTGTCTGTACTCAGTCTGTTACATTACGATAATATATTCATTACGAAAACACGCCTACACTTAGACATTGTCAATTTTATCGCCAAAAAGGAGAATTTTAAGATGAAAAACTGTGACATTTTCTTACTTCTGCTCAAAATATAGATTGTGGCTACACGTTAGAACCGCCTCATCGAGGCGGTTCTAACGAGTAGCAACAATCTCTATTTTAGAGCAGAAATAAGAAACATAAGGTTTATCCCTGCCAACCCCAGTTTTACTATATAAAAGTGGGGTTCAAGGGGGTCGAAATTATATAGGCATGTTATTGATGACATTTTTTGCTGCTATTTTAAGTAATTTTTTGGGGGGAAAATGATGTTTTCCTGCAGGGAAAATATTCCTTTCAGGCGGGGATTTATTTCCTTTCAAACATCATCATGCACTATGACGCGCCAAACTCGGGACACATTACGTCACGTCAAAGCGCTAATTACGTCAGTTTTAAGACGTTAGAAAGGCCAAAAACGGCCGATTTAATAAATGTAATATAAACATTAATACATCTTTAGTTTTGAATACAGGAAATATTTCCCTCGAAATTTGCAAATCTTATAAACAAACTTGTGCATTCGCACTTGTTCGTTTACTTCATTTGCAAGTCTCTCGGGGAAAATATTTCCCGTATTTAAAACTAAAGATGTATTAATCTCTATTTATCCATGTGACATAGTGCGTTCTTTCATATCACTAAAACTATTATTTTTCTGATGATTTTGTTTATAATTCATAGGCGGTGGGTGCTCGTTAGAACCGTTCTAACAAGTACCCATAATCTGTCACTGAGGCGGTACTCACGAGAGCCCACAACCTACATGTATGTAATCGAGCAGAAATATCAAAAATACTGTATACACCTGTAAACCCTAGTTATCTGTATATAAACAGGTCGGAGAAAGTTGTTTTACGAGTATTTAAAGAAAGTCTGTAAATTTAAAGACTGTCTGTAAATTTCAAGAGTTTTTAGTCTGTAAATTAAAATACTGACACAAATAAAATCATGAAAATGGTGTGAAACGGAAAAATCCCACTTTGCTTTTTATAGTAATTTGAACGTTATCTGTGGAATATTTTATAATGTGCAACTGCAAATTATATAATTGTCTTTATTTAATTAAATCCCCTTCAACCATAATTGAAGAGTTCTCAAAAAATCAGGTTTGTAAAGAGATTCAGTTGTATAAAGAGCTAAGAAATGAAGGTGTACAACGCTTTTATCATTTTGCCAACATACCATCGACAGACAGTTTTTCTGACAACTAAAAATTCATGAAAGTTTCAAACAGTAAAATGTCCAAAAACGAAACGACGTCAATACGAAACTCATCTTATGTTCGACCTTTGACAGATGTTTCCTCCCTTTCTGCCGTGTTTCGCTGCATTTGTGGTCTAAGGGAAGGAACTGTGTTGTTTTGTTTCTTAATTATTTTCTATCATTAAAACGATATTTATTGACAATAAAATACATGCAGCCTTCAGCAATTCTTTATTCTATAATGAGATGAAAAATGAGGCTGCGTATGAGAATACGAATTTTTCGTGTTTCATCATTTTTAATGATTTTCCTTGTCACTGTTGTGTGAGTCTTTAAATCTACACACTAAAAAGTCTTTAAATTTACAGACAGTCTTTAAATTTACAGACTGTCTTTAAATAAAACAACTTTCTTCTACCTGATAAAGGGGTCTAGAGGTATGTTAATTGCACGGACTTGTTATTGTGATGCATCTAAAGCATATTAGATATAAATGCCTAAGAATGAACCTTTAAAACTGACATACTTTCCTTTTTTTAACATACTTTACTTTTTTGTTGTTTTTATTTTTGTTGCAAGGGAAATACTTTTCAAGACTTCCTTTGTTTAATATCTGTGTTTTTTTTCTCTTAAGGAAAGAATTTGCTAATTATTTCATGTGTCATCATGTGAACAAGTCTGTTTATTGAAAACCTCTGTAATTCACACGTTAGACCTCAACGAGGTGGTCCTAGCATGCACCTACAATCTATGTTTGTTATAAGATAAATGTAAAAAAGTCAACAGAAAATAAGCTTTGGCGATATGGGCCCCGTCAAGCGATTTTGGTACTAATCGCATATGCGAGCAGCGAAGGTTCAGGCGAGCCTGCGCATCCGCGCAGTCTCGCCAGAACCTTCGCTGCTCGCTCATACAAGTAGTGAATCAAGAGGAACCTTCAGACAGAAAGCCATATCCCTGGCCCCTCTGAATGGCTGGGCATGCGCAGTTAAAATTTGTCATGACGGAATGCTCGAAGACACAAATTCGCTTGGCGGGGCTCATATGAAAGAATCCACTAGACCACACGGATGTAGTTTCGTAATAGGCAGCCATTTTCATATGGTTCTACGGACTGCAATGCCATTCAACTAAAATTAATTATTAAGTAGATAACATCATATCATAATCAAAGCACTGAAGCACTAATGCATCGATTGTCTGTGTGTAACTGTCCTCAACGGGGATTTACACTGATGGGTCTAACCCTTAAATTCCTGGCCTGTAAGTAAATATTGTAGACCCTCATCAGACGCCATTTTGTGGTGTCTGATCTGGATCTACGTACATGGTTAAGTCTAGATTTTACAGATTATTAACCCTCTTACGCAATTTTGTCCTCACAGCGATTAGAACAGCATGGTCATTTTCTATAAATAACCGTAAACTTTAGTTCATCATTGTTTCTGTTTTAAACATAGATTGTGGGTGCTCGTTACCTAAGGCAGTTTTAATGGCTACCAACAGTCTGGACAAGAATAAGTGGGTGGTTGAGTGAGGCAAAGGTGACGTGTTTCTTTCGCACTAATATTGGAATACAGTTGGGCAAGGCCTGCTGTCCTTGCGGCAGGTAGGGGTGGAGGCCTCTGAGGGGGAGCATTGTTACTTCTTCTATCTCTACATTTCCATTCATTTTCCCATCACGTGAACAAGTCCGTGAAATAAAGACCCCCTAAACCCCCACTTTATATAGAGAAAACTGGGGTTTACGGGGGTAAACATTATTTTCCTTATTCCTGCTCCAAGACATAGTTTGTGGGTACTCGTTAGAACCGCCTCAATGAGGCGGTTCTAACGAGCACCCAAAACCTATGTTTGGAGGAGATCACAAATTTTCATCAGAAAAAAAATACGTTTTTTGAGGTTTGAAAAATGCACTATATCACACGGATGTGTTATCGAAATGCTCTTTCTCTCGTTCGTAACTGTCATCTCTTCTACACTCTCTTCTATCGCTTTTCTCCCGCCCCCGCCCATAGGGGCTTGAAGAAGAAATATATGGGCTGCACGATGCTTCCACGCAGAGCTGAATTCGGCCCGCACACTAGTACTGGTAAACCGCTTAGAGGATCTAAGCCTGTCCAGGAACCGCGGTGCGAGGTTGACCGTCCATGCTAATAAACCCTATTGGTTTCATTGGGTGACAGGGCTTGAGATGTCATTTCATCTCAGTGTTGGGTAAAAGTCCCACAAAATTGGAAGCAACGTCTCCAAAATGACCTTTACAGTGTTGACTGGGACGTTAAACCTCAAATCAAACAAACAAACAAATCTATCGCTTTTCTCCCTTTCTCTGTGAGACCACACAAAATGAACCACAATGGTTGAGGGAACCACAATGGTTGAGGGTTGACGCGACGGTAAACCCAAAGCAGTCAATCAATCAACTGAACAAGAATAAGGAAAATAATCCTCATCTCTAAAATAATGGCCCACCCCAAACTGTTCTCTATATAAGCATATAAGGTGGGGTTTCCAGGGGCCTTTATTTCAAGATTGTGTGGCAGAGTTGCCAATCCACCGAAAAGCAAAGTGCCGTCACTATGTCGTAGCAAGAGTATAACATTCTTATTCTTGAAAAAAAATGCCATATTATGTTATACAAGTCCATGAAATGAACACCAATTTAAGAAAATAATCCTCATCTCTAAAATAATGGCCCACCCCAAACTGTTTTCTATATAAGCATATAAGGTGGGGTTTCCAGGGGCCTTTATTTCAAGATTGTGTGGCAGAGTTGCCAATCCACCGAAAAGAAAAGCGCAGTCACTATGTCGTAGCAAGAGTATAACATTCTTATTCTTGAAAAAAAAAAAAAAAACATGCCATATCATGTTATACAAGTCCATGAAATGAACACCAATTTAGGAAAATAATCCTCATCTCTAAAATAATGGCCCACCCCAAACTGTTCTCTATATAAGCATATAAGGTGGGGTTTCCAGGGTCTTTATTTCAAGGTTGTGTGGCAGAGTTGCCTCCCCTGAGTTGCCAATCCACCGAAAAGCAAAGTGCAGTCACTATGTCGTAGCAAGAGTATAACGTTCTTATTCTTGAAAAACAAAACACAAAAAACACGCCATATCATGTTATGCAAGTCCATGAAATGAACACCAATTTAAGCCCCATTTTTTATATATCTACAGGAAACTGAGTTTTACAGGAGGGTACAATATTTTTCTCATTTCTGCTCTAAGACGTGGGCTATGGGTACTCGTTAGAACTGCCTAAATGAGGCCTGTAAACCCACTTTCTCTGTATAGAGTGGGTTCACTGGTGTGTTAAGTACCGACTACGAGATTTTCTATATCCAAATCTTACATATTCCGGTATAATGACGTCTCATGCAATTCAAGATGGATATCTTCAACGGGAATGGATACACCTTCATGGGAGTTAACTCCTGCAAATGTATTTTGCCTCCGCTGTCAATAGGGGCCAAATCTTAAAGGAAAGAATTTGCTCATGAGGAGCAAATTCTTTACTTGAAGAGTAGAACCTTTTTCAGTGGGACAGAGCTAATAGAAGAGTTAACTCCCTTTGAAAAATGGCGAAACAATCTGTAAGGTGTAGGTAGCTTTGCACTAAATACGGGAGGTACTGGATTTTATCACTTTGGGACAGAGCTTTTAGTTGCAGTCTAAATACCAGGCAGGCTTCCATTGGAAAAATATCCCATGTTTCATTTCAATGTGAGAAAAGGATAGTTATAAGGAAATAAAATGATGTGTGTTTTATAATAATATCTGCAAGCTCAAAGAAATTGTTGCTGATTTTATATTGTCACCTCTCCTTTAAAAAGCCGGCTTGTATTCACCTGCGAATCTGCATGTAAACAAACATGGCGGACCATAACTTGAAAATGAGATGGGCAACATGTGGATTTTTTTCTCATCAACTTGTTGAGCTAGGATGGCTCTATAAATGAGTAAGGTTTGAAAAGTTGTGTATGTGTAGTTGTTGTGGGAGCATGTAAAAGGTTACTATTGTCGCCTATGGAAAATATTTAGTGGTAAGCTCCCTATACCAAAAAGTTGAAAAATTAGCCCCACACTCCAGTTTTCAGTCATTACATCATATTTTCACACATTGGTAGGTTCTATCCAATTCTGCATCATAAAATGGATATTCCTGGCATGCGGTTTGCCACAGAAACTGTAAAAAAGTGTAAGGTTAGTGGTAATTAAGTCTAATTGGGTGTATTTAATCAGTTTTTGCTTCTGATCTGTGCATTGGGGTGGGGAGGTTACTTTAAAGCCATATTAATCAATTGTTATTGGGTTTGTTTTGGCAAAAAGCTTACAGTAAGTGTATAACCGGATACACAAGAGAAAGAATCTACTCCATCTGGAATTTAACAGTAAGGTTACATGGTTTATGGCCTTGGTCTCTAGCCAAATCAAAACTTCAAAATTGTATCTGCTGCAATATCGCGATAAGTTTTCTCATCTATTATTGGTTCTTATTGATTAGATCATGTTAAAGGATCTGAACAGATATGTATCCACTGTTTCACATGGTATTAAGGCATTTATAATCATTTTTGTCAACGTTTTATCATCAAAATATCCTCAAAATGCCATTTTTACATAAAATAGGGGGTATAGGTGTGAAATCAGCCATAAATACCAGTTGGTATGCTATTAAGGCATAATTTAGTGCATTTTAGGATTGAAGTGTTCCAAAGACATAGGAGAAGAACCACTGATGCAAGCCGGTGTCTGGGTTCCATTCCAGAAAGAGGTAAAATTTGCGCTTTTTCACAAACTATGGTTTGTTCGGCTTTCATTGTAGAATCTGAAAGCGATAACTTTTTCGCAACCTTCAAAGATTCTTTGTCACTGAACATTTATTATGCATGCTTAAATTATTAGATATGATCTAAATTTCTATTTGACAATGCTTTGATGGATCATAAAGACAATAAGGGTTTGGTATAGGTAGCTTTGCACTAAATACGGGAGGTACTGGATTTTATCACTTTGGGGCAGAGCTTTTAGTTGCAGTCTAAATACCAGGCAGGCTTCCATTGGAAAAATATCCCATGTTTCATTTCAATGTGAGAAAAGGATAGTTATAAGGAAATAAAATGATGTGTGTTTTATAATAATATCTGCAAGCTCAAAGAAATTGTTGCTGATTTTATATTGTCACCTCTCCTTTAAAAAGCCGGCTTGTATTCACTGCGAATCTGCATGTAAACAAACATGGCGGGCCATAACTTGAAAATGAGACGGGCAACATGTGGATTTTTTCTCATCAACTTATTGAGCTAGGATGGCTCTATAAATTAGTAAGGTTTGAAAAGTTCTGTATGTGTAGTTTTTGTGGGAGCATGTAAAAGGTTACTATTGTCGCCTATGGAAAATATTTAGTGGTAAGCTCCCTGTATCCATTCCCCTTAGGAGAATTTCTAAATTTCCAGGCGAGGCTACTCTCAGAACAATTTTCTCCTCCACCTTGTACCATTGACACTTTAATTGGAACAGATACACCTGGCGGATAGTTCTGCCATTTTTCAAAGGGATACAACTTTCGGGACTTCCTGTCCGCTTTTCCATGAAGACCGCCACGTTGAAAAGGGGTCTACTCTTTAAAGGGTCTACTCTTTAAGGAAAGAATTTTCTCCATTCTTTCCTTTAAGAATTGACCCCTATTCACATGGAAGACGAAAATACGATGGCCGGAGTTGCCTCCCCTAAAGGTGTATCTATTCCCCTTAATCTATATATGACAATAGAATCTTCCAACAAAGAAGTTTGGAGTTGTCCATTTTCAATTACAGGGGTGTTTGTAGCAGGTTTTCCATAAATGTGTGTTATTTATGCAAACAGGGTATACACTGTTCCAAAAAATGGGCCGAAAGGCATACATTCTATATGGGTTTATTTGTTTGTATTGAGGGTTTACGTACCAGTCATTTTGGAGACGTTGCTTCCAATTTTGCGGGACTTTTGACCGACGTTGAGATAAAATGACTTCTCAAGTCCTACCGCTTAAACAAAGCATAGGGTTCATATGCGGGGACAGTTCGACTCGCACCAATTTGCCTGTGCATGCTTAGACCTTAAAAAGCGGTTTACCAGTACACATGCTCGGTTGGTTTTAGCTCGTGCGGAAGCAACATGCACAGTTGTTGACATATGCTCGTAGTTCACGAACTTATTGTTTATCCTTGTTCTAATGTTTTATGAAATTGAACTGTATTGTGTTCGAAATGTGCTTTGTTGTGATGTATGGTTATGCACGTTATTTGGAACAAAATAGAAACAGAATCCTTCATAGCTTTTTTTCTTGCACACCAGACAAGGAAATCCTTAATTTTACCCTGGTATAGAAATTTATGTCCTGACCCTGGTGTTCCGACCCAGGCAACTAACATAAATGCGCTTCCTTTCTATTCAACTGCCGGAACTTCTTCCACACTACTTTTATTTTGTAAACAATATACAGCTCGTCAAAACCAACAGGAGGTGTTGTGCAAAAAAAAATCCAATATGGGGTTCTGTTGTAGATGGGCGTTGGAAACGCTCATCTCCAACAGAACCCCATATCAGATTTTTATAATCTTCGTTTCCTTTACACTCAACCAAAAGGACAAATGCATTGTTTTTCATTCATTCGACAAACGATATCAACCAAATCTCAGGATTGGTGTTCAGTTTGGTGAGTTCTTTAACCCTTGACCTGCTAAATATTTTTAAATATGTCACACCCACTACTGATTATCAACCAATCAGATTTCTTGATGCAAATTATTGCAACAAATTCATGAGCTGAATGACAAACAATGAAGTTCCTGATCAGATGGCTTCTTCAGAAGCCATCTGATCTGGATCTGCATTGTTTGAAAGGCAAGACATATCCGGGTTCAGCAGGACAAGGGTTAAATCAGGGGTATAGTCGCAGATGAGATTGACTAGGCGCCTAGGTGGAGCTATTCAGGTGTTGTCAATATATGTCAAATTCGCTGAGTAAACCAGAAGATTCAGTAGAGTGCCCTTCGCATGCTTTCTGCAAGAAGACCAAATGACCATATACGCCACAGCTTTGTGCTACAGATGAATTCAAACAACCAGATGACTTGTTATGCTCCCCGAAGGGGGAGCCATATAGTCGCCGCTTTGTCCGTCCGTCCGTCACGCTCTATATCTCTAAAAGTATTGAAGGTATTTAAGTGAAACTTGATATACTGATAGAAGGCGATGAGGGGAATCGTAAAATACAAGAACCATAACCCTGTCACCAGTATTTATGGAGTTACTTCCCTTCTTAACTATTTCAATGAAAAGATTGTCCGGAGCATATCTCTGAAAGTATAGAAGGGATTTAAGTGAAACTTAATACATTGATAGATGGCCATCAGAGGAAGTGCAGAGTGCAAGAACTGTAACTCTATCACAAGTAATTACAGAGTTATTTCCCTTTTTAGTTTTTGCTATATTAAGCTTGTCCGGAGCATATCTCTAAAAGTTTTAAAGGTAATTTAGTGAAACTTGATACACTGATAGGGGGCTATGAGAGAAATCACAGAATGCAAGAAGCATGACCCTACCAACAGTATTTACAGAGTTACTTCCCTTCTTAATTAGGGCCCTACACAGTATTTTGGGTGCCCTATAGTAATCTCCTTGTCAGTCAGTTTCAAATCTAAACCAAAACATTTAACCGGTTATAACTTCTAAACTATTATCCCTACTCCCATGAAACTTCGCACTCATACTAACAATCACAAGACCTACATTCTGATAAACCATGCTGCTTTTGTCCATGTGTTTGTCACGTCTTAACAAAAAAACTTAACCTCGGTCATAATTTCAAAAGTATTTGCCCTACTCTCATGAAACTGCACACACTTACTTACTATCACAAGATCTACATTCTGACAAAGGGCCATAACTATATTGCTTTCCGGTGTGTGTTTGTCAGGCAATAACCAAACAACTTAAACTCGGTCAAAATTTTAAAAGTATTTATCCTACTCTCATTAAACTTCACACACATACTTACCATCACAAAACCTATATTCTGACAAAGGGCCATAATTATGTTGCTTATTTACACTGAATTTTCTCCCCTTTTTCAAAAAATATCTCCTGTTGTTTCATAACCATGGGTAATAGGGCTTTCATATTTCACATATATATTCCTTGTGACATTCTTCATTGAAAATCACTTACTAGGGAACACAAAACTGAGTTTCTTTGTCTTATGGTTTAAGATTTACATGCCCTTGCACGGAAGGGGCCTTACATTTCTCCTTAATTTTGCAGTCTTTTTTGAAAATCACTAACTAGGGAATTCTTAGACTTTAGGTTAAACCCATTTGGTACCGGAAACCCCAAAAGGAGTAAGTGGCAAACAGTACAGGCCCAGATCAGACGCCTCGAAACTCGTGTTTGTCACGCCTTAACCTGGCCCTACTCTTATGAAACTTCACACACATACTTACCATCACAAGACCTACATTCTGACAAAGGAGAATAACTTGTGTGTTTGTCACACCTAAACCAAAAACCTTAACCTCGGTGATAACTTCAAAAGTATTTTGTCTACTCTCATGAAACATCACACACATAATTACCATCACAAGACCTACATCCTGACAAATTGCATTTGGGTGTGTGTTTGTCAGGCTACATTCTGACAAAGGGCCATTACTATATTGCTTATTTTCACTAATCATCTCCCCTTTTTCAAAAAAATATCTCCTGTTATTTCATAACCATGGGTGATAGGGCTTTCATGTTTCACAAGTGTATTCCTTGTGACATTTTCCATTGAAAATCACTTACTAGGGAACACAAAATTGAGTTTCTTAGCCTTATGGTTTAAGATTTACAGGTCCTTGCAGGGAAGGGGCCATACATTTCTCTTTTTTTTTTTTGGCATTCTTTGTTGAAAATCACTACCTGCTTTATTTGTACTCCAAACATCAGCTGAGGGTACTCATTAGAACCTCCTCATTCAGACGGTTCTAACGAGTACCCATAACCTTTGTCTTCAAACAAATCTTATCAAACTTCAAAGTGTATAGGATCATTTCACTAAAATAACCCTCCTACTACTGCGCATCTTCGGGGAGCATCCCTCGGTTTCACCGATGCTCTTGTTTTACCTTTTTGTTACTAGAACACTCCAAAGGCGGTTGCGACAACTATACAAGCTAGGAAAAAAGTTTCATGCTCATATAATCATCATCATCATGGACAAGCCCATGAAATGAACAACCCACGCACGCACACACATACACACACATACACACACACTCAACCCCAATTTATATAGAGAAAACTGGGGTTTACCGGGATACATTAATTTTCATATTTTGATGCGTCGGTTCTAACGAGCACCGCAGTAAACGAGGACTGTTCAAATATGAATGCAAGTAGAACGTTTTCTCATGCACTAATGCGAAAATCACCTGGAAATAAATATCAAATAAATATCACAGCGTAGAAAAACATTTTACCTATACATTGATAACAAACCTGTTAAAATCCGTCCACTTTAGCCATGTATATCGTTCGATAAACACTGTCTACTCTTGTATACTAATACAAAACATGGTTGGAAGAAGGCCAGAGTACGCCGTTGAAATACGGTCCTATATTAAAAATCGCTGTATTCTATGTATACGGTGCAAAGACATTTTTGATGAAATATGTTCGGTTTATGGGCATAATGAAATATCATTTCCGACATTTTTTCGTTAGTGTAAGAAATTCAGCTGTGGGCTAGGCTCAACAGAAGATGCACCACATGATCGTCGGCCGAAAAGAGCAACGTCTGCCAAGATGGTTGCTAGAGCGAAAGAAATAGTTGCTACCGATGCACGATACACCACTAGGAAAATAGCTAGTATGGTTGGCATCTCATTATGAGCAGCTCATACAATTCTGAAACGGGATTTGAAAATGAGAAAGATCTGTGCTAGATGGATTCCCCATCTGTTGACAGATGAGCAGAAAATGACAAGTGTTCAGTGCGCCAAGAAACTGCTTAAAAATTTTACAAATTACAATGCACGGTCTTTCGCTAATGTCGTCACAGGTGATGAGACATGGGTTCACCTTTTTTAGCCAAAACGAAAGAGTCAGAACAAAATATGGGCAACAAAGTATTGCAAAAGACCATGCATTGCAAAGCGGACCATGAGCGTCAAGAAGGTAGTATATGCCCTGCTATTCAGGTTGCTGTGCCTAAAGGCAAATCTGTAAATGCGAAGTTTTACAAGAATAAAGTTCTTCGAAAATTGAAGAAATATTTCAAAGAACGAAGATCTGCAACTGGTTTGGCCAATGTCAGATTGCTACATGACAATGCGTCATCGCACAAGGCGTTCATTGTGCAAGACTATCTGAAGCAGGAAATGGTTGTTGAACTCCCTCACCCCCCGTATTCCCCTGACCTTGCCCCGTGTGACTTTTTTTTGGTTCCCGCGGCCTTTCTGGTCGACAATTTGTACAGCGCAAACACCTCGGTTCTGCAATATTCCAGTGCCTTCATAGTATACATCGAAAGACTATTTAGAAGCCTCCGTGGTGCAGTGGTTACGCTGCTCGCCTTGTAAACCAGGGATCGCAGGATCGATCCCGGGCTTCTCCAGACTTTCGGATGAGTCTTTAAACCGAGGTCCCGTCTCCGTATGACCTTAGCTGTTGGTGGGACGTAAAACTAAAACTCACTCACTCACTCGAAAGACTACCAAAATGCATTCAATGATTGGATCAGAAGACTGAAAGTTTATATACTCACCGGAAATAGAAACTATACACTCATTTTTAAGTTGTCACTGGCGAAACATTTTAATGAAATTTGAATTCCAATTATATAAATTATCATCATTGGCATGTCTTATTTATCGAATAAAATGTTTAACGATAGCTACGATTTAACGGGTAGAGCCACAGGCTCAAAGCAAGGGTCAAAATTATGCTGTTCAAGTTTCCATTGAGTCAAACTTTTTGTGTCGCGAATGTGATTCCAATTTTTACCAGTTATTACGCATCATCTAACGTTGGGAATATTGTTTACAAAATGAAAATTTTCACAATGGTTGAAATGTTATCGACGTTTAAATATTGGACCAAACCACCGGAAGTGAGCGAAAAGTATGGCATTTCTGATTGCGGTTTTTATTTTTACCAATATTTAAGACACAGCTGAGAATGCTAAAACGATTGAAGGCACTTTCGGGTTTATTTTTGGCTTGAAACATTATTTTGAAAATTTCGCTGAAAAAAAGCAGTTTTTGAGATTTCAATACAATGTTTGTTTCCCGATAATTTTTAGATGCTATGTTATTTTTTATTCCTTGCTTTGTACTTGTTACCTATACGGAAAAAATGTTGACGTCAAAATTCGATTACAAACAGCTTTTGTGAAAAATGCACTTTTTTACATTTTTCCCAAAAACTTTTATTTTGAACACCAGATTTTCTTAAAATTGTTACAGGATTCATGTCGATAGTTAGTAAAGTCCTTAATCAGTAATTTTTAACTGAATTATCCACTTGTTTTGTCAGGCGAGAAAATTTAAAAGTGTATAGTTTCTATTTCCGGTCAGTATATATCTGTTAAAGGGGAATACTTGGAGGGGACAAAATAAATTTTTCATCGAAATCTATCAATGAATCATTTTTATGTGCTTAGTTGCATGCAAACTTGAACAGTCCTCGTAAATATAAACAAAAGGGGTAATTGGCAAACAGTGCAGGCCCAGATCAGACGACGCAGAACGCGGCGTAAATAAATTTTGAAGAAAACGCAACCTGACACCCCTACATTTTGAAATGGACTCCTGCCTTATATAAGGAGGAGATTCCATTTGGTACAAAAAGGGTTAAAGCACTCATGTACAAGCCTGTCCAGGCACAGTGTGTTTAGATCAACTGACCAGCTCGATATGACCTCCATAGTAATGACTGGGCCGTTAAACTCCAGACAGGCAAACAAATTTAGGAACGAAAAGAAAATCCTCTATTTTATCCTGGACATTTGCTCTTATGCCTCTGACAGTATTTGTTGAATAAGATTGCTGAAAACAGTATAATCTTTGACATTGTCATCCTTGGTGTTACAGTCCCAAATTAGAAAATAGAAGTGAAGGCAATGATCAGGAATCAATACAGTTAACCCACAGCTCCCATCAGAGACACCAAAGGGAAAGAAACACAGCCTCAGTGGTTAAGCTACTCGCCTCATAAACCTGGTGTCGCGGGTTCGATCCCAAGCTTCTCCAGACTTTCAGATGTCTTTAAACCAAGGTCCTGTCTCCGTCTGACCATAGCTGTAGGTGTGACATGAAACTAAAACGTGCACATACAGTCCAAAATTCTGTTTTGCGGCTACACTGAGGTGTTGCTGTAAAACCAAATTTGTGACTATCAAACGGATGCAAATGCAATGTCCGAGACATTTATCCATTAAATATTTTCTTAGTTTCTGATAATGATATTCGACCATCACAACTGTTTTGTGGCATTTTTGTTACTGTAAATTAACCAATAAAATGCCAATCACGACATCTGTCGTCTGCTTTGTAGTCTGCCGGTTACTTCAAAATACCTTTTTGCAAACAGTGTGGATCCAGATCAGAGGAGCAGTCTGATCTGGGCCCACACTGTTTGCCTGTATGCAAAAATATTTTTAAAAACTTTGCAAGAAGATTCAGCAGACAACATAAGCAGACGACATTTTCAGATGTAGTTTTTCTCAGCATTTTAAGAGTTAACAACCGTGGTTTTGACACCGCAAATCATTCTTAGTACCTCAAACTTATGATCAAATCCATTATCACATCAAATGCCTTAGTTCACTTTACCTAAATGGAATTTTCTGACTTTGTATGGCAAGAGTCTTTTTCAAAATTTAGGGCCTTGATGTTTATTTTTTTTTTAGAAACCTATTTAAACAAGAGGGCTATGATGGCCCTGGATCGCTCACCTGATCCATAGAGTAACAAGTGGGCCCCGGGGGGGGGGGGGGGGGGGGGCATTATTCACCCTAGGGTTATAATGTGCATAATGTTGAGGGAGGTTTAAAAAAGTGAAGCTTCATACCAAATATCAACAAAGGCAATAATTTGAACAATCTTGGCAAAGGTCCACTAGATGAAGCTACACACCAAATATCAAAGACCTGAGCCGTGCGGTTTCAGAGAAGAAGATTTTTTTTAAAGATATTACCTACATAAGCCTATGTGAAACCAAATGGCCCCGGTGCGGAGGCATTATTAGCCTCAGGGCTATAATTTAAACAGTCTTGATAAAGGTCCACTAGATGAAGCTCCATACTGAATATCAAAGACCTGGGCCTTGCTGTTTCAGAGAAGAAGATTTTCAAAGATTATCTCAATATAAGTCTATGTAAAACCAAAGGGTCCCGGGCGGGGGAATTTGTGGCCCGAGGGCTATAATTTGTTCAATCTTTGTAGAAGTCCACTAGATGAAGCTCCATACCAAATATCAAAGACATGGCCTTGCAGTTTCAGAGAAGAAGATTTTTAAAGATTTCCCTTTATTAGTCTATGTAAAACCAAAGGGTCTCGGCGCAGGGGCATCTTTGGCCCCAGGGCTATAATTTGAACAATCTTGGTAGAGGTCCACTAGATGAAATTTCACACCAAATATCAAAGACGTGGGCCTTGTGGTTTCATAGAAGAAGATTCTGAAAGATTTTCCCTATATAAGTCTATGCAAAACCAAAGGGCCACCAGGCGGGGGCATTTTTGGTCTCAGGTCTATAATTTGAACAATCTTGGTAGGGGTCCACTAGATGAAGCTTCATATCAAATAACAAAGAATTTTGGCCTAGCAGCTTCATAGAAGAAGATTATTAAAGATTTTCCCTAGGTCCACTAGCTGAAGCTTCATACCAAATATCAAAGACCTAGCCTTGCGGTTTCAGAGAAGATTTTTCAAGATTTTCCATATATAAGTCTATGTAAAACCAAAGGGCCCCGAGGCGGGGGGGCATATTTAGCCCCAGCACTATAATTTGAACAATCTTGGTAGGGGTCCACTAGATGAAGCTTCATATCAAATATCAAAGAGTTTGGGCCTTGCAGCTTCAGAGAAGAAGATTTTTAAAGATTTTCCCTATATAAGCCTATGTAAAACCAAAGGGCCCGGGGGGGGGGGGCATTTTTGGCCCCAGCACTATAATTTGAACAATCTTGGTAGGGATCCACTAGATGAAGCTTCATACCAAACATCAAAGACCTGGGCCTTGCGGTTTCAGAGAAGAAGATTTTTAAAAGATTGTCCCTATATGAGCCCTTGTAAAACCAAAAGGCCCCGGGGCGGAGGCGTTTATGGCCCTAGCACTATAATTTGAACAATCTTGGTAGGGGTCCACTAGATGAAGCTTCATACCAAATATCAAAGACCTAGCCTTGCGGTTTCAGAGTAGATTTTTCAAGATTTTCCCTATATAAGTCTATGTAAAACCAAAGGGCCCCGAGGCGGGGGCATATTTGGCCCCAGCACTATAATTTGAACAATCTTGGTAGGGGTCCACTAGATGAAGCTTCATATCAAATATCAAAGAATTTTGGCCTGCAGCTTCAGAGAAGAAGATTTTTAAAGATTTTCCCTATATAAGCCAATGTAAAACCAAAGGGCCCCGGAGCGGGGGCATTTTTGGCCCCCAACACTATAATTTGAACAATCTTGATAGGGATCCACTAGATGAAGCTTCATACCAAATATAAAAGATCTGGGCCTTGCGGTTTCAGAAAAGAAGATTTTTTCAAGATTTTCCCTATATAAGCCCATATAAAACCAAAGGGCCCGGGGCGGAGGCGTTTTTGGCCACGTGGAGGGGGCATTTTTGGTCTCAGGGCTATAATTGGAACAATCTAGGTAGAGGTCTACTAGCTGTAGCTTCATACCAAATATCAAAGACCTAGGCCTTGTGGTTTCAGAGAAGAAGAATTTTTCAAGATTTACCCTATATAAGTCTATGTAAAACCGAAGGGCCCCGGAGCGGGGACATTTTTGGCCCCAGGGTTATAATTTGAACAATCTTGGTAGAGGTCCACAAGATGAAGGTTCATACCAAATATCAAAGACTTGGGCCTTGCAGTTTCAGAGAAGACGATTTTTAAAGATTTTCCTTATATAAGCCTATGTAAAACCAAAGGGCCCCGGGGCAAGGGCATTTTTGGTCCCTACACTATAATTTGAACAATTTTGGTAGGGGTCCACTAGATGAAGCTTCAAATCAAATAGCAAAGCTCTGGGCCTTGCAGTTTCAGAGAAGAAGATTTTTAAAGATTTTCCCTATAAACCCATGTAAAAACCAAAGGGTCTCGGGGCGGGGGCATTTTTGGCCCCAGGGCTATAATTTGAACAATCTTGATAGAGGTCCACTAGATGAAATTTCACACCAAATATCAAAGACCTAGGCATTGTGGTTTCATAGAGGAAGATTTTTACAGATTTTCCCTATATAAGTCTATGTAAAACCAAAGGGCCACGTGGCGGGGTCATTTTTGGTCTCAGGGCTATAATTTGAACAATCTTGGTAGAGGTCCACCAGATGAAGCTTCATATCAAATATCAAAGACCTAGGCCTTGTGGTTTCAGAGAAGAAGATTTTTTCAATATTTTTCCTATATATAAGTCTATGTAAAACCAAAGGGCCCCGGAGCGGGGGCATTTTTGGCCCCAGCACTATAATTTGAACAATCTTGGTAGGGGTCCACTAGATGAAGCTTCATACCAAATAGCAAAGACCTCGGCCTTGCAGTTTCAGAGAAGAAGATTTTTAAATATTGCCCCTATATAAGCCCTTGTAAAACCAAAGGGCCCAGGGCGGGGGCATTTTTGGCCCCTGCACTATAATTTGAACAATCTTGGTAGGGGTCCAATAGATGAAGCTTCATACCAAATATCAAAGACCTGGGCCATGCGGTTTCAGATAAAAGATTTTTACAGATTTTCCCTATATAAGCCCATGTAAAACCAAAGGGCCCCGGGGCGGGGGCATTTTTAGCCTTAGCACTATAATTTGAACAATCTAGGTAGGGGCCCAATAGATGAAGCTTCATACCAAATATCAAAGACCTAGGCCTTGCGGTTTCAGAGAAGAAGATTTTTTATGTTTTCGGTAACAAAAATCTATTTTTGGCTCCTGTGACCTATATGTGCAACGGACCGGAACCATTTGAATAACTTTGAAAGGGGACCACCTGAGCATCATTCCTGTGAAGTTTGGTCAAAATTCGATTAGTGGTTTAGGAGGAGATGTCGTTTGAAGAAATTGTTTACGGACGGACGCACGCACGCACGCACGCACGACGGCCCCAGGGCGGGGGCATTCTTGGCCCCAGCACTATGATTTGAACAATCTTGGTAAGGTCCACTAGATGAAGCTTCATACCAAATAGCAAAGACCTGGGCCTTGCGGTTTCAGAGAAGAAGATTTTTAAAGATTATCCCTATATAACCCATGTAAAACCAAAGTGCCCCGGGGCGGGGGCATTTTGGCCCCAGCACTATAATTTGAACAACCTAGGTAGGGGTCCACTAAATGAAGTCATACCAAATAGCAAAGACCTGGGCCTTGTGGTTTCAGTGAAGAGTTTTAAAGATTTTCCCTATATAAGCCCATGTAAAACCAAAGGGCCCCGGGGCGGGGGCATTTTTGGCCCCAGCACTATAGTTTGAATAATCTTGGTAGGGGTCGACTAGATGAAGCTTCATACCAAATATCAAAGATATAGGCCTTGGGGTGTCAGAGGAGAAGCTTTTTAAAGATTTTCCCTATATAAGCCCATGTAAAACCAAAGAGCCCCAGCGCAGGGGCATTCTTGGCCCCAGCACTATAATTTGAACAATCTTGGTAGGGGTCCACTAGATGAAGCTTCATACCAAATAGCAAAAACCTCGGCCTTGCGGTTTCAGAAAAGAAGATTTTTAAAGATTTTCCCTATATAAGCCCATGTAAAACCAAAGGGCCCCGGAGCGGGGAATTTTTGGCCCCAGCACTATAATTTGAACAATCTTGGTAGGGGTCCACTAGATGAAGCTTCATACCAAATATCAAAGATATGGGTCTTGTGGTTTCAGAAAAGAAGATTTTTAATTTTTTTTACCTATATAAGCCCATGTAAAACCACAGGGCCCCGGGGCGGGGGCATTTTTGGCCCCAGCACTATAATTTGAACAATCTTGGTAGGGGTTCACTAGATGAAGCTTCATACCAAATATCAAAGATATGGGCCTTGCGGTTTCAGAGAAGAGGATTTTTAAAGATTTTCCTTATATAAGCCCATGTAAAACCAAAGGGCCCCGGGGCAGGGGCATTTTTTTGCCCCAGCACTATAATTTGAACAATCTTGGTAGGGGTCCACTAGATGAAGCTTCATACCATATAGCAACGACCTGGGCCTTGGGGTTTCAGAGAAGAATATTTTTAAAGATTTTCCCTATATAATCCTATGTAAAACCAAAGAGCGCTGGGATGGGGCATTTTGGGCCCCAGCACTATAATTTGAACAATCTTGGTAGGGGTCCACTAGATGAAGCTTCATACCAAATATCAAAGACCTGGGCCTTGTGGTTTCAGTGAAGAAGATTTTTTTAAGTCTTCGGTGAAAAAAATCTATTTTTGGCTCCTGTGACCTAGATGTGCAACGGACCGGAACCATTTGAACAACTTTGAAAGGGGACCACTTAAGGATCATTCCTGTGAAGTTTGGTCAAAATCCGATCAGTGGTTTAGGAGGAGATAAGAAAAAGTTTACGCACGGACGCACGACGGACGACTGACAAAAAGTGATCCCAAAAGCTCACCTCGTCACTTCGTGACACACTTCGTGACAGGTGAGCTAAAAACTATCACGGATTTTCATCAGAAAAGTTACTATTTTGGAGATTTGAAAAATACACTAGTTCGCGCGGGTGCGTTCATACGCCATGTATTGCGAAAACACGTTACTGCCTCGATGGGCGAAGGCTATCTTGTATGACTGTGTGATTTCTTTGTCTTACCCTACGGTGTATAAGCTGTCCCAATCTGTCAATCATTGCGTTATATAGGAAACCATGTATACTACAGTAAAACTACTGTCGCCCACAAATCTTCTGCTGCGTGTTTTGTTACCCATGCAAACTGGGATTCTTCCTTGATAAACTTAATGAAATGGACAATCGGTGTGACATCAAACTGCTGTCAAGTGTCAGGAAGAAAATCATGAAATGTACATACACCGCTGTAGAAATTAACAAATGAGGGCCACAAGGGAGATTAGTTGTTATACTAATTGTGTATTACCCTCGTAAAAAAAGTCTTTTATTATTATTTCATTATTATTTCAAATTTATCACTGCTTGTTTTGGAAATGAATTTAAGCTGTTGGAAAAAACGTAAGCAACTATAACTATCTTCAGAAGGTAGGAATAATAAATTCTCTACCTTGGTTTCTCTGTTGCATGTTTGTGTTTTTGTGAAGGAACAATTTTGCATATTGGTTTTCTGTATTCTGACAGCTTTACGTACATTTGAGCCCCGCCAAGCGAATTTGTGTCTTCGAGCATTCCGTCATGACAAATTTTAACTGCGCATGCCCAGCCATTCCGAGGGGCCAGGGATATGGCTTTCTGTCTGAAGGTTCCTCTTGATTCACTGCTTGTATGAGCGAGCAGCGAAGGTTCTGGCGAGACTGCGCGGATGCGCAGACTCGCCTGAACCTTCGCTGCTCGCATAGGCGATAAGTACCAAAATCGCTTGGCGGGGCCCATTTTATGATAGTTCAAAACACATGGGTTAGGCAGGGTTGAGACCTCGACAAGGAAAGCTCAAGCTCGTTTTCAGTTTATTTAAGTCTCATGCTCGGCACAGCCTCGCATGAGACTTAAATAAACTGAAAACTTGCCTGAGATTTCCTTGTCTCGGTCTCGACCCCACCATCGATTCTATTAATCTTTACCACCCTCTAGTCTAATTCAGCAGACGACAAATTGTTGATATGTTTCTTATTTGTCCCAGAAAACAGGACTTGATATCTCATGCAAATATTTGCATGAGATGTCAAAACCTGTTTTCTGGCAAAATTAGAAAAATATTTCAAAATGTTGACTGCTGAGAAAAATACCCAGCATGCAGAGCGTTCATCTCCTGCCAGCCTGTGTACCTGTGCAGGTTGCTTTGTGTTTTACCTGGTCACAAACAAAACGGGTTTTCTCGTCCCCGTCAACACGACTAAGGTCATTTTGGAGACGCTTCTTCCAATTTAGTGGGACTTTTACCCAACATTAAGATGTAATGACATCTCAAGCCCAAAGAAACCGCTAGGGTTTATAACCAGGGACGGTCCGACACGCACCACCTTGCCAGGGTCGGCTTAGACATGAGCAGTTCATCAGTACTCGTTTCCAGCCGGGTTCAGCTCTGTGTAGCAGCACTGTCTATTTCTCCAAGCCCCGATGGGCGGGGGCGAAAACATCTCAGGAGTTTACGGTGGGGGTTCGTTTAGGGGCGACGCATCAGAATTGGCAACCGTAATCGGCGATTTACCTACGCAAATAGGGCTGTTCATATTTTTGCTCATAAATATATCACTAATTATCATATGACGTCGCGTCTGAGAATGAAATAACATCATGTATTAAATTCAGTAATCCACTAATGAAGAAAAAATTAAGAAACAATCGTGAATAAAATGCATTTTAAATGTCATACGATAAATAGAATCTTGCATTCGTGCTCATGTTTTATTAAATTTATTAAACTCGTTGAGGAAAATGTATAAAATGATCGACGAAGCCTCGAATATTATCCATATTCCTCAACTCGTTTAATAAATTCAATAATACAAGATTCTGTATGTCTAATGGCCAAGCACAACATACAATTAAAAAACAATGGAATATATTTATTCGAGAAAATAACATTCCAAGAAAAAACAGCAACATATAAAAGAAGAGTGGAATCCGATGATCCGGAATCAATTCAGTTACCTTTCACCTTAGTTGTGCTCAGTTGCTTCAACAAGAGCTGTCATCAGACAGCATAACTCATCTGAAAAGGTATCCTTCTGGTCATGGGGAGAAGTGGGAGTATTCTCGAATAAACCTTTGTTCCCATATCTATCATCAGACCAAATACATTCATGAATAAAATATGCTTGAAAACAAGGTCAAGGTCATCAAAATCTAATCAAATCTTTGGCAGGTTTCAATGATATATTGTACATGCCGGTTTGACCGAATTTCATCAACTCGTTCATGAGATAGGGTGCATACAAGCGAAAATTGACAGCTTTGGTGGCCTATGCCCTTGAAAATAAGTTCAACGTCACCAAAATCTAATCAAATCTGTGGTAGGTTGCAATGATTTTCACCAAGTTTGACAAAAAGTCATCAATTCGTTCTTGACATAGGATGCAGACAAGCCAAACATAACAGTTTTTTTGGGTGGCCTTTGCCCTTGAAAATAAGGTAGATGTTATCAAAATCCTAGCAAATCTATGGTACATTGTTATGATATTGTACCAAGTTCGACCCGGCTTTTGCCTTGGCAGGCTTAACCCTTATCTTGCTGAATATTCATTTAAGCCACACCCATTTCTGTCTATCAACCAATCAAATTACTTGATGTAATTTATTGCTACAAATTCATAAACTGAATGCCAAACAGTGTAGATCCTGATCAGATGGCTTCTTCAGAAGCCATCTGATCTGGATCTACACTGTTTGCAAAGATAGGGGTTGTCGTGAACAGGAAGATAAGGGTTAACATTAGCGGATAACCAGTACATTAAACATTCCATCGCCAGAAACTGATAACTAGCAGACAGGACAGACTGACAGAAGAAAATATGTCACGATCATACTCCATGAATGACTGTCAACAAGGCCGTGAAATAACCCCACCCCACCCACCTAAACCCCACCTTATATAGAGAAAATTTGAGTTTATGGGGGTATACATTATGTTTCTTATTGCTGCTTCAAGACATATGTTGTGGGTATTTGTTAGAACCGCCTCGCCAAACTAGTCACTTTTCTGATGAAAATTTGGTATAGTTTTCTTATTAATACTCCAAACAAAGGTTGTTGCTGCGCGTAAGAACCGCCTCAATGAGCCGGTTCTAACGAGCACCAACAACTTATGTCTTGGAGCAGAACTAAGAGAAATAATGACTGCATACCCCTGTAAACCTCATTATACCCCCGGCATACGAAGTATGCAATGGGGGTATATAGTTTTTGTCTTTTCCGTCTGTCTGTCTGTCTGTGTGTCCGTAAACAATTATTTTGTGTCAAAGATATCTCAGGAACTGCTTCACATAGAAACTTGAAATTTTGCACACATGATCAGTATGACTACTTGTATTGTGGGAAAGAAAATAAGGGCCAAGGGGTCAGGCCTTTTAGAGTTATTTCCCTTTGTAGTTCTTGCTGTTTAATAGTGTATATTTTTATTTTGTGTCAAAGATTTCTCAATAACTACTGTACATAGAAACTTGAAATTTTGCAAACATGATCAGTATGACTAGTTGTATTGTGGGAAAGAAAATAAGGGCCAAGGCCTTTTAGAGTTATTTCCCTTTGTAGTTCTTGTTTCAGCTGAGGTGATGGCACTGGCCGGGGGTATACGTGCCCCACTGGGCACTTTTGTCTAGTTTGTTTTATTTTTTTTACTATATAAAGTGGAGTATATAGGGGTGGTCATTGCACAGACTTGTAATCATGATGTATGGTAGCTTTTATAACGGTCCACTCGCGAGATAACCTGCAAACACGTTTTTTGACCAGGCCCCGAGGTTATAAAACTTTTTTCATGCTCAAATTAACCGAGCATGAAAGTTTTTATGCTCATAACTACAGTATTAAAATACAAACAAATTAGGCACGTTTACTGCTCAGATAAGCATAGAATGTCATTTATCCTGCTCATAAATTTTAAAATGCCAACAATTGTTGGCATTTTAAAATTTATGAGCAGGATAAACTTCATGCTCAAAAAATTGAAAATTGAGTTTAGGAAGTAAAGGTATACTTTCAAACCGGCGAACATGAAGGTTCAGATTGGACTGGCACAGACTGATCTGCATATATTACGCAAACACGCCTATACAAATACATTGTCACCTTTATCGCCGAAAAAATTAAAATTTTAAAATGAAAAATTGTGATATTTTTCTTATTTCTGTTTAAAATATAGATTGTGGGCACTCGTTAGAACCGCCTCATCGAGGCAGTTCTAACGAGTACCCACAATCTATATTTTAGAGCAGAAATAAGAAAAATAAGGTTTACCCCTGTAAACCCCAGTTTTACTATATAAAAGTGGGGTTCAAGGGGGTCAAAATATATTGGCATGTTTTTGTGATGTTTTTGTTCGCGAATGCCATAAAACAGTTTCTCCACGACGCGGCTCATATAATTTCTAAAAATGGATCTGTGAGACAAATAATCAATGTTGAGACTGAAAACTCGACATTGTAATTTCATAACCATCTTTTTAAGATTGCTTAAGTCCCAGGGTTGGCAAAGTGGCGTTTTAGGTGTCATTTTAAGTCAAGTTGTATTTCTTACATGCTTTTCAATGAAACATAGAGATTTCCCAGTGAAATAGAAAACGATATTGTCACTGTTTCAAACAGTGACTGATATCAATTTTATTTTTCACTGTTTGGGACTACTTTTTTCTCCAAATCTAATTCTGTGGCCAGTTTTCCATCGTCAGCTGATTGAAAATTAATGAACTGTATTAGAATTGACGCTAGGCCGGTCCACACGTCACGAGGACGTGTCACGAGGACGTTTATGACGTCATTTTCGGCGCTGCCGCCACGTATTTTGTTGCGCGACGTTAGATCTGTCCGCGCCTTCTTTGGGAAACTAATATCTCAATTATTTCAGTAACCATTCGTAAAAATGGCATCCCAGGCTATTTTTCAGGTGCAATCTTTAGTTTACACCCAATATTATAACCTGTAAATACGTTGGACACCACTAAATTGACGGGAGACGACCAGGAAGAAAGTTAGTTTTCTCTGAGGGTGAGTGACGCGATTAGTGAAGCTAAATATTGCCGTTTTGAAGCAGGTAAGAAACAGAAAGTTTGATTTTTTCAGTGTAAGATCAAATTTTATTTCACTCATGAACACCAAAATTGGAATTTTCACTCGTGGCTTCGCCACTCGTGACATTACTGGTTATGGTGTTCATTCGATGAAATAAATTTCGATCTTACACTGAAAAAATCAAATATCCTCTATTTATTCAAAGTCGGCAAGAGCACAACATACTTCATACGCTCAAGTGAGCTTTAGACTCAACTGCAAAACTAATGCACCGATTACAAGACTTGTGGCAACGTAAAATCGATTTAAGCACCCCCAGTGGAATTCTTTCCACTGACCGTTCCAAGGTGGTTGTTCTGTGGCGGTTTATTTATGTTGTTGTTTGTTACTACTTACTGTGTGTATCACTTGTGTCTTTTTATTTTGGATGGCCATTTGGCCATTTTGTGGGAAAGTAACTGTCCTTATGGCCATCCTTTGTTTAGGTTTCCATTATGGTCTGGTCGCTTCATGTTTGTGTTTCTTTCCCTTTGATGTCTTTGATGGGTGGAGTAAGTTAATTGTATCGATTCCTGATCTTTGTTTTACATCTACTTTTATTGAACCTGACTACAAGTATATAAGAAAACAAAAAGATCTTAAATCGTCCGATTTGTTTTTGTCTTGTTCTCAGCCCATCACTGATTTGATTAATCTCCGAAGACTGTGTTTCCTAATGTTCTGGTTCAGCGTTTACATTTTCTGTCACGATACATTTTCTTGCATGCATATCATCGATGAATATTTTTATTAACGAATATGATAGTATAATGACAACTTGTATTGAAATAACAAAATTCCATGTTGGTCCAAGGATAAGTCCACTTGTCCGAACAATGTTTCAGTCGTCCCAAAAAAGGCAAAGGGCAGCAAATATAACTGCAATTAAACATTTAAACTGAGAACTAAACAAGAGACCTATGGGCCACTATGCTCACCAACTGCCCACTAGCAGCCATGCATTTTAATATAATATGATTTTAATCTATATAAAATTTCTGAAACGAATCCCCATACCCAAATGAGCACCCATGTGGACTCTGTATCTGAAATGAAGTAAAGGGGGTGGAGCATTCTCAGATTGTGAATTGGAGGGGTGGGTCATGGCGCCGGTGCACCCCGGGAGACCAGTAGGTTGGTATCATTGAATGTGTCTTATCATAAAGAACAAGAATATATATGGTTTAGGACTGGAGATCTGAAAGGTTTCTGAGATATCGGGCCTTTTACGAAGTGGACGGGTGGAGAATGGTCCTAGTACACCCAGTGGACCCCCAGCTTGGTGTCACTCAATGCGTCTTATTACAAGGAACAAGAATATATATGGTTTACGGGTTGGGATCAGAATGGTTTCTGAGATACACTGATGCCTTTTAAGAAGTGGAGGGATGGGGCATGGCTCCGGCACTTCCTGGTGGACCCTCAGGTTGGCATAATCGCAAGCATTACTTCTATGTAATGTTGGTTGGTGCAAGATACTCTGTCTCTAGTCGGGCCCATCAGAGTCTAACTGTTGGTTTTCTTTTGCTCCAGTATTTCAGAGGTTCTTTCTGTCGAGTCCTCATCGTTGTTTCATCTCTGTGGTCGTTTGGTTTTTAGGTTCAGGGAGATGTTGCACTAATGAGTTAGGAGGCCCTAATGCGAACTGAACAGATTATTTGTCAAAATCGCAACGGAAGTAAACCGCCCCGGCCCACCGGGGCTTGAGGAAATAGATGGGCTGCATGATGTTTCCACGCAGAGCTGAAACCGACCGCACACGAGTACTGGTAAACTGCTTAGAGGATCTAAATAAGATCCTTTGGAAGCAAAGAACACACCAAATAAACGAAAATAGCAGACTCGGTTTTATTGAGTCTGTTCATGACCAGTACTGAAAAGTGCAACACCGGCCACGCCCCCTAGCGCCCGCTTAAGCAGAACTCTATTTTCAAAATGATTTAAAATGAACTCAATGATCCCAAAGGACCAGAAAATATAATCTGCACTATGATGATGTACGGGGAGACGTTTTACGGCCGCCACACGGCACAACACCAGCTGCAGCGAAGATAAATAAGTTCTGAAGTTAGATCCTTTGGAAGCAAAGAACACACCAAATAAACGAAAATAGCAGACTCGGTTTTATTGAGTCTGTTCATGACCAGTACTGAAAAGTGCAACACGGGCCACGCCCCCTAGCGCTGGCTTAAGCCTGCCCAGGCAAAGCGGTGCGAGTCGGACCGTCCATGCTTATAAACCCAATTGGTTTCATTGGGCGACAGAGCTTGAGATGTCATTTCATCTCAATGTCGGGTAAAAGTCGCACAAAATTAGAAACGTCGTCCCCAAAATGACCTATAGTGTTGGCGGGGACGTTAAACCTCGAATCAAACAAACAAAGCGACGGAAGTAAGGGCAAGGATTGTGATTTCGTAAAATCGATTTAAGCCTCCCAGAGGAATTCGTGTCACTGACCGTTCCAAGGCAGTTCTTGTGTCGCGATTTATTTTTGTTATGGTTTGTCTTTGATTGTTTGTATCGCTTATATTGTTTTGTTTTGTTTAGGATAGCCAATTGGCCATTTTCTTGTGGGGGGGGGGATAACTTTTGGCTTTCCGCTATTGGTATTTCCACTAGGGTCTGGTTGTTTCATGTTAGTGTTTCTTTCCCTTTGGTGTCTCTGATGGGAGCTGTGGGTTATATGTATCGATTCCCGATCATTGTCTTCACTTCCATTTAGCAGTAAATGCCATTTTTCTATTTTCCCCATTATACGTCTTTCCATGGGAACTTTAAGTTGCCACAGAAACCAAAGTAATGAGCCAATTTTCATAAAAACACAACTTATAATCACCTAGTCCAAGTATGACATAGATAAATTTTGCGCTCAATCGGCCCAGTGGTTTCTAATGAGAAATCGTTTGAAAGTTTTGACGTCAGATGAAGACGACGATGACGGACAACTGCCTATCATACGAGCTCCACCGAAGACTTCAGCTCTGGTGAGCTAAAAATGAAAATACGAAGTGTCTTTCAGAGCCAGTGATGAATTGGTATGTCAAATAAACAAAAACCGCATCTTAAAAGGCTCATGTTGTATTTTAATCACTGTTGAAATGGTGCTTGCTCCTTATGGAATGCATCTGCTCCTATAAAGAGCAAATGTTTTCCTTTACAAGTAAGGAAATGAACCTTTAACTATTTTCAAGATTAACCATATTTACAAGTATCCATTTTTCTTATAAAAAAAGAAAACTGTTTCTGCAAATCTGACCATGAACGCTGTCTATTATACTTGTCTCGGGGCGAGTAAACCAAACATTTTCAAATGACCTGGGTGGCATGTGACAGGCCGAACAAGTGGATTTGCCTTGGATAGAAATTCTGTTCTTACCCTGGTATTCTTACCCAGGCGAGCTACGACGGTAGAGTGCTTGAAAACTAAAACGTTTTATAAAGTAAAATGAAAATTTTCTGTGATGTTGTGCAAGAAAAGGAATCCAAATTTTATCAAGGTGTTCTGCTGTAGATTAGTGTTTCCAACACATGGGATGACCGTGCTGACCGTGCCGTAGCCTCGGTTCCGCTCAGCACGGTCATCCCTCGGTATGGAAACGTTCATCTACAACAGAACCCCATATCCGATTCTCATAGGCCATCGTATTGCCACAGCACTGCCTTTCTAGTTAATAGAAATCAAATGCGCATTCATCAGATCTATTATTTAAACTTTTGATCTTTCTCTTAAATTCTGCAGCTTTCTGTATGTCCCCGATTGCAGTCAAAATGTTAACCAAATTCTGATATGATGTGGCATCCTCTGTCAACTTTATCAATTTTATCAGATGCGGGATAAGCCCCCGAATCTCCGTAACACAACCCATCGTGGTATAGCCTTCGAAAAGAAGAATGTACAAATTTTCTAACTGCATTACTTTTGACACAGTATGAAAACAGACTCCACAAGGGTTGCATGAAGGTGGATTGTCACCAAATACATCATGATAGGTTTCTATGTAGTATCTTAACCCCTTAGTCAGTAATTTGGTATTGCCAGATATGTCCAAGACGGTAGCGACTTTTGTCGGGAAGATCAAGTCACCTTGCTGAATGCTAAAAACGTCCGGCACGACGGTATCGCCTAAGTCTTCGGCAATTTCTGGCCCAAATACTTCTCCGACAGGAACGGTTTTGTAACCTTTACAGATTGTTCGCGTAAGCCCTTTTCTGTTACTAACTAATTCCATGTAAAGCGCTAGACACCATGAATAACCGATATTTTGATTTTCGGTGGCACTTTTTATAATGTTTACAATGCAATCATCACTACTGGGAGATCCCATCCATTCTATAATAGAATGGGTCACCTTCATGGCATTTTCGTAGTCATCCTGCAAGACATAATCTTGTAATAAACTATATAGGCCAGGAATAAACGCTTCCTTAATGGATCGTGATATGTCCCTGTGCCTGCTGTATCTACTGACATCTTCTATCACATCATCAAATAAAGGTCCAAGCTCAGTTATATCAAGATTGTTTTGATCCATTACCATAAATATCCAAAACAAGGGCTGACTTAAAAGTAACTGGACTTGTTGCAGACAGCTGTTCAGTTTATCTTTTTTGACGTTCTCTATCAGGTTCTTCCGTGGATTGAAAAAGTGTGGTATCTTTGTTTTCAAGCCCATTTCTAACCTCTCCAAAAGGTAAATCAGGCAGTACCCAGGTGTTTTCTTCCAGCAACTGACTTCAAGTTCCTCACATGCATAAAAGAAAACATGCTTTATGCAGCTATAGGGCAAGCTACCTTGTTCTATCTTAAAAGAATCCACTAAAACCGAGTAAAGCAAGAAACAGCTTCTGGAACCATCTGGAAGAAAACGAGCAATTTCTTTTTCAGCGGCAGCAAATGACAGTATCCACAAAGATTTATCATCCTGAAGAGTATGTACATATTCTGGCTCGTCAAAAATGGAGTCAGTTTCTGGTGTATCAATGGGAACAATATGCACACCTTCACTGGCAGCCGCCTGTACTGTTCTAGAATCCGGCCAACCCGATACATGGTTTCTTGTGCACCATTCTTTCGCTTTATCTGGCCACTGACAACGGAAAGCAAGCAAACAGTGACCCATCTTTAGTGATATGGAATCAAAACCACTAATGGAGAATGTTTCCAAATATTGCACTTCATCTTCTTTTGTCACCGTTCTTCCTTTCCAAACTGAAGGTGTTACAGGTCGTAATCTGACTACATCACGTACCTCACAGATGTTTTCCAGGACAAGATCAAATTTCGTTCCGAAATGTCCATCTTCAACTACTGTAGTATCAGAAGTAGTTACAAATATTATTGTGTTATCTGGTACCTGTTTATCACCCGACTCTGCAGTTTTGTCCTCGAATAGTTTCGAACTCATTTGAAACACGCTGTTTACGGGCACAATACATGGAGACAATTTGTTTATTTTATCGCCTATGAAACTGGAAACAATTTTATCCGATTTTATAATGTTTTCCATGCGATCGAATACAGTTTCCTCTACCGATTTGAGGTATTCACCTTGCAAAATCTGTTTTATTATCATGTTCAGGTGGTGCACCGGATGTAATCGGTTGGTACAAAGAGTGTCACCGTCACGATCAAGTGAGAAAAGAACACCTGCAAACAAATTAAGTACAGTGAACCTTCGGTAACTCGATCACTGATAGTTCGTCTACCATTGTTAATTGGAACTCGTTCTGGAGTCCCTAAAGAATACTTCCAAAGCTCCTGCTATCCACATATTTCGGATAATTTAGGGATGTTTGTATTAATCCATTTAGGAATGTTTGTATTAATCCATGAAACTATATTTTGGATCAGGAATAAGAAAAATAAGAGTTACCCCTGTAAACCCCAGTTTTACTATATGAAATTGGGGTTCAAAGGGATAAAAATTATGTAGGTGTGTTTTCGTGATGATTTACAATGGTTTGGTTGGTTCGATCTCGTTTTCGAGTCCCAAGAGAATTTTTTCTGTATCTCAAGATAAACATTTAAGGATAATTTAGAAATAAATGTATATGCGTTAACAGGCAGCCAAGCTTTTATCACTTTTCCTCAAAACCATAAGCGATATCACAACCTGTTTGCATCCCAAGACAGGCGCGTATGCCAGTAAGCTATACTCCTAAAAGGTACTGCACAAGTCAGTGTACTGCATCCAGCCCAGGCACCCCAAGTGTCACAATTAGCAAGAGTTGGCATTGCGTTTGACATAAAGCGAAAACAGTGCCAATTTCTATATGAGCCCCGCCAAGCGAATTTGGGTCTTCGAGCATTCCGTCATGACAAATTTTAACTGCGCATGGCCAGCCATTCAGAGGGGCCAGGGATATGGCTTTCTGTCTGAAGGTTCCTCTTGATTCACTGCTTGTATGCGCAAGCAGTGAAGGTTCTGGCGAGACTGCGCGGATGCGCAGGCTCGCCTGAACCTTCGCTGCTCGCATAGGCGATAAGTGCCAAAATCGCTTGGCGGGGCCCATATAATCCATTTCTTTACCCATATGCTGGTTTGCCTCATGAAAATTGGTTATTTCAGAAAGGAATTTTTCACATATTGTGACAAACTAATAAATTTTGTTTTTGCATTGGGATATCTGTGTTCACCGGGACATCCGGGACATAATGTAATAAATTCTGCTAAACGTTTAATGTCTTTGCTGACCGATACAACTGCCTATTTGGCTGACTGATACAACTGCCTAATTGGGGGTGTAAATAGAACTGCAATAAAAGTGTGTTTTTTTTTTGGTTCGTTTGTTTGTTTGTTTGTTTTGTTTTGAAGAAAATCGATTGATAGAACTTGTGGCTAATTAAGTTTCTCATTTCATCTTAAACATAGGCCCCCGCCCATAGGGGCTTGAAGAAATATATGGGCTGCATGATGCTTCCTCGCAGAGCTGAATCAGGCCCGCACACTAGTACTGGTAAACCGCTTAAAGGATCTAAGCCTGTCCAGGAACCACGGTGCGAGGCGGACCGTCCATGCTAATAAACCATGTTGGTTTTATTGGGCGACAGGGCTTGAGATGTCATTTCATCTCAATGTCGGGTAAAAGTCCCACAAAATTGGAAGCGACGTCTCCAAAATGACCTTTACAGTGTTGACGGGGACGTTAAACCTCAAATCAAATCATCTTAAACATGAGGCCCATGAGCCACTCTGCTCAACAGAGCTCAGGTGGGCACTGCCCACTGGCAGCCATGTATTTTAACATGATATGATTTTGATATACGGATTACAAAGTCTCACATAACGCACCCATGTGGACTCTGTATCTGAAGTAATACGCATTTTATGAAGTGGAGGGGGTGGGGCATGGACCCAACGCCGCCCTGGTTGGATGCGCCATATCATAAGGAACAAGAAAACATATGGTTTAGGGGTGGGGAGCTAGACAGTCCCTGAGTTATAAGGCCTTTTCGGCAGTGGAGGGGTTGGGGCATGGCCCCGCCGACACCAGGATAGCCCAAGGTAGTTGTCACTGAATGTGTCTTATATGTATATATAGTTTAGGGGTGGTAATCTGAACGGTTTCTGAGATATGAGGCCCTTTTATGAAATGGAGGGGAAAGGAACAGCCCCTGTGAACCCCACAAGTTGGTTTGACTGAATTTGTCTAATTTTAAGGAACAAGAATATATAGGAGTATGGGGTTGCGATCTGAATGTCCTCTATGATATATTGAATTTTATGAAGTGGAGGGGCAGGGCATATCCACAGCACATTGCCCCAGCACAAAGAGACCAACAGGTTGGTGTGACTGAATGAGTCTTACCATAAGGAACAAGAAAATATATGGTTTAGGGGTGGGGGTATTAACGGTTTCTGAGATTGCTTTTTCATGTTTGTTTGTTTGTTTGTTTGATTTGAGGTTTAAGTCCCCTTCAACACTGTAAAGGTCATTTTGGAGACGTTGCTACCAATTTTGTGGGACTTTTGTACATCATAGTGTAGATTATATTTTCTTGTCCTTTGGGATCATTGATTCATTGTGGAATTTTTAAAATATCTGAGGGTCACTGATGAGGCCTAATTGGCCGAAACTAGCTAGTCTGGCCCAGAAAACATGTACACTCCATAATTTTTAGTTCTGTGGTGTATTCCTTGCTTCCAAAGGATTACCCTTTTATAGAACATATTTAACTTCACTACAGCTGGTGTGTGGGAATGTGTGGCGGCGGAAAAACGTCTCCCTGCCCTACATCATAGTGTAGATTATATTTTCTTGTCCTTTGGGACCATTGATTCCATTGTGGAATTTTGAAAATATCTGAGGGTCACTGTTGAGGCCTAATTGGCCGAAACTAGCTAGTCTGGCCCAGAAAACATGTACACGCCATATTTTTTAGTTCGGTGGTGTATTACTTGCTTCCAAAGGATAACCCTTTTATAGAACATATTTAACTTCACTAAAGCTGGTGTGTGGGAATGTGTGGCGGCGGTTAAACGTCTCCCTGCCCTACGTCATTGTGTAGATTATATTTTCTTGTCCTTTGGGATCATTGATTCCATTGTGGAATTTCGAAAATATCTGAGGGTCACTGATGAGGCCTAATTGGCCGAAACTAGCTAGTCTGGCCAAGAAAACATGTACACTCCATATTTTTTAGTTCTGTGGTGTATTCCTTGCTTCCAAAGGATAACCCTTTTATAGAACATCTTTAACCGATATTGAGATGAAATGACATCTTCAGCCCTGTCGCCCAATGAAACCAATAGGGTTTATAATCATGGACGGCCCGACTCGCACCACTCTGCCGGGGCAGGCCTAGCCCTTTGGTGTCTCTGATGGGAGCTGTGGGTTAATTGTATCGATTCCTGATCATTGCCTCCACCTCTATTTAGATCCTCTAAGCGGTTTACCAGTAATCGTGTGCGGTCGGTTTCAGCTCTGCATGGAAGCATCATGCAGCCCATCTATTTCTTAAAGCCCTGATGGTTGGGGGCGAAGGCTTTTTTTATTTAGTGGAGGGGTGGGGCGTGGCCTGGCGCACCCTAGTTGACCCAATGATGGTGTCACTGAATGTGTCTTATTATAAGAAACATGAATATATATGGTTTAGGGGTGGGTCTCTGAACAGTTTCTCAGATATTTGGCCTTTTGTGAAATGGGGGGTGATATGGCATAGCCCGGGCGTACCCAGGACCCCCTAGTTTGGTATCACTAAATGTGTTTCATCATAAGGAACAAGAATATATATGGTTTAGGGGTGGGATCCGATTGGTTTCTGAGATATTGGCCTTTTAAGAAGTGGAGAGGGTGAAGCATGACCCCAGCACACCAAGGGGACCCCTGGGTTGGTGTCATTGAACGCTCTTATAATAAGGAACAAGAATATCTATGATTGGGAGATCTGAATGGTTTCTAAGATATATGGCCTTTTATTAAATGGAGTGGGTGGGTCATGGCCCTGGCACACCCTGGGGGCCCCAGATTGGCAAAAAAGCATATGTCTGAAAGTTAACTCAAGGAACATTTCTATAAAAATTTTGTCAAAATATCTGCAAAGGCTTGGCATTAAATGACATTTCTTTCACATTATAAGTCAAAAGAAACTTTAAGTTGTCATAGCAACCAAACAATATTGCTGATTTTCATAAAAAAAAACACACAAACTTTCAATCCCCCAACACAAGGATGCTATAGATGAAATTTGAGCCAAATCGGCCCAGCAGTTTCAGAGGATATGTTGTTTTAAAGTGTTGATGCCAGATGACTTCTGGAGCCTTCGGTTCTGGTGAGCTGAAATGCATCTAGTGTATTCATTAGAATCGGGTGACCAAGACAGCTCAAATACATAATTATATGTCTTTGTTTGAATAATTTGAAAACCCAGAACGAGGACTTACGGATAAACGTATATTTAGGGGATAACTGTATTCAAAATTGTCATTTGGGGAGGTAAATCGGAGGTTTTACGGTCGGAAATTTCGTTTTACGGCGACGCGTCAGCGGAGCCGTAAAACGTAATTTGCGACCGTAAAACCGACGATTTACCTCCCCAAATGACAATTTTCAATAGTTATCCCCATTCTAATGCACTTATTTGTGTGTTTCGTTAAAAATTGTACTATTTTGCACAAGGCGGCAAGCGCGACAAGCTGCGTAAAACCAAATTCCAGCCAATGAAAAGCGACGTTACGTGATGGCGTCGGGTTTCCGACAGTATATCGCAGAATATAATGTCGCAAATTTTTGACGTTATCCAATCAGACGTCGCGTTACATACGCAAGTGCATTAGAATATTGATTCAAGTCAGAGAAAATCTATCAGAAAATATCTTTTTTCAATCCAACCTTTTCACTTTGTAGCTCGGTACCCGTGCCTCAATTGGCCCCCGCCCATAGGGGCTTGAAGAAATATATGGGCTGCATGATGCTTCCACGCAGAGCTGAATCCGGCCCGCACACTAGTACTGGTAAACCGCTTAGAGGATCTAAGCCTGTCCAGGAACCGCGGTGCCATGCTAATAAACCCTATTGGTTTCATTGGGCGACAGGGCTTGAGATGTAATTTCATCTCAATGTCGGGTAAAAGTCCCACAAAATTGGAAGCAACGTCTCCAAAATGACCTTTACACTTTTGACGGGGACGTTAAACCTCAAAACAACCAACCAATCCGTGCCTCAACCCCATTGGATGCATGCTGTGTCATCTATTGTGCAATAAAATACGTTTAAACTTGGCATCCCTGCTTACCTTTCTCCAACCTGTTTCTCCAATCTTTCTTCCTTAGACTAACGTAATGTGACTCCCCAATGTGTCCAAGGTAAAAACAAGGTTCTCTATATTTTGGTGACATCTTATCTTTTCCCTTCTTTGAATCTACAGTCTCTTCTGTGTTGTTAGTGTCTTTAACTTGCTCATCATTATCATTGTCGTTCACTTCTCCATTCGGGTCTTCTTTGCAAGGCTCATCAAGCTTGCAGGACCGAGGAATAATCTCTGTTAGTCCTTCGCCCGTTCTACCGCCTAAAATTATTATCCTCTGGTTGAGGACATTGGCTATAGCACTGAAACATAATATACAGTTTGACTGAAACAATGTTATTTTCCTTTCTTCTACACGCTATATTTTCTTAAACTCCGTTCAGAAAATCTGAATATTCGATTTTTTCCTTTCTTGCTTTTAAAACTCATTTTAGCTCATACATCATGGTGGGAAAGTATAACCCTTTTTGTACCAAATGGAATCTTCCTCCTTGTATATAGCAGGAGTCCATTTCAAAATTTAGGGGTGTCAGGTTGTGTTTTCATCAATCTTTATTTGGAAAATAACTGAACTGTTAGCAAAAAGTGGAGGCCCTGATCAGACGTCGCGTTCTGCGGCGTCTGATCTGGGCCTGCACTGTTTGCCAGGGTACCCGTTTGCGGGTTTCCGGTACTAGATGGATTAAGGCCCTCCGCCAACTTCTCAAGCAAGTTGCATGCCTGTGCGACAGTCAGGAAGGACTGTAGTTACTTGGAGAAGAATGCAAAATCTAAATTTTCTTTCACAGACTAAGACATTTTGACAGGTGTGTCACTTTGTTATCGGCACATTAAAATCATATCATGTTAAAATACACCTTATCGGCAGATTAAAATCATATCATGTTAAAATACATGGCTGCCAGTGGGCAGTGCCCACCTGAGCTCTGGCGAGCACAGTGGCCCATTGGCCTCTTGTCAGTTTAGTTGCCGTGGCAACTTAGAGTTCCCATAGACTTAAAATGGGGAAAATTGAAAAAATGGCATTTACTGCCAAAGAATTGCAGATATTTTGACAAAACTTTAATAGAAATGATTCTTGAGTAAATTTCTCTAAGCCACGTGTTTTTATACCAACCTGAGGGTCCCCTAGGTTGTGCAGAGGCCATGCCCAACCCCTCCACTTCATAAAAGGCCATATATCTCAGAAACCATTCAGATCCCCTTCCTTCCCTAAACCATATGTATTCTTGTTCCTTATGAAAAGTGGCATTCAGTGACACCAACCTTGGGGTCCCCCGGGATGCGCCGGTGCTCCACTTCATAAACGGCCCAATATCTCAGAACCTTACAGACCCCCACCTCTAAAGCATATATATTATTGTTCCTTATGATAAGACACATTCAGTGATAGCAACCTAGGGCGCCAGGGCCATGCTTCAACCCTACACTTCACAAAAGGCTTAATGTCTGAGAAACTTTTCAGAGCTCTACACCTTAACCATATATATTTATGTTCCTTATGATAAGAATCATTTAGTAACACCAATCTAGAGGTCCCCAGGCGTGTCCCGGATCATGCCCGTCCCCTCCATCTTAAAAAAAGCCATATATCTCAGAAAACGTTCAGACCCCCACCGCCCCACCTAAACCATATAAATGTAAATTCTTGTTCCTAATGGTAAGACTCATTTAGTCACACCAACCTGGGGTCTCTTTGTGCTGTGGCAATGTGCTGGGGCCATACCCAGCCCCTCCACTTCATAAAAGGCTATACTCGAGTATATCTCATAAACTATTTAGACCCGACCCCATAATCATATATGTTGTTGTTCTTTATGATTAGCCCCATCAGTCCACAAATTTGGAGGGCTCACAAGAGCCGTTCTCCTCCCCTCCACTTCATAAAGGGCCTTAATATAAGACTTTATAATTGGTAGAATAAATCATATCATGCTAAAATACATGGCTGCCAGTGGGCAGGGCTCACCTGAGCTCTGACCCTGCAGGCACAAAACGTTGACTCAACGTTGATTTAACGTTGAAACAACGTTTTCAACGTTGTTTCAACGTTAGTTCAACGTTGAGTGCCTGCTGGGGATGAGCATAGTGGTCCATGGGCCTCTTGTTTCAGTTTGAACTTATTTGGCGTATGAGCTTCAGCAGGTTTGTGTGTGTGTGTGTGTGTGTGTGTGTGTGTGTGTGTGTGTGTGTGTGTGTGTGTGTGTGTGTGTGTGTGTGTGTGTGTGTGTGTGTGTGTGTGTGTGTTTTGTTGTTGTTGTTGTGTTTGATTGGTTTTTGTTTTACGGCCATTTCAAGATTATTTCACTTACTTCGAACCGATCGTTAATCAAAGGTGGACGAAAACCGGAGTACCCGGGGAAAACACACCTGAACATCCGTTGCGGAACTTGGCGTATCACATGTGACACGAGCCAGGCTCGATCCAACAGCGTCGTGAATCTTAATGATTAAGAGTCAGCGTTCTTATCCAGTAGACAAACAATATTAGAAGTATGAACACCCAAGCGCTACTTTCCTGATTCCCTCTCAGATTCAAAGAAGCAATATACATTAGTAATGGATACTTTTCGGCCTTGCGATAAATAGCACGGACTGGATGTGGCCATGTTCATGTTTTTTCCTACACAATTGTGACCAGTTATAATGTTTAACCCTTGACCTGCTGAATATTTATATATGCCACACCCACTACTGATTATCAACCAATCAGATTACTTGATGCAAATTATTGCAACAAATTCATGAGTTGAATGACAAACAATGAAGATCCTGATCAGATAGAAGCCATCAGAAGCCATCTGATCAGGATCTTCATTGTTTGAAAGATAAGACATATCCGGGCTCAGCAGGACAAGGGTTAAGATTGTGTCAAGCGCTGGGTGCTGATAATTTGATGCACAGTCAAGTTGAATTCTGCTGTGCAGTTATTTGTCGCATGCACTAATCAGCCTGTGTGTCTGGTCGGCGCATGCGCAATAGCGGTATATGCATGTTCTCCGGGAGGGGGATCATGATATATCATGTATGTTTTGTGAACTGTATCTTAGTCCAATTATCGTAATTTGTAGGCACAACAATGTGTGGTGACCTGCTGCTCCCTGCAAAATAGCAGCAGGTACTGGTACGACGCTGTCGGTTAGTGTCCAGCAAGGGCGGACAGACCCAATAACAGACGTCGAAACCATAATAAACAGGTCGTAGAAAGCAACCTGAGACCATTCTAAACAGGTCGTAGAAAACAACCTGCAGGCGATTCAGGCGATTCAAACGAAGAAGTTACCGGGACTTCAAGTTCGTCAATCGATAAATGATATATATCAACCTGTGGTCGACAACAAGGTCGACAAACTAGTTCACACCAGTGCGCGAGAGGGGGGTTCACCCTAAGTGAACTTATAATCTGGCCAGTCGCGTCTTTTGTTGTTTCTTTTTCTTATTTTGTTTTATTATTTGCTTCTGTAGACACTCACGTCACCCCGTTCCGAGCACGGAACATTGTTTTTCCTTCGGGACGGACGTCGTGAGTGCGCTATAGAAGCAAATAAATGTGATGTTTGTGTTAGTATTATTGTATATAGATACTGTAAATAATTCATGTCATTCATTTGATATCTTTCTTGTGCCTTACCCCACAGCTGCCTGTACACCTGTCAGAGATCACGCTCGGTTGTTTTGTCAGTATGGGGGTTTGCGGGACGCCGTAAACCCACATGTAACAATGACCTAGTGTTTACTGGGCCGTTAAACTCCAATACAAACAAACAAAACAAAACTAATAACATGTTGTGTGTACCCATCACAATCACCCTGATGATGCAGTTCTTCATGAGTTAACACAACATTCATCCCTGAAACGGCCCCCGCCCATCGGGGCTTGAAGAAATAGATGGGCTGCATGATGCTTCCACGCAGAGCTGAAACCGGCCGCACATGAGTACTGGTAAATCGCTTAGAGGATCTAAGCCTGCCTAGGCAAATCGGTGCGAGTCGGCTCGTCCATGCTTATAAACCCAATTGTTGTCATTGAGTGGCAGGGCTTGAGATGTCATTTCATCTCAATGTCGGGTAAAAGTCCCACAAAATTGGAAGCAACGTCTCCAAAATGACCTTTACAGTGTTGATGGGGACGTTAAACCTCATATCAAACAAACCAACAAACATCCCTGAAAATTTGTACATATTTGAATTCCATAGGGATTAAAATGGGTTCGACTCAGGCATAGTAAGCGAGTCATCCGTGTTCCGACTTCGAGTCACTGAAGTTTTACTGTTTCTCTTCTCCCTTTATGCCTCCATTCACCTTTAGGCTCTTTTTCTCTCTCTTTACTTTCTGTCACTCTTCCCCTTCCATACCTATTTCCTCTCAATCTCTTTCTCTCTACCTCTACCGCTGCATCTCTCTTTCATTTTGCTAACGACATTTTTTCGCGTTCTTTTGTTTCCTATATGCCGAAACATCAACGCGTTGTGCGTAAACTGTTTGCGAAAACGTTGTCCATACCAAGATAGTTGATTGGTTTCAGCAATGAATTGAGCCAGCGCATGACAAAACCTACAATTTGACATTTGCGCCCAACAAAGACTCAGATCAGCCTGCGCATCCGCGCAGTCTAATCGGAGTCTTCGTTATGCGCTCTAAGGATACATGTAGCTAAGGACCCAATGCTCCTTTATGCAGCAAGAGAAGTCTCTGGTTATACTATATAGATGCGCAGGCTCTTCGCGCGGCGGACATGTCTTATTGTAGGTATTGTCGTGCCCTCGCTCAATTGGTAAAGGACCTGTATTTATTATGTGTTGCAATTTTACGACCTAGTCACCAACTTGTCCTACTGAACCCAAAGCAGGAGAACGCCCAGGCATGGAAAGCTACTCAGCACTTTCACGTCGACCTAAACTCCCACGTAACGTCTGTACAAACAAATGTAAGGTCAGTCTTGCACACCAGATAAGGAAATCCATAGCTTTAGCTTGGGATAAAAATTCTGTTCTAACCCTGGTGTTCTTACCCCGAATCGAATATTCTCGCATGTTTGATAAATGCACTGGTTGAATACGACCTCATATGCGCCGTCGTTAAGGTTGACGTCACAGCACGTTACGTGACGTCATTAAACATTCCTGGAGTGTCATCACAACATGGCGGCCGTCGGTAACCGAAGTGACTACAGCATTAAAAAACGCGCTTAGAAATGGAAGGTATGTAAGAAAAAGAATCCTATATGGGTGCGAGGGGTGGATAGAAAAATCCGTCCCTCGGGATCACTGTCCGGCATCACTGGGCAAGCCTCGTTTTATAGAATTTTTCCATCCACCCCTCACACCCATATAAGATTTTTATATTCTTTTAATCTTTGCAGGGTGCTTACCAAGTTCCTATGTCGCCGGCGGTTTTGTTCCAGAAAAAAAACAACTTCATACATGGTCAAGTGACCTAGACTACGAGAACAACATTTTCTTTCCCCCGTTCACTGGAGGTCCAGAAATGTAACTTGGCTTCCCATGCTTTCAGTGATGTTTTAAAATTGATGATTCATTAACGGGCATGCGAACAGATTAAGAAAACGTTTAAAAGGAGCATTTCTATGCTAGAGGCTCTCCATCCCTAGCGAGCCTCTATATAGGCATTTGAAAGACGGGTGTGTCGTAGTTGCATATCTATTTATATAGTGTGGCACATGGATCTATTTATTTATTATTTCACCTGACAATTATCGTCGAATGGACGTTGTCTGTGGTCCCATTTCTTTGTTTTGCAAATCTCTCCAAATAATCATAACCTTTTCTGACTATCGCAGAGACATGCAACTTGCTGTAATGTATGGGCTAAAATGAGTTTGTTTGTTTGGTTTGAGGTTTTACGTCCCCGTTAACACTGGACAGGTCATTTTCGAGACGTGGCTTCCAATTAAGTGGGACTTTTACCCGATATTGATATGAAAAGACGTCTCAAGCCCTGTCGCCCAATTTATCCAATAGGGTCTATAAGCATGGGCGGTCCTACTCACACCACTATGTCTGGGCAAGCTTAGATCCTCTCAGCAGTTTACCAGTACTCGTGTGCGGTCGGTTTCAGCTCTGCGTGGAAGCCTCATGCAACCCAAATGTATCTTTAAGCCCAGATGGCCGGGGGCGAGGGCTAAAATGAGTATTAAAACATCGATGATTCAGATTTTCTGAACGGAGTTTAGTTCTGCAAGTTTTCTGCCTATGACTGTACTCAGTTCAAAGTAGGCAGCGCATAGCTCCAAATAAGGCGATTTGTTTCATCCAAAAAGTACTGATAGCTTTCTTATATCTTCATGAAAAGTAGAAGTAAAACAAAGATCAGGAATCGATACAATTAACTTACTCCACCCATCAAAGACACCAAAGGGAAAGAAACACAAACATAAAGCGACCAGACCATAATGGAAACCTAAACAAAGGAAGGCCATAAGGACAGTTACTTTCCCACAAAATGGCCATATGGCCATCCAAAATAAAAAGACACAAGTGATACACACAGTAAGTAACAAACAACACCATAAATAAACCGCCACAGAAGAACCGCCTTGGAACGGTCAGTGGAATGATTTCCACTGGGGGGCTTAAATCGATTTTACGTGGCCACAATCCTCGCCCTTACTTCCGTCGCGATTTAGACAAATAATTTGTTCAGTCCGCATGAGGGCCTCCTAACTCATCAGTGCAACACCTCCGTGAACACAAAAAATCAAAGAACCACAGAGGTGAGACAACGGTGAGGACTCGACAGCAAGAAACCACTGAAATGCTGGAGCAAAAGAAAACCAACAGTTAGACTCCGATGGTGTGAAATTATATTGTGTGGGTACTCATTAGAAGCACATCGACGTTTTCGTGCAGAAATAAGAATACTTAATTAATGTGAATAACCCCTCTTATCCGGGGCTATATTAACTCTCATCATGCTGTTCGCGACAACCCCTATCTTTGGAAACAGTGTAGATCCAGATCAGATGGCTTCTGAAGAAGCCATCTGATCAGGATCTACACTGTTTGACATTCAAGTTATGCATTTTGTAGAAATAAATTACATCAAGTAATCTGACTGGTTCAAATATGTTCTATAAAACGGTTATCCTTTGGAAGCAAGGAATACACCACAGAAGTGAAAAATATGGAGTGTACATGTTTTCTGGGCCAGACTAGCCACTTTCGGCCAATTAGGCCTCATCAGTGACCCTCAGATATTTTCATAATTCCACAATGGAATCAATGATCCCAAAGGACAAGAAAATATAATCTACACTATGATGTAGTCAGAAATGGATGTGGCCAAACTGAATATTCAGCAAGAGAAGGGTTAAAAGGCTAAAGAGCTTTCCTTTTCCTGACCAACATATTCGTCCATCCAATCTGATAAGGTCTCACTGTTTTTTGGGCAAATACGGTTTTATACGCATAGCAATGAAGGAAAGTATCAGCAACTGCCTGGAAGTTTGTTTCAATATTTAACTGATCAGCGATTTGATTGTCTTCACTTTTCGTTTAGTGAAAACAATTAGTGATACATTTCCCTGCTCTACTGCTGGAGTTAATTTCCGTGATATCAAGCAAATAACTAAATCTGAAGGCTAGGAAATCCTGAATGAAAAGTCTCTCTCTCTCATAGCCCCCGCCTATCGGGGCTTGGAGAAATAGATTTGGCTGCATGATGCTTCCACTGACCACTCATGAGTACTGGTAAATCGCCAAGAAGGACTTAGCCTGTCCAGGTAAAGTGGTGTGTCAGACTGTCCAATGCATATAAGTTTTTGGTTTTATTGGGTGGCAGGGTTTGAGATGTCATTTCATCTCAATGTCGTTAAAAAGTCCCACAAACTGAAAGTGACCTACATAGTGTTGACGGGGACGTTAAACCTCATTTCAAACAAACAAACAAACACTCTCTCTCTCTCTCAATCGTTTTCTAAATACTATAAAATATCTTTCTTTCAGTCAAACCTTAGCCAATGAGCCGCGTCAAGCAAACCTGTGTCTTCAAGCACATGGTTGTTTTGGAGTTTAACGGAGCTGTCTACTAGGGCTGGCTAATCGGAGCTGAAAGCTAATCGATTGTCAGTCATGCCATTGCGATCGATAATCGATTAGTAATCCCCAAGGTTTTTGTGATAATTTTACCTGTCTGGCTTTCTGTCTGAGCATGACTCTTACCATATGTTGCCCATTACCATATGTATATTTGAACAGGCAGGCCTGAGCAAACAGAGTAGACCCAGATGAGACGCCGCAGAATGCGGCGTCTCATCAGGGTCTGCACTATTTGCCACTCATCCCTCTATTTTAGGCATAATTTTGGGTAGTAAATTGTACCTATGAAGTAATCAATTAAAAGCATATTAGAAATGATAATCATTTTTGTGGAATTTATCGATTGATTAATCGATTATACGATTAATCGTGTCAGCCTTACTGTCTACACTATAAATGTCATGTCGAGCTGGCCAGTGTACCAAACGACACTTTTCTAGGCAAAGCCGTCATTTCTATTTTGGATTTTATGCTTGCTTTGTTTGTGCCGTGTTGCAGCTGTGAAAGGTCTCCCAATAAAGTCATTTGTTGCTCTTTTTTCCAGATCCTTAGGGAATGCATTTAAAATTGCTTTTCATTTTGATATTGTTCGTCTTTGCATGTGTGTGTCACTTGTTTTTTTTTTTGTTATGTTGTTGTTGTTGTTTTGTTTTTATGTTTATTTTGGATGGCCAATTGGCCATTTTGTGGGAAAGTAACTGTCCTTTTGGTTTTCTGCTGTTGATGTTTACATTAGGGTCTAGTTATTTCATGTTTGTGTTTCTTCCCCTTTGGTGTCCCTGATAGAAGGTGTGGGTTAAATGTATCGATTCCTGATCACTGCCTTAACTTCTATTGTGCACGTAAGCGGAGAACCAGTAGTCAGAAACTGAACACCGCCCTTCATGAATCAGCGGGAGGAATGGAAAGACCGTAGAAAATACTTTATTATCAATTCCTGCAAAAGTATGTTGCCAATCACGGCGGGGACAGAACCCAAACTCTAGATCACTAGTTAGACGCGGTGCATCCGGCTGAGCCACCAAGGCCAGCTGTAGGCACAGGGAAGGCGAAAAGCATTACCAATATCAACTCATAAAAGAAAAACTTTCTTTGTCTGACCCAAAAGCTCAGAGCCAATGGCTATCTGACAGACCAAATTGCACTCACTTGAGAAAGGGCCAAAATCGCACTCACCGTCTGAATCATCAATATGCACCAACCTAGCAAGCAACAAAATCACGTCCATCTAAAACGTTACCAATCCCCAAAATGACAAAATCGCATTCACCTAAGAAGTAACCAAACTGCTATTCGCCTAAGAACTGAACAAACGTCACTAACGTAAGAAATAGACAACCTGCACCCTGCCCAGAAATGACCGACCAGCACTCACCCAGAAATTTCCAACTGCATTCATCTTAAATGGCCAAATTACCATTGCCTAAGAAAAACCAACTGCACCTGTTCAGAAATGAACACAGAAGCCTCCGTGCTGTAGTGGTTATGCTACTCGCCTTGTAAACCAGGGTTCGCAGGATCGATCCCGGACTTCTCCAGACTTTCGGATGAGTTTTTAAACGGAGGTTCCGTCTCCGTGTGACCTTAGCTGTAAAACTGAGACGTAAAACTCAAACACTCACTCACTCAGAAATGGACAAATCGCAACCACTCAAGAAATAACCAAATTGCACTCACAAATTGACCACACTGAAACCACCTAAAGACTGACAAAACTGGACTCACGAAAGAACAGACAAAATCATACTCACCTAAGAAAAGACCAACTCGCACTCACATCAGAAATGATCAAAATCCTGTCACCTAAGAAATGTACTACACTTTGCCCAAGAACAGAAAAATTGCTCTCAATTAACAAGTGGTTAGCCAAAACTCACCATCGAAATTGCCAACCAAACTGTACTTACCTCAGAGAGAAGCAAATCATACTCACTCAAGAAAGAACCAAATTCCACCCATATAAGAACTGACCAAATTGCATTCACCTGAGAACTAACCAAACTGGACTCGCCTAAGAACAGATCAAATCATACTCACCTAAGAAATGACCAACTCACACTCACCTCAGATATGACAAAAATAAGAAATATCCAAATCTCACTCATCTATAAAATAACCAAATTGCACTCACTCTAAAAATTACCAAATCGCACTCACATAACGAACGAAAGAAATCACAACCACCTAAGAAATGTCAAAACCACACTCCCCTAAGAACTAACCGAACCACCTGCACCAAAATAATGACCAATTCACACTCACCTAACAGTTGACAAAATCACCCTCATCTAAGAAGCGAGCAAATGACCCTCATCTAAGATGCAAGGTTTTACCAGATGCAGGATTTTACCAGATGCAGGACCCTGCATCCATATAAACGCATTTTCCATTCTGTACCTCTAAATTATTTCCTCCTGGGATGCAACTTTTTGTCACTGAAAACTTTCAAAATTGGGACTGAAGTTGGCAATTCCTGGCTTATATGTGTATAATATAATTATGTTGCTTGGGACTGCTTTAAAAAGTGTATACAGTTATTCAGTAACATTTCTACAGTATGTTGTCATCAATCAGTATGTGGGTCAGGTGTACTCTGTAAATCTGGTCCCCTCAAATTTGAGGTTGGACCCCTATTTTTTGGACTTCCGCATCCATCGGACCCCTAAAATTAAACATCAATGTAAAACCCTGAAGATGTGACTATTTATCACACATGGGACAAGAATATCTCTTTGTATAACAGTATGGGATTTCTTTGTCCACACTGCTGTCTCATCCTAGGGTTTATTAGCTGTCTCAATCTATCAATCATTGCTGAAGATGGGAAAACGTGGAACTATTGTTTTCCAAATTTGTCTCCTGCTCTTGGATGTTTTACACGCAAACAGGGAAGTACAGTTTCTGTTTCTCCCAAGATGTTCATTTTAACAGCCACAATACCATGTCCTTGATCACCTTTCAGTGAAATGAACATTCCGTAGGTCATGAAACTGCGGTAAAGTGTCAAGGAAAGAAAGTCATGAAATGTGAATGCAATGTTGTTTGTCAGAAATCAACAACTGTTTTTCATTTTCGATTTTCCCCTACATGTATATAAAGGAATGTATTGAAAATGCATTTGAGTAACTCACTGGAAAAACAATGTTTAAACAGCTTTCTTTAGCAGGTAAGAATATAAATACTCTACCTTTTTTGCTCTGTTTCATTAGTGCAAAAAAGACCCTTTTGCATATTGAATGTCTGTATCGTTGTGCAATCGGGTGGCAATAGCTTTGGAAGAAACTTTACCATTTTCAGTATATGGGTGAGAAAAATAATCAATGATGTGGTCGAGACCTCGACAAGGGAAAATCAGGCTCGTTTTCAGTTTATTTAAAGCCTCATGCTCGGTATAGCCTCGCATGAGACTAAAATAAACTGAAAACTTGCCTGAGATTTCGTTGTCTTAATCTCAACCACATCATTGATTCTATTATTCTTACCCATCAAAGAAATGACCAAGTCGCACTTATCTAAGAAATGAGCAAATCATAATCATGAAAGAACAGACAGAAGAAATGACCAAACCGCACTCACCTAAGTACGATATGGTCTCCCCATTCCCCATCTCGTCTCATCTTATACAGGTATTGTTCCCAAGTCTCGTCAGCCAGAAATAAAGCGTATGGAGTCCCGTCATCCTATAAGGAAATAAAACAAAGAATATGTAAGCCTGGATAATTTATTTGCCTGCTTTTTATAAGAAGAAATTCTACTACATCAGCGTAGGCTGACTCAGCAATACACTGTGTATTTGTTTCCCATGATAAACAGGGACCTATTCCTAAAGGAACGAATTCGCTTTAACGAAATCTGGGAGAACTAAGAAAAAATTCACCATATTTGCTGGCTCCCAGCTTGCACATTGTCAATATTGGAAAAACATGTAACCAGACACCCCTGACCTTGAAAGGTCGGGGGGGGGGGGAGGCTGGTTACCTGTTTTTCCAACACTGATAACCTTCAGACTAGGAACCAGCAGATAATGCAAATAAGGTGAATAGTCTGCAGAAATCGCCAAATCATGGTATAGACCACCATTTACTGAATGGACAATCCTTAGAGGATTGCATATATGAATGAAATCATTGCGGTAACACATCCGTTCCACATGGTGCATTTTTTTTCACATCTCCAAAATGGCTAATTTTCTGATGAATATCCATGATATTTTGCTTATTTATGTTGGAAATATAGGTTGTGGAAGCTCTTTAGAACCGCCTCATTGAGTACCCTCAACCTATGTCTTGGAGCAGAAATAAGAAAAAATAATTAATGTATACGCCCCGAAACCCCAATTTTCTCTGTACAAAGTCGGTTTAGGGGGTGTTCACTTCACGGACTTGTTCACGTGATGGCTTTTTTCACTTCCGAAGAGCATAGAAATTACACAATATCCATGTCAGAAATTGTGAAACTTTTAGGTTTCAACTTGACAATATTTATCTTTGATTGGTACTTATTTAGACAAATTGCTGACATTTCGATGGGTACGAATTGCGCACTTGGGGCTGACTTGTTGTTGTTCTGTTATGCAAGGGACGTCTTTCTGAAGAATTACTGAAGCTTTCAGTTCAACGTCTAGCTATTTGAACGATTGATTAAATATTGACAATACGTTCATATATTCATCAGTCAAATTTATCCTTCAGAATTTCAATGGAATAAAGTAAATTCTTCTGATACCAAACTCCATTTTAGGATGTATATTTGTTTATTTTAGACGAATTTGTTTCATGCAAAATAAACGCGATGGTTTTTATTCTGAGATTATGAATTTTCCTTTCTTGGATGGGAATGTTTCTTGTGCGACATTCTACGGTGTTTATTTATCGCAAGTAATGCGATTCACCAAAGTGTCTAGTCCTGTCACTGACTTCAACACTCGTGATAAATAATTAACTGCATAAGTTCTAAATCAGGGTTTTACTTAATGAAGTAGGCGTCGTTTGATTCAGTTTCAAAATTCATCAGTGGTATAAAATCCCTTATGCAACAAGGCCTATCAAAACATGAAATTTGTGGTGATTTTATATTTTAATTCGGAAAAATACACGCAATCAATGATTTCAGTACACATTTCGTAAAACCATTCTTCGATAAATAAATAGATTGGATAGAACATAAATGCAATACGACAGACTGCCTGCTTGGCAGTTAGATAATTTGTTTTCCACTTTAAATGCTCACAGGTGGGTCGGGCCTTAGACTCCATGAAGACGTTTAAGTAAATCGGCTGGTGCCTAATGCTCTGTCTCTTGGCGGACCCATCGGAGTCCAACTGTTGGTTTTCTTTTGCTTCAGCATTTCAAGTTATTTTTAGCTGTCGATTCCTCATCGTTGTTTTCTCTCTGAACTAATTTCATATTTAAGAAATAGATCAGCTCTAACTGTGATTTGTTGAGTAATAAATCACAGTTTGGAGGTCATTTGTAAAGTAAATCAAATCACGGGCGCGTAGCGCGCGTGATTTGTCTACTTACATCTGACCGACAAACTGTGACTTATTTCTCAACAAATCACAGACTAGAGCTGATCTATTTCGATTCTTACACGCTGAAAATCGGCAAAAATGTTGTTGTTTCGTTCAAAATCTCACAACTTTTCGCCTTTCGCCAGCTAAAATCATCGACTGAGACAAATGCATTTATATCCTTTTCTAACGTTTTCAATGCGATAAAATGACGTTTCACCGTCTAACGTCAAGTAAATCGAATAGTGACGTCATATACTGGCAGCTTTTAATGACGTCACTCGCCACGCTCTACCAGCTGTGATTTGAGAATCAGAATAAAACGCAGTTATTTTCTATTGCCTATATAGCCGCGTTGTGTTAGAATTATGTTTTTGATGTCGCATTGATCAGGAATTGATACAGTTACACCTCACCTCCCATCAGAGACACCAAATGGAAAGAAACGAGAACACGAAAATACTGAACCCAAATTAAAACATCGCCCATCGGGGCTTGAAGAAAAAGATGGGCTGCATGATGCTTCCCCGCAGAGCTGAAACCGACCCGCACACGAGTACTGGTGAACCGCTTAGAGGATCTAAGCCTGCCCAGGCAAGCGATGCGATTCGGCCTGTCCATGCTTATAAACCCTATGGTTTCATTGGGCAACAGGGCTTGAGATGTCATTTCATCTCAATGTCGGGTAAAAGTCCCACAAAATTGGAAGCAACGTCTCCAAAATGATCTTTACAGTGTTGACGGGGACGTTAAACCTCAAATCAAACAAACAAACAAACAAATGCATTGGGCGGCAGGGCTTGAGATGTCATTTCATCACAATGTCGGGTAAAAGTCCCACAAAATTGGAAGCAACGTCTCCAAAATGACCTTTAAAGTGTTGACGGGGATGTTAAACCTCAAATCAAACAAACAAACAAACAAAAAAATGAAAACATCACAATCGGAAAGCCAAATGGACAGTTACTTTCCCACAAAATGGCCAAACGGTTATCCAAAATAAATTTAATACGTACAAATAAAAAGCATAACATACATACAAAGACAAACTATAATAATAACAAACCACGACAGAAGAACCGTCTTGGAACAGTCAGTAAACCCTTCACGCGGCCTGAAAATAATTTTGTGTTTACACCACGGTAGAACCAAAGTCGAGGACTGTGGCCAGGTAAAAATTATTTAACCCTTCTCTTGCTGAATATTCATTTAAGCCACACCAATTTCTGACTTTGAACCAATCACATTACTTGATGTAATTTATTCCTACAAATTCATAAATTGAATCTCAAACAGTGTAGATCCTGATCAAATGGCTTCTTCAGAAGCCATCTGGTCTGGATCTGCACTGTTTCCAAAGATAGGGCTTGTCGTGAACAGCATGATAAGAGTTAAGCCCCAGAGCAATATTTTACCCGTCACGGTAACACACCTATATAATTTTGACCCCAAAACCCTACTTTTATATAGTAAAACTGGGATTTACAGGTGTAAACATTTTTTTTTATTTCTGCTCTAAAACATAGATTGTGGGTACTCGTTAGAATCGCTTCGATATGGCTGTTCTAACGTGTACCCACAATCTATATTTTGAGTAGAAATAAGAAACATATCACATTTATCTCAAAATTTCAGCTGTTCGGTGGTAAAATTTACAATGTATTTGTAAAGGCGTGTTTTCGTAATGCTGACCGTTTCCAAGACGATGCTTTAGTTGTGATTTTTCACTGTCATTGTTTGTCTTTTGCATGTACATGTAAGTACTGGTAATGTATTTTCTTGCACACCAGACAAGGAAATCCGTGATTTTACCCTGGGATAGAAATTTATGTTCTGACCCTGGTGTTCCGACACTAAATCGAATATAATCGCGTGTTTGATATATGCCCAGTGCATACGACCTCATATGCGCCGTAGTTAAGGTTGACGTCATGCACGTTACGTGACGTCACTAAACATTCCTGTAGTGTCATCACAATATGGCGGACGCCGGTAACCGAAGTGACTGCAGCATTACAATCCGAGCTAAGAAATGGAAGGTATGCAAGAAAAAGAATCCAATATGGGTGTGAGGGGTGGATAGAAAAATCCGTCCCTCGGGATCACTAGCCGGCATCACTCGGCAAGCCTCGTGATGCCGGACAGTGTCCCTCGGGACGGATTTTTCAATCAACCCCTCACACCCATATAAGATTCTTATATTATTTCGGCTAGCTGTTTCACCCGTTCGGTCATTTGTCATTTTGGCTTTCTCCCTGTAATGGTTGACTTTGGGCGACTATGCTTAATGTTTTGTGTTTTGTGTGAAGAGTTTGTTTGTTTGATTTGAGGTTTAAAGTCTCCGTCAACACTGTATAGGTAGTTTTGGAGACGTTGCTTCTAATTTTGTGGGGCATTTACCAGACATTGAGATGAAATGACATCTCAAGCCATGTTGCCCAATGAAACCAATAGGGTTTATAAGCATGGACGGTCCGACTCGCACCGCTTAGTCTGGGCAGGCTTAGATTCTCTAAGCAGTTTTCCAGTACTCGTGTGCGGCCGGTTTCAGATTTTCGTGGAAGCATCATACAGCTCATCTCTTTCTTCAAGCCCCGATGCGCGGGGTTTTGTGGAGAGTGGAAGGTAATTGTATGGCTTCCACCTCTATTTTCTGTTTTATGGCACACCCTGGGTTTATTTCGGCCATTTAAAGGTTATTTATAGAGTCGATAAATATTATGCCGTGTGCCTGGAAAAAAAAACACCAGACCTTCCGTTACAGAACTATGCGTCTCGCATGTGAAACAAGCTAGGCTCAAAACAACAGCGGTAAGAGACATACAGTTTAAGAAGCAGTACTTTTAAGTATAATCCCAAAAAGGTCCATTTAAACATGGCAATTATTAAGAGCGCCAACTCCTAACCCTTGTTCTCCTAAATAAATTGATTTTGCCACACCCATTTTTGACTTTCAACCAATCAAATTACTTGATGTTATTTATGCCTACAAATTCATCAGCTGAACGTCAAATAGCAAAGTTCTACATCAGATGTCATCTGATCTGAATTTACACTCTTTGCAAAGGTTCAGTAGGTCAAGGATAAAACATTAGGCCTCTCTGCCGTGGCTTCAAGCATGTAACGCCTTTTGTGCCAGAAACCCGAAAATGGATAATTGGCAAACAGTGCTGGCCCTTATCAGACGCCGCAGTCTGATCAGGGCCTACGTGCTTTTCAAAAAGTTCAGACATTTTTAAAATTAATATTAAGGATAACATAACCTTTACGAAATGGGCCCCTGCTATGTATAAGGGTGAATTCCATTTGGAAACATTACGGCAACACATCCGTGTCCTGAAATGGCGTCTTTCATATCGCCAGAAAAAGCATTTTTTCGATGAACATTTATGACATTTTTCTTATTTCCACTCAAAATATAGGCTGCGGGTTATAGGTTGCGGGTGATCGTTAGAACCGCCTCATTGAGGCGTTTTTAACGAGTACCCGCAATCTATGTCTTGAAACAGAAATAAGAAAAATAATGCATACCCCTGTAAACCCCAATTTTTCTCTCTATAAAGTGGGATGTAGAGAGGTGCTGTTGACATGATGTACTCTACTGAGTTGGGATATCGAAAGACACAGTCTTGCAAGTGTTCTTCGATATCCACATAAGGGTATTCTTGCACACCAGATAAGGAAATCCTTGTTTTAGCTTGGGATAGAAATTCTGTTCTAACCCTGGTGTTCTTACCCAAAATCGAATATTCCCGTGTGTTTGATAAATGCACTGGGTGAATACGATCTCATATGCGCGTCGTTAAGGTTGACGCCACAGCACGTTACGTGACGTCACTAAACATTCCTGTAGTGTCATCACAATATGGTGGACCTCAACAACCGAAGTGACTTCAGTATTAAAAATTTCGCGCTAAGAAAAGGAAGGTATGCAAGAAATAGAATCCTATATGGAGGTGAGGGCTGGATAGAAAAATCCGTACCTGGGGATAACTGTCCGGCATCACGAGGCTTCACTCGGCAAGCCTCGTGATGCCGGACAGTGACCCTCGGGACGGATTTTTCCATCCACCCCTCGCACTCATGTAAGATTCTTATAATACTCACCTTTACCAGTGCAACAACACCGTTACTATATGGATTTAAATCTTTCGTTTCATTACTTGTAGTTTCAGCCACAATCTATGCATTTTATAAGAATATGTACGAGCACGCAGCGTGTAATTTATTGCCGTAAAAGGTCATCAGGTGCAATGCCATCTAACGGATCCATTCGAGGACATCCGAGTGAAGGCGTGTTATTGCGTTAGAGTGCCGATATCGTGTGCACAGTTGACCATCGTACAGTTTCTGAAAGCGGAAGCTGCTGCTACTGTACGCTCAAAAATCGTTAGCTGCTTTACACGATCTTTATGAAAAACACTAAAATCAATAAAATTCGCTGGGAAGGACACATGCTTGGAAAGGTAAGAGACATCTCTCTTCGAATTTGCTTCGATTTGGAATCATAAGGCACCCTGTTCTGCACAGTTAAACGATTCTGCTACTGCATCAGTGATTTTTTTCATTCTCGCTCGCGGCGACCATTAATTTTTACATTTTGACTGTCTTGTGGTCAGTTTACATTTTTTCTACATTAGCGCAGCCATAAAACAATTATTAACCAGCACATCTGAGTACCCATTTGCTAGTTCTGCCTTCCTCCCACCAACAAACGCACTGCTTTATTAAAGATCTATCATACTAGCGACTGTACGATTAGCTGCATCTGTACTCAATCATTAGCTGCAAAAGTCGAAAAAAAGTCTTACGCTTAGCTGCAGCATTTAAGAAGTGAACGTGTAAAGGGTCAGGTTCGGTTTCTGACACGGCGGCTTGGTCTAATATCGTGGCGTGGTATCTGTATGGCCTAGCAGTTAGGCATGGAGACATTCCATGGTATCGAGTATGACCTCGAACAGGGACGTTCTTGGCTACAAATTGTGACTATGCCATCTTATGGAAGAAGAGGGGTCTGGGGGATCTCCCCTAACTGGGATTAATGGGACAGAGCCCCCATACGGCCGAAACCGGCTCACGCATTTGGCATGTGTAAGCAAAAGCTCTCCGATTATGTTTTGTACACTGTCAAAGGGTTTTTCTTCTCATTTTCATCAAAACGTCATGCAAACCATGGATTTTATTATGTTGAGCCAGCAGAGCCATACTTGTGGCTGCGAGCTGTAAGCATTTGCGTTTCTCGTAAATTGCTTGAACATTATATTCTGTCAGAAAAACAACACACATTTAGGAAAAGGCATTGTTGTGAACTTCAGCTGAGCTCGGTTATGAATGACTGGGTGAAAATCTTGAACAAGTGGGGACAGGTGGACACATTTTATTCTACACTTTTGTAGGCTTTTGATTCGACACCTCCCGCCCACCTCACGGCCTACTGAAATCCAAATTATTTGGTCAGCATTGGGGATGGGGATGGGGGAGGCCCTCAAATGGATAGAGTCCTGTCTCTGATACAGAAAACAGCGAGTTGTTGTTAATGGTGAATCTTCGGATTGGGCTACAGTTTTGTCTGGGTTCCTACAAAGGACTGTTCTTGGTCCAATGTTATTGTCCCTGTACAGTAATGATAGATGCAGAAATAAGACTGTTCGTAGACAGACGACTATGTTTGCTACCGGGAAATTAGAGATACAGAGGACTCACTGAAACTCCAGAACGTTCTAGATTGACTAGGATGTTTGGCACGAAAATGGGGCATGAGATTTCAGCCCATTAAATGCAATATTATGCAGAAAACTAGGAATAGAACCAATACAAATGAGGCTTCTTACACCTTAGAGGGAACAGTGTCTGAGAATGTGTAGTTGTATCTGGGACCCTAATAGAGTGGGTTCCTCAATGAAGAAATTGAAAACCTTCAGAACAGAGTTGCCGGAGTTGTGACAAGGATTACTGCTTTGAAACTGGAAGTAGAACGGCAATACTTGGAAAATTAAAATAGGAGTCTCTCAAGAAAAGGGAAACAGACAGTTTGTGTGGGAGTTTAACGGCCCAGTAAACACTTTATGTCATATAGAGCCGGTCAGTCTACCTGCCCACACTTTTCCTGGACAGGTTTATACGTAGGCGGTTAACCAATGAGCACATTCTTTCGCCGGAAAGAGAAGAGACCATAGGCTCATAGTATATAACAATGGTCTACAGGGTGATTCCAACATATGACCTTGTTCCATCCTCCCAACACGAGCTAGATGGTCTAGAAATCACCATTCATTGGCGTTTCAGACCCCCAGCTACAAGAACTGACGTTCACAAAGAGGCTTTCTTCCCTCGGGCCATTAGAGATTGGAATGCCCTTCCCGATTCGATCATTTCCACGCCTCAAGGTGCTGAGGATAGTGTAGTATACTTTACCTCTTTGTAGAGAACTCGGGGCAAACTTCTAATCCCAGTAAGCATTCTACATAAATCTACAGCGGGCCGTTAGCGGCCCGTCAGGGTAGCTGACGGGCCGCTAACGGCCCGCTGTAGATTTATGTAGAATGCTAGCAGGGATGTCACAGGTCCTGGTGTATGAATGGCATTGGACTTAATTACGAGTATCACCAGCTCTGATAACATTTCCCGATTCTCTGTGCAGAAGTGATTTAGTCATGTTATTAAAATAGGATATATCAAGGATAAAACTACGTCTCCAAACAAATCAGCTGGAAAAAAGCAGGCGGCGAATCTTCGCAGCTGATCGTACTTAGAAAAAAACCGAGGCTATCAACTAATCGTACAGTCGCCAACATGATAGGCCCTGAACAAAGGAGGTATTATTTTGATGTCAGGAATAGTAAACTAGCAAACGGGTATTGAGATATGCTGGATTATAGCTGTATTTAGGTTTCGCTAATATAATATATTTGTAAACTGACCACATGACAGATAAAATGTAAAACAATAACGATCGCCGCAGGCGAGGATGAGATAAATCACTGATGTAGTATCAGAATCGTTTTCATGTGAAGAACAGAGTGCCTTATGATTGCAAATTGAAGCAAATTTGAAAGAAACGTCTCTTACCTTCCAAAACGTGTGTCCAACAAAAGTGTCATTAATGAATTTTATTGATTTTTAGTGTTTTCATAAATGTCGTGAGAAGCAGCTAAAGATTTTGAGCGTACAGTAGCAGCAGTTATGTACGATGGTCAACTGTGGTGTGACATCAACGAGATTATTTTTATGATTTTATCGCGTATTTTTTTTAATTGATTTTATACATCCCCGTCTACACTATTTAGGTTATTTTGGAGGCGCTGCTTCCATTTTTGTGGGGGACTTAACCCGGCATTGAGAAGAAATGACATCTCAAGCCCTACCGCATAAACAAACCAATAGGGTGTATACGCAGGGACGGCCCGGCATCGTGCATTTGCTAAATTGAAAACACTATTTACAGCTACAGTTATATGGGCCCCGCCAAGCGAATTTGTGTCTTCGAGCATTCCGTCATGACAAATTTTAACTGCGCATGCCCAGCCATTCAGAGGGGCCAGGGATGTGGCTTTCTGTCTGAAGGTTCCGCTTGATTCACTGCTTATATGAGCGAGCAGCGAAGGTTCTGGCGAGACTGCGCGGATGCGCAGTCTCGCTAGAACCTTTGCTGCTCGCATAGGCGATAATTACCAAAATCGCTTGACGGGGCCCATATAATGAAAAACGTCTACCGCTTCTGGGTTCTTCCGAAGGTATTCCACGGCAGCCAACCTCAAATTTTCCTGGGTGAACCTGAAATCTCCCCTCACTCTCAGCTGATCAACTATAGCTGCGAACATACAATTGCCGTCAGAACTGACGTCCCGTACAACTAGATCCAGGTCTCGGAATGTTTTCTTTAGTTGCAGTATCATCTTACAAAAGGTTGCAATATTCATCTTCTCAGCACCACACCCTTCAAATTGTAATACAATAAAAATCGATAACTCGAATACGGGTGGCTCGTTTACATCCCTTGAACAAGTCCGGGAAATGAAAACCCCTCTAAACCCCAGTTTATATAGAGAAAACTGCGGTTTACGGGGGTATACATTATTTTTTATTATTATTATTCCGGCTCCAAGACATAGGTTGTGGGTACTCGTTAGAACCGCCTCATGGAGGCGGTTTTAACGAGCACCCACAACCTATGTTTACAGTATTTGTAAGAAAAATATCACGGGTTTTCATGGCCGTTTTGGAGATGTGAAAAAATGCACTTTGTTGCACGGATGTGTTATCGTAATGTTTATTTTTGTGGATTTTTTCGATGTGTTAACTCCGTCGAATCACTAACAAACTGCATGAAGCCCGAAGTGCTAAGTTTGTGAGTGATTCGCCGAAGTTTATACATCGATAAAAGCCACAAAATGATAACCCATTCCTTATATCGCTCCGACATATGTAAGCGTGCTATATACATTTTCGTGGTATTCCGAAATACGGATATTTTGATCTAGAAATAGATAGCCATGACATCATCATTATTGTTCTGGCAGAAAACATGTTTTCACAGATAATCATAAACAAAGAACATGTAAACAACTGATCAATGCTAGTATTTGCATAAAATCATTTTGCCATTTCCTATAGTGCATGTTTTCACTAATGCACTATTGCACCTCACATTGCTGACCCTTTTTTTTAATCAGAACCCAAATCTGCAGAAAATCCCCTCTCGTTCGCAGTGTTCTTTTTATAGTAACAGGATATAGTAACACACATTGGGAAACTCCTGTCCATTATTGTTTTTATACGGTGGAACTGTAATGCCACTGCTTATATGACTTGGGTTATCGGTACCATAAACTACGCAAAGCCTTTTCAAAATTTTATAGACGTCATTCTGATTTAATTTCAAAATTCAAAATTGGACTTAAAAGGTCTATCGGAACCCGAATTTTATGGTGACTTAGTATATAAATTCAGAAAAATATATAACCGCAATGACTTCAGCACCCGATTTCGTAAAACCATTCTTAGATATAACAAGAGGGCCCAATGGCCCTAAATCGCTCACCTGTGTACCAAAAAAGTATTAGTGTAGGCGACCACTTGACATTGCTACATACTAAATATCTAAGCTCAGGCAAAGCGGTGCGAGTCGGTCCGTCGATGCTTAAAAACCCTATTGGTTTCATTGGGCAACAGGGCTTGAGATATCATTTCATCTCAATGTCGGGTAAACGTACCACAAAATTGGATGCAACGTCTCCGAAATGACCTATACAGGGTAAGTAAAACCTCAAATCAAACAAATTCCAGGCCTTATGGTTTTGGAGAAGAAGATTTTTTAAGTTGTTTTTTTTTTTTTTCAGTATAAGTCTATAGAACCTTATGAGCCCTGGAGCGTGGCCAATTTTAACCCAAAGGGCATGGTTGGCAGGATTTATGTAGGCGACCATTCTATATTGCTATATACTAAATATCTAAGGTCTGTACTTCATAGTTTCAAAGAAGATTTTGTTTGTTTGATTTGAGGTTTAACGTCCCCGTCAACCCTGTAAAGGTCATTTTGGAGACGTTGCTTCCAATTTTGTGGGACTTTTACCCGACATTGAGGTGAAATGACATCTCAAGCCATGTTGCCCAATGAAATCAATAGGGTTTATTAGCATGGACGGTCCGCCTCGCACCGCGGTTCCTGGACAGGCCTACATCCTCTAAGCGGTTTACCAGTACTAGTGTGCGGGCCGGATTCAGCTCTGCGTGGAAGCATCATGCAGCTCATATATTTCTTCAAGTCCCTATGGGCGGGGGCACTTTCAAAGAAGATGTTCGAAGCTTTTTTCCATAATAAGTTTATTGGAGTTAAGGGGCCACAGGATTTGGCTAAATTGGACCCCAGGAGCATGATTGGCAGGATTCATGTAGGCGACCACTTGACATTGCTACATGCTAAATACCTGAGCTCTGGGCCTTATGGTTTCAGAGAATAAGATTTTTGAAGTGTTTTTTTTTTCCATTTTAAGCTTTTTCCCCATTTTAAGTTTATGGTAGCTAATGGGCCCATGGGAATGGGCACTTTTGGCCCAAGGGGCATGGTTGGCAGGATTTCTTAAGATGACTATTTCATGTTGCTACATACTAAATATCTAAGCTCTGGGACTTATGGTTTCAGAGGAGAAGATTTCTTTTTCCATAATAAGTCTATGGGAGCTAATGGGTCCATGGGCTTGGCCAATTTTGATCCCAGGAACATGGTTGGCAGGATTTATGTAGGTAACCACTTGACGTTTCTACATGCTATATATATTTAAGCTTTGGGCCGTGTGCTTTCAGAGAAGAAGATTTTAAGTCTTTCCAATTGTAAGCTAAAGAGCCCTGGGGTGTGACCAATTTGGATCCCAGGGGCATAATTGGCAGAATTTATGTAGGTGGACGTTGCTACATACTAAATATCTAAGCTCTGGGTCTTATGGTTTCATGAAGAAGTTTTTTGACGTTTTTTCCATTGTAAGTCAATGGGAGCTGATGAGCTCGGGCGTGGCCAATTTTAACCCCAGGGACAGGGTCAGCATGATTTATGTAGATGACTTAATATCTAAGCTGTGTGCGTTTTAGTATCAGAGAGGAAGATTTTTTAGCTTTATTCCATTTTGAGTCTATGAGAGCTCTGGGCCCTGTAGTTTCAGAGAAGAAGATTTTTGAAGTTTTTCCCCTTATAAGTCTATGGGAACTGATGAGCCCCGGGGTGCCCCCAATTTTGGCCTCAGGGGTATAGTTAGCAGGATTTATCTAGGTAACTATTTTATGTTGCTACATTCAAAATATCTAAGCACTGTGCTTCATGATTTCAGAGAAGAAGATTTTTAAATCTTTTTTCCAATATGAGTCTATGGGAGCTAAGGGGCCCCGGGGCGTGGCCCATTCAGTGGACCCCAGGGGCATGATTGGCAGGGTTTACGTAGGTGACCACTTGCCGTTGCTACATGCTAAATATCTAAGCTCTGGACCCTGTGGTTTCCGAGAAGAAGAGTTTTGAAGTTTTTTTCCATTATGAGTCTATGGGAGCTAAGGGGCCCCGGGGCGTGGCCCATTTGGACCCCAGGGGCATGACTGGCAGAATTTATGTAGGTGACCACTTGCCTTTCCTACATGCTAAATATCTAAGCTCTGGGCCCTGTGGTTTCAGAGTAGAAGATTTTTGAAGCTTTTTTCCATTATGAGTATATGGGAGCTTAAGGAGCCCCGGGGCGAGGCCAATTTTGACCCCTGGGGCATGATTGGCAGGATTTATGTAGGTGACCACTTGCCGTTCCTACATGCTAAATATCTAAGCTCTGGTTTTGATGGATTGATTTAAGTTTAACGTCCCCGTCAACACTGTAAAGGTCATTTTGGAGACGTTGCTTCCGATTTTGTGGGACTTTTACCCGACATTGAGATCAAATGACATCTCAAGCCCTGCCGCCCAATGAAATAGGGTTTATAAGCATGGACGGGCCGACTCGCACCGAATCTTAGCTCTCGACCCTGTGGTTTCAGAGAAGATTTTTGAAGCTTTTTTTCTATTGTGAGTCTATGGGAGCTAAGGGGCCCCGGGGGCGTGGCCCATTTAGACCCGAGGAGCATGATTGGCAGGATTTATGTAGGTGACAACTTGCCGTTGCTGCATGCTAAATATCTAAGCTCTAGTCCCTGTGATTTCAGAGAAGAAGATTTTTTAAGCTTTTTTTCATTGTAAGTCTATGGGAGCTAAGGGGGCCCGGGGTTGGCCAATTTGGACCCCAGGGGCATGATTGACAGGATTTATGTAGGTGACCACTTGACATTGTTACAAGCTAAATAGCAAAGCTCTGGGCCCTGTGGTTTCAGAGAAGAAGATTTTTTTTAAAAAAAAATCCCATTGTAAGCCTATGGGAGCTATATGTTGCCATGGCAACCAGAATTCCAATCTGATCAGCTCCAAAACCTTATGCAGCCTTTCCTCCTACCTGATGATGTTTCTCATGAAATTTGATCAAGATTGGCCATGGGGTATTAGAGATATACTTATTTGAAATTGTTTACGGACGCACGCAGGCACGCACGGACGGACGGACGCACGCACGCACGACGGACAAAATGTGATCACAAAAGCTCACCCTGTCACTACGTGACAGGTGAGCTAAAAAGATTGGGTACAACATAAATGTTATACGACAGACTGCATGCATGGTAGTTAACCCAATCACGGTTGGCAACTTTGCTTCCCTCTTTAATTGCACGCCGGTGGGTCAGGCCTCGGATTCTATGACGGTTCCAGCGTAAAGGCTTATGTTGGTTGGTACCTGATGCTCTGTCTCTGATAGGGCCCATCGGAGTCTAATTGTTGGTTTTCTTTTGCTCAAGCATTTAAGTGGTTTCTTGCTGTCGAATACTCACCGTTGTTTCATCTCTGTGGTTGTTTGATTTTTGTGTTCACGGTGATGTTGCACTGATGCGTTAGGAGGCCTTCATGCGGACTGAACAAATTATTTGTCTAAATCGCGACGGTAGTAAGGGCGAGGATTGTCAGTATTGATCATTGTAGTGACTGACTTCTGAAGTGGCATGACAGTTCCTTATGACCTTGCCTTCGCATTCAGAATAGGAGTTTTTCCCTTACAGAAAAAATAATGGAGCTTCCGTGCAAGCAAGTGGTGAGCACTAGCTGTCATTTTTCTATTAACAATTTTATATTATCTGTAAATAGGTTCCTTAATATTCTTATTGATTAGACCTTTTTTAAAATTTCCGATTGCTTCTATGCTTACACTGTATTTTAAGCAATGTTTTAAAAACTGTTTAAGCAGCATTTGAGTTGAAATGACCTACATGGGTCACCATAAACCCAATTTTGGGGAATACCACGATGCTGTATTACGTCATCACTTTGTGCTGGAAGTTACACCACATGAAAAGATGGCGTCCTTATATTTTTTTGTAAACTCTGGAGTGAGTGAGTTTTAGTTTTACGTCCCACCAACAGCTAAGGTCATACGGAGACGGGACCTCGGTTTAAAGACTCATCCGAAAGTCTGGAGAAGCCCGGGATCGATCCTGCGAACCCTGGTTTACAAGGCGAGTAGCGTAACCACTGCAGCACGGAGGCTTCTTGTAAACTCTGGATAAAATCAGAGTGATAATATTGTCTGGCAGGAATTCTTCCAAACTATTTTATACAAACTGTGTGTTTACATGTGTGCATTATACACCTGTGGACACAAATCTGTTCAAACTCCTGTGAAGTACCTTTCAATTAATCTCTTTGCATTTAGTTAGTATGACAAGCAAATGTCATTCATGATGCATCAAAGAATTCTGAAACTGGATCAAGCAATATAGATTGATTGGTCTTATTTTCACAAGCACTTTCTTCACTTTTAGATCTGATTGGCATTTTAGATGTATTTTGATTGGACAGTGCTGGAGTCTGCAATGTAGTGTATACCACTATGTGTTCTGAATTTATTCCAGGCTGACAGTTGATTGAAATGATGTTACGAGAGATATTTTGAATGATATTCCAAATTATTAAATCAAGATGAAATGAGAGGCTCATCGAAGTATGAACAGATTTGTGTCCACACGTGTAAGTTTCATCCAATATAACCAAAATTACCACGGAAATACATGTCGCGAGGGTAATTCCAATTTTCTCATCGGGATGTTGAAATTATCACAAAAATTTTAGGAATTCTTTCAAAAGCGTTAGAATTAAATTACCATCGGCTACAGCGGAATAATTATTCCATTAGCAGCTGCCATCTTTGAAAGAAACCCAAGCGAAAATAGGACAAGTCTTTAAATTCAGTTTATCTTTGTCTTCTAACATTTACATTTTCAATAGTTTACCATATTTTAATCGAACGCTGTTGACGTCGTTTATAAACAATGACGTAACTGACGGGTTCTCAACATGTTCTTGGAACCACGTTATGTTACTACATGTCGCAATGTGAAACAGCTCTGAGATTCTTGCTCATGGAATTTATCGAAGTACACAACTTTTATTTCAACCAATCAAACCGCTCGATAGAGAATACAAGTTTCGTGTCTTTTCATATCAAGTTTATCAGGCAAGGCTTCGAGAGCGCTTGTAGAATCGCGAGGCTTGCCCGGAGCGATTCTACATGCGTTCTCGAGGCCGAGCCTGAGAAACTTGTTATCAAATGACACGAATCTGGTGTTCTATTTATCAGTTTATCCCCTTCTATAGTCTTAAATTAACAATTTACGATCAGTTATTGATGATCCATAGTGCATCCGAGCATTCTAGCGGTCGATATATTTTGTATCAGCTGATCATATTTTCCTATGATATTTATACCCCCGCAAACGAAGTTTGAAGGGGGTATATAGGAGTCAGCTTGTCGTCTGTCGTCGTCGTCGGTCCGTTACAAAAAACTTTAACATTGCTCATAACTTCCTTATTCTTTGACCGATTTCTTTAATATTCACACACCACACACCTTGCCACTAGTACTTAAGATTAATATACACAAACCTGACCTTGACCTTTACGTTGACCTTCCTCAAGGTCAAATACTTGTAAAAATTTGTCGTCGTAGTCGGTCCGTTACAAAAAACTTTAACATTGCTCATAACTTCCTTATTCTTTGACCAATTTCTTTAATATTCACACACCACACACCTTGCCACTAGTACTTAAGATTGATATACACAAACCTGACCTTGACCTTTACGTTGACCTTCCTCAAGGTCAAATACTTGTAAAAATTTGTCGTCGTCGTCGGTCCGTTACAAAAAACTTTAACATTGCTCATAACTTCCTTATTCTTTGGCCGATTTCTTTAATATTCACACACCACACACCTTGCCACTAGTACTTAAGATTGGTATACACAAACCTGACCTTGACCTTTACGTTGACCTTCCTCAAGGTCAAATACTTGTAAAAATTTGTCTGACAACGCATGCGGGGGTATAATTGGCGCCCGTTAGGCGGCAGCTCTAGTTTTGGTCAGGTAATTTTTCAATTTTTCCCAGTAACAATAACATTTTTGTCATTTTTTCCAGTAGTCCAGTTCATTCGTAAAAGTGCAATGTCACGTTGACGTGATAAAGCTCTCTTGTCCTGAGATAGCATATCTTTATCAGGTCATTGCGTTACAATGCAATATATATTTGGGGTAACTGATAAAAATGTATATAGTGATGGGGATAAATTGAAAATATTGCAAAAAAAAGAACTTCGATTACTCGGACACGGGTAGCTCGTTTACAATGGCTAATTCTAACTCATTCTTGAGACCCGAGATAATTGTTCGAATATCATCAGATATCTATATATTTAGGCTAATTTATGGAGTTTTTTTTATTATTTTACCTTGAAAAGGTATGCTGTGTGTTTGTTTGTTTTGTTTGTATTGGGGGTTAACGGCCCAGCCAACATTATTTTAGGTCATTTTTGAGCCGGTCATTTACCTATTCACACTTTTCCTGGGCAGGCTTTTACGCAAGCAGTTAACCAATACAGTGCACATTCTTTCGCCAGAAACTGACAACTGCCCTTCTTGAAACAGCGGAAGGGAGTGAATGACTGTAGAAAAGATTTCATGATCAATTTCCATGAAAGTATGTTGCCGACCCCGTCAGGTATCGAACCCCCGTCCTCCTGATCACCAGTCAGACGCGCATCCGACTGAGCTACCGAGGCTGGCAGGTGTGTTGTGTTTACTTATTAGAATCGATCCTAATAATAGCACACAACATTCTAATAAGTACACACGACATATTTATTTGATATAGAAAACGGAGTGGCTATTTGCAGTTAACTGCAACTGCAAATAGCCAAAAAAAAACGTTAAAATGACTATTTGCAGTCAACTGCAAATAGCCATTTTAACGTGTTTTTGTGTTGTTGTTTTTGTTGTTGTTTTTTTTTTTGGGGGGGGGGGGGGTGGGGTGCGGGGTGGCTAGTTGCAGTCAACTCCAGATAACCACAGTATGCCAAAATGGCTAATTGCAGTCAGCTGCAAACAGACAATATAAGATGTACTTTGTTTTGTTTAATTTTCTTTTATCTCAAACTACTTTTAATTCCAAACCAATGAATTTTATTTTTCTGCTGTTCATGAAAGTATGAACGCAGTGGGTCGCGTGTATGGGTTCATGTAAACCCGCAGGCAATTCATAGTCTTCGATGTGCGTTCATAAGAGTGTTTAAATCAAATGGCACAGCCATTGGTTGGAATTAAAAGTAGTTTGATTTAAAAGGAAATTAAACAAAACAAGTACATGGTATGTATAATAAGCCTAACACAATATTGTCCAAGATCTTGAAGTTTAAGTTATTACGCGAGCCAACTGTATAAGATTGTCTATACTTTATTTATTCACTTGTAATCTGTATATGAAGTGTGACTGATGAAAAGTGAAATGAGCCCCGCCAAGCGAATTTGGGTCTTCGAGCATTCCGTCATGACAAATTTTAACTGCGCATGCCTAGCCATTCAGAGGGGCCAGGGATATGGCTTTCTGTCTGAAGGTTCCTCTTGATTCACTGCTTGTATGAGCGAGCAGCGAAGGTCCTGGCGAGACTGCGCGGCCATTTTGTTTAACGGAGCAGAACGATTTAGGCAATTTTGAAATAGGGTCACTCTAGGGACATTCCTGTGAAATTCTTCTCAAATTGGGCAATTTGCCTAGGAGGAGATGTCATTAAAAGTTTTTTTCTATTTTTAGCTCTGGCGGCCATTTTGTTTAACGGAGCAGAACGATTAAGGCAATTTTGAAAGAGGGTCACTCACGGAACATTCCTGTGAAATTATTTTCAAATCGGGCCATTTGCTTAGGAGGAGATGTCATTTAATGGTTTTTCTATTTATAGCTCTGGCGGCCATTTTGTTTAACGGAGCGGAATGATTTAGGCAATTTTGAAAGAGGGTCATCCAAAGAACATTCCCGTGAAATTATATCAAAATCCATTCACTGGTTTAGGAATAGATGTCGTTTGAAGAAAAAGTTTAAGGACGCACGCACGACGGACGACGGACAAAAAGTGATCCCAAAAGCTCACCTCGTCACTACGTGACAGGTGAGCTAAAAACATGAAAAAAGCACCTTAATCTTCGTTTGCACTTTGATACAACTTTGCTCTTAAAAATCCGGTATACATTCTTCAAGTGAGAAATTTCCCTTGTTATACTCGTATACAGTCATGTTATTCACTGCGGCTTACATGTGCGCCAAGCGAAGACTCAGATCAGATTTTGATGGCTGTCGAAAAAGAATCCATGTGTCTCTAACATATATATAACTATAAATAAACTGGTCGGATGTGAGTCTTCGATGGGCGCACGTGTATATTGCAGGAATACAGAATTACTTTCATGGCCTTTTTAAAGTTGTCGTTGTTGTGTTTGTTTTGTTTTGTTTTTTTTTGTTTGTTTGTTTGTATTTATTTGTTGTTTTTTTTCCTATTTCCAGTGGACTGCAATTTGCCATTCTAACGTACTTTGGCTATCTGCGGTTCACTACAAATAGCCATTTTGACGCTTTTTGGCTATTTGCAGTTGACTGCAAATAGCCTCATCGAAAATATACCCGAGTTTGTCTCCTGGGCTGCAGCTGTGATTAACCCTCAGAGGCGGCCCCCGCCCATCAGGCCTTGAAGAAATATATGGGCTGCATGATGCTTCCACGCAGAGCCGCATCCGACCCGCACACGAGTACTGGTAAACCGCTTAGAGGATCTAAGCCTACCCAGGCAAAGTGGTGTGCACGAGTCGGCCCGTCCATGCTTATAAACCCTATGTGTTTCATTGGGCGACAGGCCTTGAGATGTCATTTCATCTCAATGTCGGGTAAAAGTCCAACAAAATTGGAAGCAACGTCTCCAAAATGACCTTTACAGTGTTGACGGGGACGTTAAACCTCAAAATTAACAAATAAACAAATAACACTCAAAGACTCGAACTATCACTGTCTCCACCAAATTGCATGGTCCCAAACGAAGTCGAGCCATTGACTTTCGACTGTATGTTCAAATGTGCGTATGCAGCTAATGAATAGGTCAAGAAACATGACTCCTGGCATAAAACTATCTGGAGATTTCGGCGAAATGGCTATGGCGAGAATGCACTTATACGCAGGCTTATAAGCGCAAGCTCGTCCGAGTCTTTACTGGGCGTCTTTCAGATTAGTACCCGTTTCACTCGAACTTATAATTATGTTTTATTTTTATTTATCATACGACGTCGTGTCTGAGAGTGTAATAACGCCATGTAATAAATTCCGAAATCCACTAGAGGATTAAGTATGCAAATTAGCTAGAAACGCCCCTGAACGTTACATGTATATGTACTACGTCATTAGCGACGTCGCGTTTATTACTGACGAAATATTGATACTTTTGTCAACAAATCGTGAATAAAAAGCGTTTTAATGTCATATGATAAACAGAATCTTGCATTCGTGCTCCAGTGTTGTTGAATTTATTAAACTCGTTGAGGAAAAAAGGCAATAAATGCTCGGCACAGCCTCGCATTTTATCCCTTTTCCTCAACTCGTTCAATAAATTCAATAAAACATGAACAATCATATAAGATCCTCTAAATGAAATGTTTCATTACCAAAGGGTTTCTCACTGATTTGCCTGATCAGTTTGTAAGCTCATCTTTGATTCTGCCAGGTAAGGGAGTTAATATAAGCAGAAAATAGTCAAGCAGGAGTTTTGTTTGATATCAGGGTTAACGTCCCCGTCAACACTATTTAGGTCATTTTGGAGACGCTGCTTCCAATTTTGTGGGACTTTTTCCGGTATTGAGGTGAAATGACTTATCAAGCCCTACCACCCAAATGAAACCAACAGGGCTTATATGCATGGACGGTCCCACTCGTACCACTTTACCTTCCAAGTACTCATTACCAGTACCCATGACGGCGCGGTCATTTTCAGCTTTGCATAAGAAGGCATCATGCAGCCCAATATATTTCTCCAAGCCCCGATGGGCGGGGGCCATCAAGCTGGAGTACTTTGTTAAAAGCATAAAACTCATAGCCGCGGGACAGGGTGCTTTTTCAAATGAGCTGGCCAAAGTTGAAAAATGGGCCGCGATCAACGAAAACATGTCTTGGGATATGTCGGCTCAGCGAACACACAAATTACAGTCGAACTTCATTGCCTCGAACACTTTCGGGACCATAAAGTTTGTTCGAGATAGGGGTATTTTGAGGCATTGATGGTTGATAATAGCACAATGCCAGGAGGCATAATTGGGATAATTTTGGGATATCTCTTCGGTGTTCTGCAAAATAAATGTATGTTGTGTGTACTCATTAGAATCGCCTCATCGAGTACATACAGCATATATTTTTCGGCCCCCGCCCATCGGGGCTTGGAGAAATAGATGGGATGTATGATGCTTCCACGCAGAGCTGAAACCGACCCGCACACGAGTACTGCATGGTAAACCGATTAGAGGATCTAAGCCTGCCATGGCAAAGCAGTGCGAGTCGGTCCGTCCATGTTAATAAACCCTATTGGTTCATTGGGCGGCAGGGCCTGAGATGTATTTTCATCTCAAGGTCGGGTAAAAGTCCCACAAAATTAGAAGCAATGTCTCCAAAATGACCTTTACAGTGATGACGGGGACATTAAACCTCAAATCAAACAAACAAACAGCATATATTTGCCAGATAAAATGTAAATCTCCCTAAATTATCCCTCACTATTTCAAATCCGGAGGAATTCTCTATGGACACAAGAAAAGGGTTATAATAAACAAGCCATTGCTTTTCTGACCACCTAAGTTTGATGTAGCTTGTTTTCAAAACTACAGTAACTTCAATGTACTTTAAAATCGCTTCTAACACAGTGCGCCTATATAGTCAATGGAAAGGTGACGTGAATGTGGCTGTTCTGACGAGCACCCACAATCTTTGTTTTGAGCAGAAATTATAAGAAAAATACTATTTTTATCTTAATGTCGTTTTAGACGTGTTAAAACAGCAATCCTAATGTTTTTTGCTGTTGTTTTTTTTTTTTTTTTGTTGTTGTTTTGTTTTTGTTGTTGTTGTTTTGTTTTTTCACCTGGAATGTCGCTTCTAGACTTATTAAAGACACCATTATAACATACGAACATGTCACCACAAAGTTTGCATTAAAATATTTTAACAACACTGATAAAATACCAGAAATTTGACATTTGCTCAACCCCGTGTCGCACAATTTATTGCAAAGCTCGCCACTTCCCTGTCCAGGCTGAAAGACATTCGCGGGTCACCGGGGTGATAAGCAAATACTCAACCACATCACTGTAAAAGCCGACTTGTGCCGCAAGGCAGGAAAAGAGTGCTATATTGTACCTCCAACCAGTTGGTATTTTGTGTTAAAGCCTCCGTTTTGTAGTGTATATGCTACTCGCCTTGTAAACCAGGGGTCGCAGGATCGATCCCGGGCTTCTACAGACTTTCGGATGAGTCTTTTAACCGAGGCCCCGTCTCCGTATGCCCTTAGCTGTTGGTGAGACGTAAAACTCAAACACTCACTCACTTGGTATTTTTGTTCGATCTCTGATAGTGATCGATGATTAATTGAACATTCGTCAGTGTAGCTGTTAGATATAATAAAGCATCCGTCTTCATTATAAAGTCCTAGAGGGAACAGACTTGTTATCCTGTTTGCAAAATCTATGTACAGTCGAACTTCGATAACTCGAACACCTTCGGGACCAAGAAAAATTGTTCGAAATAGGGTAGTTCAAACTACTAAGGAATAGGGATCACTTTTGAAGTAAATATCAATACGATCTTCTATAAAATAAAGGTATGTTGTGTGTACTCATTAGAATCGCCTCATTGAGGAGATTCTAATGAGTACACGTTTGTTTGTTTGTTTTGTTTGATTTGAGGTTTAACGTCCCCGTCAACACTGTAAAGGTCATTTTGGAGACGTTGCTTCCAATTTTGTGGGACTTTTACCCGACATTGAGATGAAATGACATCTCAAGCCCTGTCGCCCAATGAAACCAATAGGGTTTATTAGCATGGACGGTCCGCCTCGCACCGCGGTTCCTAGACAGGCTTAGATCATCTAAGCGGTTTACCAGTACTAGTGTGCGGGCCGTATTCAGCTCTGCGTGGAAGCACCATGCAGCCCATATATTTCTATATTTCTTCAAGCCCCTATTGGCGGGGCCGCAATGAGTACACGTAACATAACTTGTAATTATCAAATCAGGAAACTCCCTTCCGCTGATTCAAGAAGGGCAGCTGTCAGGTTCTGGCAAAAGAGTGTGCATTGTACTGGTTAACCGCTTACGTATAAGCCTGCCCAGGAAAGGTGTGGATAGGTAAACACGTCGGCCCAAAAGTGACCTAAATAGTGTTGATTGTGCCATTATACTCCAATACAAACAAACAAATCAAATCAAGAAAACCTCCCTAATATATCCAAATGTATGGATATCTGGCGATATTGGAAGAATTCTATAGGGACTCCAGAACGAGTTCGAATTAGCCATGGTTAACGAGCTAATCCATGATCGAGTTTCCGAAGTTAAACTGTATTGTATAGAACAAGGGGATCATGAGGTCATGATTACTCCCCTGAGCACTGGGGCTTCAATTAAGCGCAGAAATTCGGTTCTAAATGTGGTTAATGTCCTTTGCAAAATAAAAGTGAAGGCAATGATCAGTAACCGATACAATTAACACACAGCTACCATCAGAGACACCAAAGGGACAGAAATACAAACATGAAATAACTAGACACTAATAGAAACATCAATAGTGGAAAGCCAAAAGGACATTTACTTTCCCACATAAAAGGCCAATTGGTTATCCAAAACAAAAATAGCCATCGGAAGTGATGGCAAATCCCCCGACCAAAAGCCAATATGGCCTTCAGAAGATTGTTCACCAATAGAAAATGCACCGACTTAAACCAGCGATATACCACAAAAGTATTGCAGTTGTGGCCATCACAAGATTATACTGTTAGGGATGACATGCCTGCTTAAGTTCATGTCTTTCTGTACAAAGTACCATCAATATGTCTCAAAGGGTATTGGAGATATGGTGATCACAAGCTCGTCATATTGGAAGGGTAGATAACTCAAATACGACAACACCAACAGCTGTGTCTCTTGCACATGACACCCCTTCTGTACCTTGTATACAATTGTGCCAAGTTCCTTAAATATATCTCAAAGGGTGTTGGAGTTATGGCCATCACAGGGTTATATTGTCAGGGGAGATAACTAAAAAACCAGAGCACCCAAAGTTGTAATTCTTGAGCATGAAACACCTGCTTAACCTCATGTACATCTGCATCAAGTACCACCAATATGTCTCAAAGGGTATTGGAGGTAAGGTGATCACAAGGTGGTCATACTGTTATATTAAAGGGGAGATAACTAAAATATCATAGCACCCAGAGTTGTGGTTCTTAGGAATGAAGCGCTGTCTCAACCTTGTATACACTTGTGCCAAGTTCCATCAATATATCTCAAAGGGTATTGGAGTTATGGTCATCACAAGGTTATATTGTCAGGGGAGATACTTAAAAACCAGGGCACCCAGAGTTGTGGTTCTTGCACGTGACACACCTGCTTAACCTCATGTACAACTGTACAAAGTACCATCAATATATCTCAACGCGTATTAGAGATGTGGTCATCACAAGGTAGTGATTCTATATTATTGGAAAGGGAGATAACTCAAAAACCATGGCATCCAGAGTTGTGGTTCTTGTGCATGACACATCGTCTTGGCCTTGTGAACAACTGTGCTAGGTACCATCAATATATCTTAAAGGGTATTGGAGTTATGGCCATCACAATGTAGTCACTCTATTTTATTGGAAGGGGAGATAACTAAAAAAACCATGACAACTAAAGCTGTGGTTCTTGTGCGTGACACGCTGTCTCAGCCTTCTGAACAACTGTGCCAGGTACCATCAATATATCTCAAAGGGTATTGGAGTTATGGCAATCACAAAGTAGTCATTCTATTTTATTAAAAGGGGAGATAACTAAAAAAGGTATAGCATCCAGAGTTCTGGTTCTTGTGCATGACACACCGTCTCAGCCTTGTGAACAATTGTGCCAAGAACCATCAATGAATCTCAGAGGTTTTAGGAGTTATGGCCATCACAAGGTTGCGTCTACGGACGGAAATTCTCACGGATGTATACTTATGTAGTTATTTTTGGCAGGATTGATACTTAAGTGGCTGCTTTTAGCCACAGAAAAGAAGTATTTTCGGTGTCTAACGGAATAAATCCCATAGACTTACATTGATTCTGTCCATTTTCATTGCCACCTAACTATACATTTGTTGGTGCGGACGGACAGACGGACGGACGGACGCCAGGCTGATCGCTTTATCCCCCGATCCTATTCGGTCGGGGGATAAAAAGATATGAGCGATACACACACTCAAAGACAAACCATAACAAAAATAAACCGCGACAGAACAACCGCCTTGGAACGGTCATTGAAACGAATTTCACTGGGTGGGGGCTAAAATTGATTTTATGCGGCCGCAATTCTCGCCCTTACTTCCATCGCGATTTAGACAAATAATTTGATCAGTCCGCATGAAGGTTTCCTAACTCATCAGTGCAACATCTCCGAGAACACAAAAATCTAACAACCACGGATATGAACCAACGGCGAGGATTCGACAGCAAGAAACCACTGAAATGCTGGAGCAAAAGAAAACCAACAGTTGTACTCCGATGGGCCCGATCAGAGACGGAGAATCAGGCACCAACCAACATTACATAAAATTAAATTCTTATTCTCAGTTAGCCTTTACGATGCCGTCATAGAATCTGAGGCCTGACCCACCGGCGTGCAATTAAAGAGGGACAAAGCTGTCGACCCTGTTTGGGTTAACTACCATGCGCAGTCTGTCGTATAACATTTATATTGTACCATCGAAGAATTATTTTACGAAATTGGGGGCTGAAGTCTCTGCAAGTATTTATATTTTTTTCTAAATTTATATACTAAGACACCATAAAAATCGGGTTCCGATAGACCTTTTTGCAGAAGAGTCTATAAAATTTAGAAAAGGCTTTGCGTAGTTTTTGATACCGATAACCCTGATTAAGAAGTTTAGCAGTTAACAATTTATTACGAGTGTTGAAGTCTATTACATGACTGGATACTCTATTAAATCGAATTAATTGCGAAATATAAATGCCATAGGATGCGGCACGAGGAACATCACCATCCAAGACAGGAAAAGGTACAATACCAAAATCAAAAGCAACGCGTTTATCATAAATTTTGCAGGAAACAAACCCATCTACAATAAATAGTTGTAAAACCGAAAACGGGACTTAGGTATCAGAAGAATTTGCTTTATTTAACTGAATTTCTTGGGGCTAAATGTGACTGATCAAACCATCGAAATAGGTATTGTCAATATTTAAAAAATCGAACGAAAGGCTTCAATGATTTCAGATTGGTTTTCAACGGAAAGGGACATCATGAAGTCCCTTTCATAACAATACAAGAACAGATCAGCCACAAGGGGTGTGCAATTCGTACACATCGCAATACCCAAATTTGTCTAAATAACTAAGTACCAAATCTTATGTAAATATTGTCAAACAGAAAGTTGAGAGCTTCACACACTCTGACATGACCATAAAGTATAAATGGGAATCTTACCTATGAAATTTCCATTCAATTAAATCATTAAGGTTTTTTTTTTTCATTTATAAGATAATGAGGAACTGTAGTGTAAAGGGTCGAAAATCATAAGTAGACAGACTTGAAGCACGAAAACGTCTGAATTTCAGGTTACTTACGAACCTTACTTCGCTGATGTAAACTATACCGATGAAGTTCATTTGTAATTCAAGTTAAGCCAGTCATCTGCACATTGATGCTAAAATCCATAGACAATGTCATCAGCCTTGCACCGGGCGTTCTCCATATATATTTTAAATTTTCACTAGGTTATCTTCAGCTTTTTTGTTCAAGTCCAAACATGGACGTGCTGTACTAATCGACCTAAAAAGAGCAAACCACTACTTACGTGTACACCTGTTACCACTTGTCTCATTGCTGCGGTAGTCATACATGGTTTTCTTCATAGAGCCTAGATATGCTGACTTTCCATGTTGATCATAACACTGCATACATGGAAACTGTGCGTCTAGTCCCAGGTGCTCGGCATTTTCCATTACAGTAGATAGGTCATAGTGATTCTCCTTGGCGAACTCCGACAAAATCATCACTGGTGTTTTTGGCATCATTGCTGCAGCCCCTTCGTACCCTGAACGCTTTGATTTCCTCCTTGGCTTTCCTAACAATTATATGCAGGTAAAATAAGCTCCATCCTTATGTTATGTACATAACAATATAAAACACCATTTTTAGTACTTTGGCAAAATATTCATTAAAGCTGTTTGGTACCGTTCAAGTAGATACGAGATATATGAAAGATAATTCACTGTATTCCGTGAATGTAAGCAGAGAAATACAAAGTTATATAAATTGACAACACTTTGTACCGTACCTTGGATACAGACTTTATCAATTACACCCTATATATATTGCATTGCAACGCATTGACCTGATAAAGATATGCTATCTCAGGTCAAGTGAGCTTTATCACGTCAACATGACATTGCACTTTTATGAATGAAGCGGACTACCGGCAAAAATGGCTAAAAAGTTATAATTACTAGAAAAATTGGAAAAAATACATTAAAATGATTAAAAAAATAAATAAATAAATAAAAATAACGGTCAGCTGATAGTAAATATACTGACCCATTATATATTTCGCGCCGAATGTTGGGACGCAATGACTGATCGCAAATTGCCGATTTAAAGAGTTTACAAGGGGATAAACTGATAAATAGAATACCAGATTCGTGTCTCTTGATATCAAGTTTATCAGGCTCGGCTTCGAGAACGCATGCAGAATCGCTCGACAAGCCTCGCGATTCTACAAGCGTTCTCGAAGCCTTGCCTGATAAACTTGATATCAAAAGACACTCACCTGGTATTCTCTATAACAACACTCTGCAAACGTTTCGAGTGTGAGAGATAAAGCGACAGCTTATTCAACAAATGTAAGTTCGAAAATGTACAGCAAACTGAGATGTTAATGGTATAGTTAATATATGACAACTTTTCAACGAACCTGGTCCTTTTTCCTCTCTTGTATGATAGATTCGTGGCAACCTTGTAGCTAATCTTTCAATCTTTCTTTTTGCGACAGGATAATCACCCACCATGTCTTCAACGTCGCCCGCCACTAGACCGACCATGAAAGGGTGTGAATCAGATGCCCTGGCTTTGTTATAAGAAACTGATGAACGGTCTTTCCCTCCTGTTCCTTTGTTATCTGAGTTTAGATCTGCTTTTGATGAGATCTTCAATTTGTATTTGTCACAAGCTGATTTCGGCATCGCCAATGTATTCTCCCTGATACCGCCGTTTACATTCATCCTTATTCCCGCTACCTCATCTTCTGACTCTACTGGTTCCTCATTGGTTGAAGAATGTGTGTTTATAGATGAAGATGAACTTGTGAGATATTTGGTTTGATGTTTTGCTTCATTTAACTCTTCAGTGAATTTTGATGTACGTGTTGTTTCTAATTGCTCTTCTGAACACTGATTTAGGTCTTTGCTGCCGGTAAAGGTAATAACAGCTGCTGTTGTTTGATCAACTGATGATCCGATCGAGTTGTCTGAATCTAAGCTATTAATACATGTTGCGGTTTCATCTCTATCGCTGTGCACATCGTTTTCGTAATCAACATCGCCATCAGATTCAGTTTTAACATCTTCATCAGAATCACCAGTAAGAATACCAGTTGTTAAGTGGATATATTTCACATCCTTGTTTGGCTCAGCGTTTTCAGCGAACAGATCTGTCTTACGTTGTATTGTTGACTCAGATAAATCGCTATGCTTGATGCGTCTGTCAGTGTTGTCATTAGACTTTCCCGTAGATTCTAGAGTTTCTATAATCTCATCGTCGTTACCGTTTTCATAAATGATCAAGTCATCTCCCTCCTCATCAGTGTCCCCATCATCCAAGAAGTTGTTGTAAAATATTTCTGGAGATATGGACCTTGGTGACAGAACGTCGCATTCCATTCTGAAGGTATGTTGGTACTAGCGACTTCTTATACTGGTGTTAGCTCCTCCTTAATTGCCCCCATTTTCATTCATTTCTTCTTCTTAGACTGTGGAAATAAGGTAACTTAATAAATAACCTTCCCAGGAAGCCGAAGAAAGTATCATGAAACTACTTAACCCTTGTCCTGCTGAATATTTTAATCTGCCACACCCACTACTGATTATCAACCAGTCAGATTACTTTATGCAAATTATTGCAGCAAATTAACAATCTGAATTTACAAACATTGTAGATCCTGATCAGATGGCTTCAGAAGCCATCTGATCTGTACAGTAGAACTTCGCTGACTCGAACACCGATGGCTCGTTTACCATGGATGTGTCGAACCCATTCTTGATCCCCTAGCGAAATCCTCTACATAAGACATAGTGGGGGATAATTAAGGAGAATTTAGTCTTTTATCTTGCAAATGTATGCTGTGTGTACTCATTAGAATCGCCTCGACCGAAAAGATGTCTAAAAGTATCTAGTTATGCCTCCTCAGTGTTATCTCAGTGGCTCGAACTACCCCTGTCTCGAACAGATTTTCGAGGTCCCAAAGGTGTTCGAGCCATTGAAGTTCGACTGTAAATTCATTGTTAATAAGGCATATCCGGGCTCAGCGGGACAAGGACTAAATAGTTTCTCCATATTTTAACACATGCATGTTCGCCTAAAAAGAAAGAAGAGAAAATAAAAATACAGGCAAGTGTGATCCAGCAGGCACTTGACATTAAATCAACGTTGAGATCAAATAATCCATAAAGCCTCGCGTGCCCAACATGGTGGCTAATCAATGCAGACCCAAATTAAACGCCATAAAATCGGCAATGTGACCGGTCTACACGACAAGTATAGACTATTTGTAAAACGTACAACAAATTAAACGAAAGATGACACCCACCTGTAAAGTACTGTTAAGCGGAAGATATAGGGTACGTGCACTGTCCAAAGCAAACCTAAAATCAAAGCGCCAAAGGCACTGAAATGACAGATTCTATGAGAAAATCAAAACACTGTGATAACTTACAGACAACCTTTCTAAAAAGATCTTAAAATTTAGAAAAGTAGTTCTGCAAATTCCATTGTATGATATGTTTGCAGATGTCTATACACCGGTGGTATTATGAAATGCCATTCGATGTTTCAAATTTTGGAAAGAAACTATTTACGTTTTCAAAACCAAACATTAAAATTCAAGTTTTAACAGTACTACTGTCAATTAGTAACATTTTTGTCTGGTCCGTTGTGGATACCTCCCCCCAAAAGATACTCTATTTTTCACAAAGAGATCGGAGGAGAAAGGCTGGTCAGTCCAGTACATGAATTCCATTGGCTTGAAGACATTTTTGAGTAAGAGCAGCACTATAAACCCGCGCGTAATCCTGCTGGATTAGATATCCCGGATTCTGAGCGTAAACAAATAAATGGAACCACGTGAGGCCGACGCACTTGATTGATGTAACGTCTCGCTGTTCAGTTAACGTCTCAGCCATGATCTTGAATGTACTTAATGTCGCTAGCTACATGCAATAGCTCGACATACCATTTCGCTTATTCCATCCGATATGTCATGCTCTATTACGCACGCGTTGCCTCGGCATATCTTACACCTATATGTCGAAACATCCCGAAACGACAATCGGCGTGATTCACGCTGAAGTGCGATGTGTCACTGAAACGCATATCACGCGAGTCGCTTAGACGCCAATATACATGTACGTATTTCATGCACCAGCGTAAGTATTCCGTACTATGTCGACGTCTTAATTTTGGTCACGACAGGGACGTCTAGCTCACAAAAGTGCATCGCATAAGGGCGACGAACAGAATCAGTGCTTATTAGCAGGTAGTTGAAACCCTTTGTTTATCTACAGGTACAGTGTAGCAGATGCCGGCGAAAATCTACTTCGCATATGCGTCTGTCGGATGAATCGATCTTGACGTACTGACGTCGGTCTTCCGCTAGGTCGACATCCACTAGCGTCTTCTGTTGTTAGTAAGATGTCGCTCCAACAGACAAATAGATCACACACATGTGGCACCCAAAATCAGAGTCAACTCCATCCGCTTTCCGACCAGCTTCTAACTGTCGATTAGAAGCCTCCGTGGTGTAGTGGTTATGCTACTCGCCTTGTAAACCAGGGGTCGCACGATCGATCCCGGACTTCTCCAGACTTTCGGATGTGGGTTTAAACCGAGGTATCGTCTCCGTATGACCTTAGCTGTTGGTGGGACGTAAAACTGTCCAGGGTTTAATGAAAAATGTTGCAATACGTTCTCACTTGATGCTTTTTGAGAACAAAATACAAGTTCTTCTTTTCTAGGCACGACCTTACATCACACATCAAAAGTTTGATCCTGAACACGTGGTTTCTATCAGTGCTGGTGTGAAGTTGGAACACAGGATCGTTGGCCCCCGCCCATCGGGCTTGAAGAAATAGATGGGCTGCATGATGTTTCCACGCAGAGCTGAAACCGACCCGAACACGAGTACTAGTAATCTGCTTAGAGGATCTAAGCCTGCCCAGGCAAAGAGGTGCGAGTCGGACCGTCCATGCATATAAACCCTATTGATTCATTGGGCGGCAGGGCTTGAGATGTCATTTCATTTCAGTGTCGGGTAAAAGTCCCACAAAATTGGAAGCAACGTCTCCAAAAGACAGTGTTGACGGGGACGTTAAACCTCAAATCAAACAAAACAAAACACAGGATCGTCACGGTTGATTGATTTAACTATTTAGCTTAAGGGTATGGTGCCTAAGCGTGTTGTAATCATGCAATCGTTTGGTTTCAAAATCAAAGCACCGAAAGTGTTGGTGGGATGTAGTTTGGGGTAACAGTCCTGGGCTGGGATTAAACTGTTTAATTTAACTCTGAAATTCCAAACAGATAGTGAAAATTTTGATAAGAAGCGCGTTCTGCAGCGTCCGAACTTGGTCTACACTGTTTGCCAAGCTCACCCTATGATTCCAGGATGACCCTCTTCAGTCTTCTGGAATACCCTGATCTCACTGTGGCTATTTTCTGCAAGAAAAATGTTATTCTGAGAAGTCAGTGATAGTCATGTAGACGTTAGCTCTGAATCGCTTTTTAATTAGTAACTATGGGTCGAATGCCAAACAATCAACCCAAACATAGCCGGGTCGTTTGTCAGTCTTGGGTACATGTAGGTGTTATCTGTAAAATCTGCACTTGAATAAAATGTTCGATCTGGCAAACAATGTAAACTAAGATCAAACGCCAAAGAACACGGTGCTGATCTTGTTCTACATTTTTTTTGCATCAGTTACTAACATCCGTTAAGTTTAAACGGATCAGTCCAAGTCCTCGTTCATGACCAGCCTGTATTTAGAGACAATCGGCATGAGTGTTGTCAGTGCTTTGATTTATACACTGCCTTGAGTTTCTGGAGTGTACTCTTCCATCACTTAAGTTGGGCTCGTCCTTTCTGCTAAATATGGCACCTAGAATTATATCACAGGACCTACACTGTTTGCATAGGTATCTGTACCATATTCCAGGGTTGAAAGGGACAGCCTTTCTCGCAAAGTCTGATATACACCTAGTAGTAACTGACCTAGACTTGACCTCCAATGTCGGAAACCCATTAATATTCTGGTCTGCAGCTGACCGGCTGGTTTTTTTTAAGGATTAAATATTGACAGCACTGTTAGAAAACAGTGTAAAACCTGAGCAGACGTCTGAGCAGGTGCCGCATTGATCTAGGTATACAGTCTCGCATGATGTATCTGATTCATATGAAATGCTGAATCTATTCTCAAAAATGTAAGATAAAATCGTCAAGTCGTCTGCTTCAAAAGTTTGTATTGCGATTAAAGGATGTACAATTTTGATAAGTGCGCCTAACCGGACTACATTTTTGTGCGGACTCATATTTCTTTGGCGGTCAAAGCCGGAAGAAAGTCGTAAGAAAGCCGGAACTACTTTACAACACGCAGGATAGCTGGAAATGACAGAATGAATCTGTCATTAAAAAGGGTGCGACCAGGAAAGAATCATATCAATTTTACCTTCTGTCTGTAAGATTTATCTCGGTAAACGACCTGCGATGAATCTGATCAGACCCCGCGAATGCAATGATCAAATATTTCGACGGAAACATAAGCGAATTTCTACATTTTGCTAGAAGAAATATCACGCATTCTGTGCAATATGTAGCTGATACACTTTGCCATTTGTCTTGCGGATGTCACTGTATGCAAAATAGTTTGTGAACATGAACAGGTTATTTTAAGACTACATTTCTTTGTATAACACACATACTGATGGCTAAACTACAAGTATCATACAAACTGGAGTCAGAAGTAAGTTAAATGACTTGAGTTAAATCTGTATCCCTGCAATACAAATTGACAAAATGGTTCTGCTGGGAATGGACTTATAGGTGGTGACTTTGGTTTATTCACACACGTACGAGGCCGGCCAGAACACAGAATTGATAAGCTTGCGATTAAGGCTGTCTTAAGAAAACAATAGGACTACTTCGTAAAATGCATTAGAACTCTTCAGTCCGGCGAGATGTGGGTCAGGGTTGGGTTGCGGGCTTTAATTGTTTCACTGTAACTTAAATAGCATAATATGTACTTTATCGTTTCTAATTTTCAAGTAACATGCTTTAACGAGTTCTCAAACATTTTGTGGAATTTTGAAAATATCTGAGGGTCACTGATGAGGCCTAATTGGCCGAAACTAGCTAGTCTGGCCCAGAAAACATGTACACTCCATATTTTCCACTTCTGTGGTGTATTCCTTGCTTCCAAAGGATAACCCTTTTATAGAACATATTATACGTGCGGTGGTGTATGCATGTGTGCGAATATAAGAGATTCGAATGTGTTTAGTTATTTTAAGTATTGCAATATAGCTCAAAATCATAGGGTGCAATAAGAGACTTTTTCATTTTATATGTCTTGGTCTTATTTATATATCCAACGCCAAGTTTCTTTAATTTCCCATCCGTTTTTACCTGACACAGTCCCCGAATTTCGGTTAGTTGTAGTAGGATAGCTGGTCAACCGTATACTGTATGTCTACGTAGTTATTATCGGATAGGTAGTGCTTTAGGTGTATTGGCCTATTGATCTATTGCATATGGTTTACACATCTACTCACCCGTGTATGCATCGGTGCACTTAGTTATACGCTATCGATGCATATACATCTCCATTTTACATGTCATCTAATAAATACATTTATATACTGTATTTGCAGGTTAGTAATGTCAGCTTTTATTTATCACACGTAAAGGATTATACTGATATTATTTCAAGTCAGGAATAATGTATTTCTGAAGGTTTTTAAAACATTTATTCATTTTCATTGTTGACGTTCTGAAGGTGCCGATGGCAAGGCCAGTAACTCTTGTATGTTACTCTGTTTATAATCTTGAATAGGCACTTAGTTATACGCTATCGATGCATATACATCTCCATTTTACATGTCATCTAATAAATACATTTATATACTGTATTTGCAGGCTTTTGCTTCAATTTGAATCCTTTTAAACGTCAGAGCCTGGTTGGGGCAACAGCATTCAGCCCCAACGTAACCAGAGGCCCTGTAGTACACTGTATTTTAAATAGCTTAATATGTACTTTATCGTTTCTAATTTTCATGTAACATGCTTTAACGAGTTCTCAAACATTTTGGGTTTATACGTGCGGTGGTGTATGCATGTGTGCGAATATAAGAGATTCGAATGTGTTTAGTTATTTTAAGTATTGCAATATAGCTCAAAATCATTTAGATCTGAGAATAGAGTCAAGTACTGCTATAAATATATTTGTATTTTTTCTTTGTAAAGTAAGTCAGTACGCCCATACAGAAGGATGTTTAGGGAAAGTTGGAAAATCGCTGAGAATGTTTAATGAGTCCTGTTTAAAATCTGTGTACTGTTCGCATGATAAGAGGTAGTGATGTGTGCCCTCAATAGCTCCAAAGTCACATGAGTTATTTAGAGTATTTTTGAAAGAGATGTCGACTTATCAAGCTGCATTTCAGTCTTTTGTCTTCCATGATGTATTTGTACCATTCTTTTACCAGACTAAAATAGAAGTAGGGGCAATGATCAGGAATCGATACAATTAACCTGCAGCTCCCATCACAGACACCAAAGGGAAAGAAATACAAACAAGAAGCAACAGACCCCAACGGAAACACCAACAGCGTAAAGCCAATAGGACAGTTACTTTCCCACAAAATGGCCACAAGGCTATCCGAAATAAAAAAATATTAGCGGCACAAACACCCAAAGACAAACCATAACAAAAATAAACCGCGACAGAAGAACCGCCTAGAAACGGTCAGCGGAAACGAATTCCACTGGGGGGGGGGGGGGGGGGGGGCTTAAATCGATTTTACGTGACCACAACCGGGTTTCTTACGTTAGACGGTAACTTGTGCTGAGGATGACGCTTTCTGATCATGACATATCATTCCAACTGCGAGTAGCTGACGAAGAAAATGTGTATAACAAAGCTGCGGTCTGTAAATTGGAATTATTTCGCATCTGATAAACTGTTGTACTTACCATCACGTGAACAAGTCCGTGAAATGAACGCCCCATCCACCCCATCCCCACCCCCTGAACCCCTCTTTTTATAGAGAAAACTGGGGTTTAAGGGGGTAAACATTATTTTTCTTAATTCTGTCCAAATGCATAGGTTGCTGGTACTCGTTAGAACCGCCTCAATCGGTTGTAACGAGCACCCAAAGCATATGTTTGAAGTAAAAATAACAAAAACATCACAGATTTTCATCAGAAAATTAGACATAAAAAATGCATTATTACGCACGGATGTGTTGTCGTAATGCCTACCGCGGGTGGTACCGATGATGAAAGGCATTCGGGTGTAAGAGAATTCTGCATTTTGCATTACAGTACAAGTTTTTTTTTTTTTTGTCTAAGAACTTCAAAAGATTCCCAGCCAAGATCTCAGACAAGAGAACGGATTGATACTAGTTTTTTTTTTTTTTTTTTTTTTGCCACAGTAACGATTCTTGCGGACTCATTTTAAATTCGCTTGCCTCATGTCTGGTACAATTGTCTCGGACAGCAGCCGCATCCCCGAGGAGTGGTCTTATAAAGGAATAGAAGCGTATATTGTTTATAAAGATTTTCTGTCGAGTGTGAATTAAAGTTTACGCATTATGTATATTTATCCGAGACCATACTTTCGCTTTAATGTAGTCTAAATGCTTATGCCAAGTGCAGTCGTCAGAAAAACAAGTTGGCTGTTTTCAAAAAGCATCCAATAGGTTTGGTCTTGTCAGTCTACATTCTGATTTGAGCCAGCTGATATCATTATCCCACTTAATGCATTTTTTGAATAAAAATAATAAACTTTAAACGTTCCAAGGTGTTTCTTCTGTCGAGGTATATTTTTGTTGTGGTTTGTCTGAAGTTTGGAGGCCTTCATGCGGACTCAGCAAATTATTTGTCTAAATCGCGACGGAAGTAAGGGCGAGGATTGTGGCCACGTAAAATCGATTTAAGCCCCCCCACCCCCCCCCACCCCCCCACCCCACCCACCCCCACCCCCCCCCCCCCCCCCATCCACAGTGGAATTCGTTTCCGCTGACCGTTCCAAGGCGGTTCTTCTGTCGCGGTTTGTTTTTGTTATGGTTTGTCTTTAGATGTTTGTGTCGCTTATGTTATTTTATTTTGGATAGCCTATTGGCCATTTTATGGGAAAGTAACTGTCCTTTTGGCTTTCCGCTGTTGGTGTTTCCATTAGGGTCTGTTGTTTCATGTTTGTGTGTCTTTCCCTTTGGTGTCTCTGATGGGAGCTGTGTGTTGATTGTAACGATTGCTGATCATTGCCTCCACTTCTATTTTTAGCTCACCTGTCACGTAGTGACAAGGTGAGCTTTTGTGATCACTTTTCGTCCGTCGTCCGTCGTCAGTGCGTGCGTGCGTGTGTGTGTGCGTGCGTGCGTGTGTGCGTAACTTTTTCTTCAAATGACATCTCCTCCTAAACCACTGATCGGATTTTGACCAAACTTCACAGGAATGATCCTTAGGTGATACCCTTTCAAAGTTGTTCAAATGGTTCCGGTCCATTGCACATCTAGGTCACAGAAGCTAAACATAGATTTTTAAATGAAAACTTTAAAAATCTTCTTCTCTGAAACCGCAAGGCCCAGTTCTTCGATATTTGGTATGAAGCTTCATCTAGTGGACCTCTACCAAGATTGTTCAAATTATAGCCCTGGGGGCCAAAATGCCCCCGCCCCGGGGGCCTTTTGTTATACATAGGCTTATATAGGGAAAATCATTAAAACTAGAAATGTGTCAATACAACACAAATGCCCCCGCCCAGGGATCTACCTCTGCCCCCCCCCCCCCCCCCCCCCGTCACCTTAAGGTCATGCGGCAGGGGCGAGGTTATGGCTGAATGAAACTTTTGACATCTATCTATCAACATTCCAAATATGTAGCAAATCAATTACATGGTTCAAGAAATATGAGCTCTCAAAAATATAATATAACAAGGCATCGCATGCGATACAAATCCCCTCGCACTAGCCAACTTGCGTGAGATATTATCAAAAGCAACATTTGTGTATAGTTTGTTTAACAAGAGGGCCATGATGGCCCTGTCTCGCTCACCTGATCCATAGGGTATCAAGTGGGCCCCTGGGAGAGCCATTATAGGCCCCAGGCTATAATATGATTAATCTTGGTAGTGGTCTAAAAGGTGAAGCTTCATACAAAATATCAAATAACGGAGACTTCTGGTTTCAGACAAGATTTTTAAAGGTTTTCCTTATATAAGTCTACATAAACCTTGGGGTCCCCGGGGCGGGCCATTTTTGCCCCCAGGGCTATAATTTGAACCATTTTGGTAGAAATCCACAAGACGAAGCTTCATACCAAATATCAAAGACCTTGGCCTTCTGCTTTAAGACAAGAAGATTTTCAAAGGTTTTCATTGCCATGACTTTTATTTCCCAGGGCTATAATTAGAACAATTTAGATGAAGCTTCACACAAAATATCAAAGACATGGGCCTTGCGGTTTCAGAGTAGAAGATTTTTTTCAATTTCCCTATATAAGTCAATCTAAAAACGAAGGGCCCCGGGGTGGGGGCATTTTTGACCCAAGGGCTATGGTTTGAACAATCTTGGAAGAAGTCCACTAGATGAAGCTACACACCAAATTTCAAAGAACTGGGCCATCTGGTTTTGGAGAAGAAGCTTTTTAAAGATTTTCCCTGTAGAAGCCAATGTAAAACCAAAGCGCCTGCAGGTGGGGGCATTTTTCGCCCTAGGCCTATAATTTGAACAATCTTGATAGAGGTCATCTAGATGAAGCTTCACACCAAATATCAAAGAACTGGGCCTTGCACTTTCAGAGAAGAAGATTTTTAACGATTATCCCTGTATAAGTCTATTTAAAACCAAAGGCCCCTGGGGCGGGGGCATTTTTGGCCCCAGGGCTAGAATTTGAACAATCTTGGTAGAGGTCCACTAGATGAAGCTTCATACCAAAATTAAAGACCTGGGCCTTGTGGTTTCAGAGAAGAAGATTTTTAAATATTTTCCCTATATAACCCATTTGTAAAACCAAAGGCCCCTGGGGCAGGGGCATTTTTCTAGGGCTATAATTTAGACAGTCTTGATAAAGGTCCCCTAGATGAAGCTTCACACCAAATATCAAAGACTTTGGCCTTGCGGTTTCAGAGAAGAAGATTTTAAAAGATTTTCCCTATATAAGCCTATGTAAAAACAAAGGCCCCCGGGGCAGGGGCATTTTTGGCCACAGGGCTATAATTTGAACAATCTTGGTAGAGGTCCACTAGATGAAGCTTCAAACCAAATATCAAAGACCTGGGCCTTGTGGTTTCAGAGAAGAAGATTTTTAAAGGTTTTCCCTATATAAGCCTATGTAAAACCAAAGGCCCTCGGTGCAGGGGCATTTTTGGCCCCAGGGCGATAATTTGAACAATCTTGATAGAGGTCCACTAGATGAAGCTTCACACCAAATATCAAAGACCTGGCCCTTGCGGTTTCAGAGAAGAAGATTTTTAAAGATTTTCCCTATATAGGCCTATATAAAGCCAAAGGCCCCCGGGGCGGGGGCATTTTTGGCCCCCGGGCTATAATTTGAACAATCTTGGTAGAGGTCCACTAGATGAAGCTTCAAACCAACTATCAAAGACCTGGGCCTTGTGGTTTCAGAGAAGAAGATTTTTAAAGGTTTTCCCTTTATAAGCCTATGTAAAACCAAAGGCCCCCGGGGTGGAGGCATTTTTGGCCCTAGGGCTATAATTTGAACAATCCTGGTAGAGGTCCACTAGATGAAGCTTCATAACAAATATCAAAGACCTGGGCCTTGCGGTTTCAGAGAAGAAGATTTTAAAAATTAGTAAAAAAATCTATTTTTAGCTCCTGTGACCTAGATGTGCAACAGACCGGAACCATTTGAACAACTTTGAAAGGGGACCACCTAAGGATCATTCCTGTGAAGTTTGGTCAAAATCCGATCTGTGGTTTAGGAGGAGATGTTGTTTGAAGAAAAAGTTTACGGACGCACGCACGCACGGACGCACGCACGCACGCACGCACGACGGACGACGGACAAAAAGTGATCCCAAAAGCTCACCTTGTCACTACGTGACAGGTGAGCTAAAAATCCATCAATAAATGTACGTTCTAGAGTGATGACAATGTTTGTCTAAAAAAGCCATAGTGACCTTGACTTAAGGCCATGGCCACGAAAGTAGATCTTGCTCAAGATATTATCATAAGCATCTTTTGTGTGAAGTTATATTAAAATCTGTTAATAAATGTAGGCGGTAGACCGATAAAAAGTTTTTCTAAAAATAGCCACAGTGACCTTGGCCTTGAGGTCATGACCCTAAAAAGTCAAAGCAACTCAAGATATTATCATAAGAAACATTTGTGTGAAGTTCTATTAAAATCCATCAATGAATGTAGGCGCTAGAGCGATGACAAAGTTTTTCTAAAAACAGCCACAGTGACCTTGACCTTGAAAGTCAAAATAGCTCGAGATATTGTCATAAGGAACATTTGTGTGAAGTTATATTGAAATTGGTGAAAAAATGTAAGTGCTAGAGCAATGACAAAGTTCTTCTAAAAATAGCCACAGTGACCTTGACCTTGAAAGTGGAACTCGCTAGAGATATTGTTATAAGGAACATTTGTGTGAAGTAATATTGAAATTGGTGAAAAAATGTAAGCGCTAGAGCAATAACAAAGTTTTTCTAAAAATAGCCACAGTGACCTTGACCTTGAGAGTCTAACTCGTTTGAGGTATTGTCATAAGGAACATTAGTGTGAAGTTATATTGAAATCAGTGAAGAAATGTAGGCACTAGAGCAATGACAAAGTTTTTCTAAAAATAGTCATAGTGACCTTGACCTTGAAAGTCGAAATGGCTCGAGATATTGTCATAAGGAACATTTGTGTGAAGTTATATTGAAATCGGTGAAGAAATGTAAGCGCTAGAGCGATGACAAAGTTTTTCTAAAAATAGCCACAGTGACCTTGACCTTGAGGCCATGACCTTGAAAGTCGAACACACTCGAGATATTTTTATAAGGAACATTTGTGTGAAGTTATATTGAAATCAGTGAATAAATGTAGGCGCTAGAGCAATGACAAAGTTTTTCTAAAAATAGCCACTGTGACCTTGACCTTGAGGCCATGACCTTAAAAGTCGAACTTGCACGAGATATTTTTATAAGGAACATTTGAGTGAAGTTATTTTGAAATTGGTAGAACAAATACCTTAACCAAAGTCTTAAACATTAAAATTTTTCTAAGTCTGTGACCTTGACCTTGACCTTGAGGTCATGGTATGGGTGGGGTATTGCTGAATAAACCATTGGACCTATATGTATCATCATAGTAAATATAAACCAAATCCATTGTATGGTTATGAAAATATGAGCTCAAGTTCTACCTGGTACAAATACCTTAACCTGGGTCTTAAACATTAAAAAATTCAAAGTCCACGACCTTGACCTTGAGGTCATGGGTATGGATGGGGGTATTGCTGAATAAAACTTTGGACCTATATCTATCATCATACTAAATATAAACCAAATCCATTGTATGGTTTTGAAAATATGAGCTCAAGTTCTACGTGGTACAAATACCTTAACCTGGGTCTTAAAAGTTAGAAATTTCTAAGTTCATGACCTTGACCTTGAGGTCATGGGTATGGGTGGGGGTATTGCTGAATAAAACTTTGGACCTATATCTATCATCATACTAAATATAAACCAAATCTATTGTATGGTTTCGAAAATATGAGCTCAAGTTCTACCTTGTACAAAAACCTTGACCTGAGTCTAACAGGATTACGTACGTACGTACACACTTTCGTACAGAAGGACCTACATTCAGACACCCGTACGCACGTACCCACGGACGCACGTACGGAAAACCGAAAAACTCTATGCCCCCGGCATCATCCGATGCGGGGGCATAAAAATCTTCTTCTCTGAAACCACAAGGCCCAGGTCTTTAATATTTGGTGTGAAGCTTTACCTGTTGGACCTCTTATAAGATTGTTCAAATTATAGCCTTCGGGCCAAAAATGCCCCCATCCCGGGGGCCTTTGGTTTAACATAGGCTTATACAGGGAAAATCTTTAAAACCCTTCTTCTCTGAAACCGCAAGGCCCAGATCTTTGATATTTGGTGTGAAGCTTCATCTAGTGGACCTCTACCAAGACTGTTCAAATCATAGCCCTAGGGCCCAAAATGCCTCCGCCTGGAGGCCTTTGGTTTTACATAGGCTTATATAGGGAAAAATATTCTTCTCTGAAACCACAAGACCCAGGTCTTTAATATTTGGTGTGCAGCTTAACCTGGTGGACCTCTAATAAGATGGTTCAAATTACAGCCTTGGGGCCAAAAATGCCCCCGTCCCGGGGGCCTTTGGTTTTACATAGGCTTATACAGGGAAAATCTTTAAAAAATCTTCTTCTCTGAAGCCGCAAGGCCCAGATCTTTGATATTTGGTGTGAAGCTTCATCTAGTGGACCTCTTTCAAGATTATACAAATTATAGCCCTGGGGCCGAAAATGCCCCCACCCTGGGACCCGTTTGGTTTTTCATAAGCTTATATAGGGAAAACATTTAAAAATCTTCTTCTCTGAAACCACAAGGCCCAGGTCTTTGATATTTGGTATGAAGCTTCACCTAGTGGATCTCTACCAAGATAGTTCTGGGGCCAAAAATGCCCCCGCCCAGGGAGGCTTTGGTTTTACCTAAGCTTATGTAGCGGAAATCTTTAAAACTTTTCTTCTCTGAAACTGCAAGGCTCAGATCTTTGATATTTGGTGTGAAGCTTCATCTAATGGACCTCTTTCAAGATTTTTAAAATTACCCCAGGACCGTTTGGTTTCTCATAGGCTTATATAGGGAAACCCGTTAAAATTCTTCTTGTCTGAAACCAGAAGGTCCAGGTCTTTGATATTTGGTATGAAGCTTCATCTAGTGGACCATTACCAAGTTTGTTCAAATTATAGCCCTTGGGCCTAGAATGTACTAGAGACACTAATTCTCAGGTGATAGATTCAGGGCCCTCTAGCCCTCTTGTTTAATACAAAACGTGTATATAAATTTTCGAAGTCTGTGACCTTGGTATCAGGAGGGGTAGGTAGTGATGAGTATGCTGTGGTAAATCGTTTAACGGCATGGCAAGTATAAACTAAATGTAACTTACATATGGTTTACACATGTATAGCACAAAACTTAACCAAACGAAAATGCAAACCGAATTTTTCAAAAGTCATTACTTCTGTACTATTTGGTGGACAGTAATTCTCGAAACTTAAGGCACATCTTCACATCTTAGCCTTACTACATACACATTTTAGGCTTGATCGGATGAAAACTGTATAGTAGGAGTTATATGGAAACGAAGAAAAAGTTTACGAACGGATGGACGGACACCAACCCCATAAATTAATACGACCGTTTTTTTTTTTTTTTTTTTTTTTGTTGTTGTTGTTGTTGTTGTTTTTCTAACGGGTATATAAAAAGATTTTTCCTAAGTCATCAGGCCTTCTATAGGGCCTTGGTTATCTATTACATTTGTTGTTAACGTCCCTGTTAACACTGTATGAGTCTTTTTTGAGACATTGCTTCTAATCTGTCGCCCAATGAAACGAAATGGTTGAAATGCATGAACGGTCCGACTTGAGCCACTTTTCCTGGGCAGGCTTAGAACTTCTAGGCGATTTAACACTACTCATGTGCGGCCGGTATCAGCTCTGCGTTGAAACATCATGCAACCCAAACTATTTCTTCAATCCCCGATGGACGGGGGCCGATCAGACCTTGGGGCAATATACATGAGCTGAAACCGACCGAACTTTGAAGTATTGCTGAACCGCCTAGGAAGATCTAAGCCTGCCCAAAGTGCTGCCAATCAGACTGTATCTTAAACCTCGGCAGTTTCTTTGAACGGTACCTCCGCAAAAACCTGAAATTTGCAATCCTTTTGTATATCTTTCTGGATCACAATTTAATTGTAAAAGAAACTGATAAGTAAAACGTCAAGTACTGAGTGGAAATAAAGAACACCACTCTCGGCTTATCAGATACAATAGCTCTCATCGAATGCGCCAAAAATCTTTTAACAACTCAGTCTGTAACTGGTGGCAGGTCACTTAGTAGTCATGAAGTTTTTGAACAGAAACTTATACTATCTGTGCTGGGCTAAAGAACAATGAACAACGACCCATCAACGTTATGACTTTGTTTCGCTCCCCCAAAACTTTTATTTTATATTTTATTTCGTATCTATTTGGAAGAGTTAGAAGGTTCGACCTTGGCACTGACGTTAATTCTAGTAGCAAAGACATGAAAATGTTTTTACACACCCAGCGATCTTTTTTATGTTTGGTATTACGATCCTTTCAAGATTATTTCACTCACATCAAGCCGATCGTTAATCATAGGTGAGCGAAAACCGGAGTACCCGATGAAAAACCTCCTGACCTTCCTTTGCAGAACTTCTCATTATGTGACCTGAGCCATGCTCAAACCTACAGCGTTGAGAGACCTTATGATTAAGAGTCAGCGCTCTTATCCACTAGGCCACGGAGGCCCGTTACACCCAGCGATCTTTATAAATGAGGAAAATAACGTTCTCTGTCTTTCCAACATTTACATATACGTATATTATTAGAGCTATTAGCGTACCGAAAGATGTTCAGAATATATAAATCTGTTGCTATCTGTGTGGAGTAAACTTTGCAAGTTTTGTTTATTTGTATTTAACGGCCCAGTCAACACTGATTTGGGTCATGTTTGGGCCTGTCAGTGTACCTATCCACGCTTTTTCTAAGCAGGCTTATCCATAAGCGGTTTACCAGTTCAGTGCACATTCTGTCGCCCAAAACTGACCCCTGCCCTTCCTGAATCAGCGGAAGGGAGAGAATGGCCATAGAAAAGATTTCATAATCGATCTCCACAAAAGAATGTTGCCGACCCCGGTAGGTATCGAACCCGAGTCTTCCTTATCACCAGTTAGACTGCATCCGACTGAGCTACCGCAGCCAGCCACACTTTGTGAGTAGTAGTAGTTATGTTCTGTTGTTTTTCGTTTCCATGGCCCCATGGACTTGCTCCATAATGGCATTGCAAGACGTAAAATTTGCGACAATGATTGCGGCTGTTATAAGTTCCCCATAAGGGAAATAGATACGCCTTAAGGTGGGACCCCTTGGGGAGCAAATTCTTCCCCTTTTAAAGTAGACCCCTTTTTCAGTTGGACAGAGCCAACAGAGTAGCAAACATATATAAGGTCCTTAAAGTTGTATTTCCATCACGAAATCATGCCTACAGAATCGTGATCCCCTTTAATATGTTCTATATAAGGGTTATCCTTTGGAAGCAAGGAATACACCACAGAACTAAAAAATGTGGTGTGCACATATTTTCTGGGCCAGACTGGCTAGTTTCGGCCAATTAGGCCTCATCAGTGACCCTGAGATATTATCAAAATTCCACAATGGAATCAATGGACCCAAACGACAAGAAAATATAATCTACACTATGATGTAGGGCAGGGAGACATTTTACCGCCGCCACACATTCCCATACACCAGTTGAAGTGAAGTTAAATATGTTCTATAAAAGGGCTATCCTTTGGAAGCAAGGAATACACCACAGAACTGAAAAATGTGGTGTGCACATGTTTTCTGGGCCAGACTGGCTAGTTTCGGCCAATTAGGCCTCATCAGTGACCCTAAGATATTATCAAAATTCCACAATGGAATCAATGGACCCAAACGACAAGAAAATATAATCTACACTATGATGTAGGGCAGGGAGACATTTTACCGCCGCCACACATTCCCATACACCAGTTGAAGTGAAGTTAAATATGTTCTATAAAAGGGCTATCCTTTGGAAGCAAGGAATACACCACAGAACTGAAAAATGTGGTGTGCACATGTTTTCTGGGCCAGACTGGCTAGTTTCGGCCAATTAGGCCTCATCAGTGACCCTAAGATATTATCAAAATTCCACAATGGAATCAATGGACCCAAACGACAAGAAAATATAATCTACACTATGATGTAGGGCAGGGAGACATTTTACCGCCGCCACACATTCCCATACACCAGTTGAAGTGAAGTTAAATATGTTCTATAAAAGGGCTATCCTTTGGAAGCAAGGAATACACCACAGAACTGAAAAATGTGGTGTGCACATGTTTTCTGGGCCAGACTGGCTAGTTTCGGCCAATTAGGCCTCATCAGTGACCCTAAGATATTATCAAAATTTCACAATGGAATCAATGGACCCAAACGACAAGAAAATATAATCTACACTATGATGTAGGGCAGGGAGACATTTTACCGCCGCCACACATTCCCATACACCAGTTGAAGTGAAGTTAAATATGTTCTATAAAAGGGCTATCCTTTGGAAGCAAGGAATACACCACAGAACTGAAAAATATGGAGTGTACATGTTTTCAGGGCCAGACTAGCTAGTTTCGGCCAATTAGGCCTCATCAGTGACCCTCAGATATTTTCAAAATTCCACAATGGAATCAATGATCCCAAAGGACAAGAAAATATTACCTTCACTTTCATATAGTAAAGCACGGGTTTGCAGGGGTATAAATTAATTTCCGTATTCATGCTCTGAGACACTAGATTGTAGGTACTCGATAGAATCGCCTCGTCAAGGCGTTTCTGTCGACTCCCCGCCATCTATGTTTTGAGCAAAAAAGGCAAATATTCCAATTTTTCTTTTTAAAATTTCTTTTTCTTTGGCCAAAAATTGACAATGTATTTGTATAGGTATGTTCCGAAATACGGTAAAAATGGTAGACTAACTGCCAGGTGTATTCATTTCCCTTAAGATATTTATTGTTGGAGTTGAACGCTTGCTTTTCGGTCTGTTTCGCTATTCAGACAGGCTGTTTCCTGTAATTGCAGTATAGTATTGCATCATCGTTAAAGCTGATTGGTTGATCGCGTCACGTGCCCCTCCATGGAACCGTTACAATCTGGTCATTAGACCCGGTTTGCCCGCCTCATGGCGACCAAACCGATAAGGCCTAAATACTTACGAGGATGCACTTCGTTAATAATTCATGCTGTCTTATGTTTATAGGAGGAGGATAGGGTTAATTTGATTTTCAAGAAAAAAAAACATTGACTGAGATTTTGTGGGATTATAAGGAACAACCCATTTTGCCAGGCGTGGATCTTTACCAGATAAGAATTAAGCCGAAGTGCCGCTGGCATGGGGTTCCATGTTTCAAACCACAGTCTAGTCTATTTTGTATGACACGTGTCATATCTTCTCTTGTCAATAAAGAATTGCCTAAGCGAAACAGTTTTCGTGCAAGTTAAAGACCATTTACCCGGCTACGCTCAGAGACAAGTGACCCACTAGTTTTGTTAGGACTGTTTTACCATTTATCTGTCAGCGGTAGAAAGCCCGCTTTCTCACGAACAATTCTGACGGAAGTTATTCACATTTAGTATACACGTCCATAAAGAGTGAGTGAGTTTAAGTTTTACGTCCCACCAACAGCTAAGGTCATACGGAGACGGGACCTCGGTTTAAAGACTCATCCGAAAGTCAATACACGTCCATATCATTACATCGAGGGTAGGCGGGGTTATGGGAAATTTACGACCCTATTAAGATTATTTCACTTATTTCGCGTCGATCATTTATCGGAGCTGGACGAAAACGTTAGAACCCGGAGAGAAAAACCACCCGAGAACTTCCGTTGCAGAACTTGACGTCTCAAATGTGACCCGCGTTATGTTCTAACCCACGGCGGTAAGAGACCTTAAGATTAAAAGAGATTATCTAATATTACGAAACTTCAAACAAATGCTCATCACGAAACACTCAGCATGGTGCATGATGCAAAGCCATGTGTATTGCTTCTCGAGCAACATGTGGCCCGAGTAAATAGCAATTTATTCTTGAACAGAAACGAACTCTCTTTCAAGCCGATTAAGATTAAGATTAACCAGCGTGCATGTACGAGTATCAGCCACGTATCTGGTAACCAGAATGTTTGTTGGAGAAAATAATTATTTGCATGTCATATGTGTGAAAAAAAAAATCCGTGTAATCCATCATAGAAAGAACGCCATTATAAATAAGTTTGACTGTTGCAGACAAAACACACCAAAAAATATAACAGATTTTTAAATTCGGTCGCAAAACTTGAAGAGAAGTTTATCGACTCAGCCCTACTAAACAGTCGGCGTTTTAAGTGTTGGTATAGGTGCTGGAGTCCACGTGACTATCACTGGCGGCCGCCGCCCATCGGGGTTTGAAGAAATATGTGGGCTGCATGATGCTTCTACGCAGAGCTGAAACCGACACGCACACGAGTATTGGTAAACCGCTTAGAGGATCTAAGCCTGCCCAGGCGAAGCTGTACGAGTCCATGCTTATAAAATCTATTGATTTCATTGGGCGACAGGGCTTAAGATGTCATTTCATCTCAATGTCGGGTAAAAAAAGTCCCACAAAATTGGAAGCAACGTCTCCAAAATGACCTTTACAGTGTTGACGGGGACGCTAAACCTCAAATCAAACAAAGACTATCACCGACTCGGAAATCCCGTTAACGATTTTTAATAGATCTAATACACTTGCCTATGTAAAAGGAGCACGTACCATTAGAGGGTTATCGAATATTCATGCGGCCCGTCTATCTTTTTCGGAAATGTTCGGGGGCACACGTCGCTAGGACATAAACGTCATGACGTACCGACGTTGATGTGACGTCACAATTACGTCATGTGCCTGCTGGGAAGTAGCGGGAGCACGTTCGGTTCCGCGATACATAGTCGGACGATAACGTCACTGTTCATTTGCTGACATTTAGTGCACGGATAGTACAATTATTAAACGAAGTCAGCACAGTCGTTAGAGCACTTGCCTCTGGTGCTGCTAGACATACCGGACTTATACGGACATCACCTTTCTCAGCTGTGCTGAAAATCAAGGGAATTAACGCGAACAAGACAGAAAATAAATGGTTATCTTCCCAAGGACTCGACTACCTCCTGTGCAAATTGCCTCAGGCAAATTGTAAATCGTACATTTTATGGACCGCTTTTTATATACTATATAGGTGACTGTTTTAATTTAAGAAAGTGGAGGTTGTGTGTTATGGTGTATCTTGAAAAAAAAAAAAATTGAATGAAAAAGAATAAACATAGATGATGTATTATATATGATTACAAATAGTATCTTCCAGTGTCAAATATATCAATTGTATTTAGCGACATAAATCAGTCTGAACTACATAAATGTACAAGCCAACAGTGTAAAATGCAACAAGGTTTTGAACATTTTATAATGTGCAACACAAATTTTCAAGAATTGCTGAAATGAAATATTATACAAAATAAGATAAAATAAAATAAAAAATAAAACGATCAAGAAACGCAAAGTTGTTAAACACAACATGACTAGTCCGACGAAAATGATCTAATTATCAAGTTTTTTTTTTTTTTTTTCAAAATATTTTTGTTGTTAATTCTAATTTCATATCACTTGTGAATCGTCTGCAGCAAACAATTCACGTGAAATGTCAAGCCTTATTCGCGTTGGAAATTAAGAAAAAAATATTTGAAAGTGTTTTCTGCTACTGATTCCCAGAGCTTGGAAGATAGTATTGTTCGGTAGCCGGACAAAATCTCCCCGGACATAATCCCCGCCCCCGGACAAAATCCCCCCCCCCTTTTGTAAAGGCGGACAAAACCCCCGTCGGACAAAATCCCCCCCCCCCGGGACAAAATCCCCCTCGCTGTATGTAAGGTTGGACAAAATCCCCCCCCCCCCCACCCCGGAAAAAATCACCCTTGCTCTAAATTGTTCTAGTTAATTATCCTTCCACTACCCACAATCTATGTTTTTGAGCAGAAATATGAAAATTATTGGAATCTGTTATTGGAATATGTCAATTTAACTGATCATGCCAGACATAATCCTAATGGGTTGAGAGGTCCATAAAACCCCAAAGCACAGCTGTACAATTACAAAAAGTTAATACAAGTATGTCCTTTTTACTTTGATCTTACAAGCAACGTCTCCAAAATGACCTATACAGTGTTGACGGGCAATAATTTCTCCATGAGCACCAATATAGCTTTGATAGTACTACACCATATCGGATATGGTATCTGCAGTTTTCAAAACGACAGACTGATTTTCAAAAACCAGTAATTGTGGAGGTGTGCGGGATACTGTCCACCTTTATAAACAGCAGGGGGGACTATGTCCGGGGGGGGGGGGGGATTTTGTCCAGGGGGGATTTTGTCCGCCTTTACAAAAAGGGGGATTTTTTCCGGGGGGGGGGGGGGGGGGATTATGTCCGGGGGGATTTTGTCCTGGAATCTATTGTTCATGTTCCTAATACATTAAATCATATTTAGCCGATCAATCGAAGACGCAATCTGTGTGAAATTATTCATCGGGTCTCTGTATGTAGCAGAATCTCATCTCCCCTCAGGCGAATTAAACAGACTCGGACCAGACTGCGTGTATTCGCAAACTGATCCCAGTCTTTGTTTATTGAACACAATAAGGTCATAATATTGAGTCGGAACCCATGATTTAGTTTTCGCTTGCTTTGACAGTCCAATGACTCAGATCAGACTGCACCCGTTCGTATTCCTCTATCCGATTCGCGTTTGGCAAGAGCACCAGGATAATATAAATCAACGTTAGATAAACAACCTTGTTGATTGCTGTCTATTCATTAAATAGGTGATATTCTTATATACTTAATGCCTCGGGCGGTCCTCAGTCTACCTTTCCAATGATGTTCACCCGTGACTTCGCGATGTTACGCTGTGTTTAACCCATTTAGTACCGGAAACCCCCAAAACAGGTACCCTTGGCAAACAGTGCAGGCCCAGATCAAACGCCGCGGAACGCGGCGCCTGATTAGGGCCTACACTGTTTGCTAAAAGTTCAGCCATTTTCCAAATAAATTTTGAAGAAAACACAACCTGACACCCCTAAATCATGAAATGGACTTGTACTATATATAAGGAGGAACATTCCATTTTGGTACAAAAAGGGTTAACAGGGATTACTATAATTATTGGTTTGTTAGGCCAAGGTCATTTTCTCGAAAAACACTATTGATTTTGCCTTTATCTCTTTATAATCGAATCAAAGTCTTAAGTAAATCTGATGGGTCCGAGCTTAAAGTGAGACAGAGAGGGAGGCGATTACAAAAAAAAAAAAAAACAGACTGAATTATTATTCTTGCTATTATTATTATTTTTATTATTATCATTATCATTACCTTCATTTTTTGACTTTGATTAGTATATTATTATCACAAATACCCACAATCTATATTTTAGAAATGATATTAGAAAAATTTCGAAAACACGCCTATTCAAATATATTGAAAAAAAAAATCCACTAAAATTTTCCACAGAAAAAAATGGTATTCTTCATATTTCGGCGGTTTTAACGAGTACCCACAATCTATGTTTTTGAGCACAAATAAGGAAAAATAATGTTTACCCCTGTAAAACCCAGTTTTACTCAATAAAAGTGGGGTTTAATAAGGTAAAAATTATATAGGCGTGTTTCCGTGATGATTCATCCAATACGTTTGCATAGTCGTGAACAAAAACTGTTAACAGGCGCCCGCTTGACACGCGCCAATCTGCGCGTCGATGTGTAAGAAAATGATTAATTATCAGCTCTACTCAACAATAAATGGACAATAAACGATTGCAGGGAATAATCCTGGACTCAAACGTTTTTTTTTTTTTTGTAACACGAGCAAAAATACGATAAACATTTTACCACCAAATCATGAAAATTTGCGGATAAAATCTGATATTTTCTATATTTCTGCTCAAAGCATAGATTTGGGCTACATAGTAGAACCACCTCGGCGAGGTGGTTCTAGCGAGTAATCACAATCAAGGTTTTTGAGCAGAAATAAGAAAAAATATATCCCAGTTTTACTATATAAAAGAGGGTCAAAATAAATCCAGAAAAAGCTGTTTGTCTTACAATTACGTGCATGAGAGAGATCTTTGTCCTTTATTAATAAATATTTATCCACTCCAGGACAGGTTTTTATGGTCCTTTTCTCCAAATGTAAAGTCCTACCAGGATCTAACCTTTTGTAGTCTTTAGGTTGGCGCGGTTTTAATGTTAATATCATGATCTGTAAAGCATTCTGACTAGATTTCAGTTTGTCGAGGTGTAAACGAGAAAATGTTTTGAGCAGTAAGTGACAGGTCTGTAAAACATTGCATAATCTTCACAGTTTTCAGAACAATAAAATTATCTGTCTTTTCTGGCCCCTGTCGGCAAATCTACTTCAATATAATTTAATTCAATTTGGAGCCACATTTAGAACAGAACGTCACTTAATAAAACTAAACAATTACAAAACCAGGCCTATTCAAATACACATGTACATTGAAAATTTTATCACTAAAATGTTTCAAGAAAGACAGTTGACAGTTTCTGGAGGAAGAATGTTCACTCTACTGGTTAACCGCCTACGTAAAAGCATGCCCAGGATTAGTGTAGATAGGTTAACTAAAAATATCTAAATAGTGTTTACTGGACCGTGAAATCCATCACAAACAAAGAGTCAAACAAACAAACAAAATCATTATAAATGAAAATCATCAGTTAAAAAATACGTTATTTTCTAATTTCTGCTCAAAACAAAGTTTGTGGATACTCACCAGAACCGCCTCGACGAGGCGGTCAAACGGGCACAAAACATAGTTTGTGGGTACTCGTTAGAACCCTCTCGGCGTTGCAAACGGGTACCCACAATCTATGTTTTTAAGCAGAAAAAAATGTGTACAACTGTAAACCCTGTTTTACTACATAAAAGTGGGGTTTAAGGGGGTGGGGGTGGGGGGTCAAAATTATGCAGCGTGTTTTATGATGGTCAAACCAAATTAACAAACACATTATTCCATTTCAAACTGATAATTAAGCATATCGTAGGCGTAATAAAGTCTTTGTTTTCGAAAACATTTACATTTGAGAATACATCTGAATAAATAAATAAATAAATAAAAATCCCGAACCATACAGTTCAAGAAGCACGTCGTATTCTTTGTTATTTTTTACCTTAGTAACAACCGCTGACTGCTGGTTACCAAGGTAAACTGGAAATAGAAAAGGAGGGTAGTGTATTTCATTTTCAAAAAGGAACAAATTATTCTCATTTCTATTTTACAAAATTTATATGGACGTGTTCGCAATACATTTGCCAACATACTCCCGCTTGCACAGAATAAAAATAACAACTTACAAAAAAGTTATGACAATATATTCATCAGTTTTTGTCGCTTCATTCAGTAGTTTTACTATATATTCTATACATTTAGAGGGTGCCTCCAATTATATGTAAAAAGGACCAAAAAGTTGTTGATAAAACTTCATGAAAAATACATGTGTGCATTCGTAAAAGAATGCAGAATCATGAACCGCTGGCACAGAAAAGATATTGCTATTACTATTTATTTTATAGGGAAATAATTATCAATTTCCTATATAAATCTATGTATTTACTTTAACCGACTGCAGTTACCTGGATGTCCGTTTAAGTTCGACATGCCCCCCCCCCCCCCAACCCCCATGTGAAAAAAATTGCGGTAACCGAACACGCTCAATACGCACCACTTGCAGGAATGAATGTCCTAAATTTTAGCCCGACCTCCGGGGTTAAGGCGGAATGAAAAAGAAGGAAATATGAATAAATGCATTACAATGTTGAAAATGAAAATCAGTGTCGGTTTATTAAACGGTTGGAATAAACGTTTTATATGGCTCCGCGCCCTAAAACAAAATTTCCGGCCGAGTAGGCCTGACCGACGATTACCTGCCAAATGATAACTGCTATCATTGTTATCCCCGAAATGAAAGCGACTTAATTTCCTTCTTTCCTTGCGAAGTCGTTTAATCCAAGACCAAAACGAAAGTGGAAATCACCTTTTAACTACATGTTCACCATCACTTCCAGCTGTCAACTGTTCATTTTAAATGGCCGATCTCAACAAAATTATCTTTGTGGAAAAAAGGAAGAAAAGAAAACTTAAAACCAGGAGTTACTGCTAAATGAGGCGTCCTAAATAAACTGAAAGCGAAGACAAAATGAAAGAAAAAAAATACCCTACTAAACTCTTGACTGGTACTCTGGAGGCCGGGTACCGCTAGAAACCACAAGTATCGGCTTTATCAATATTTTCCAATATTACAAATTGCAAAGTACACGGCATCGCCAGAACAACTTGTTTTGATGTTGTTGTTGTTGTTGTTGTCCTTGTTGATGATGATGATGTTGTTGTTGTTGATGATGATGATGTTGTTGTTGATGATGATTATGATGATGTTGATGCTGATGATGATGATGTTGTTGTTGTTGTTGTTGTTGTTGTTGTTGTTGTTGTTGTTGATGATGATGATGATGATGATGATGATGATAATGATGATGATGATGATGACGATGATGATGATATTGTTGTTACTGCTGTTGTTGTTTTTGTTTATGATGTTTTTGATGATGAGGATGATGGTGTTGTTGTTGTTATTGTTGATGTTTTTGTTGGTATTTTTCTGGTTGATATCGATGATGATGTTGCTGTTGATTATGTTTTGAACTGGGTAATGTTGATCTTGTTGTTGATGATGTTGTTAATGTCGTTGTATACAGATATTGATGATTATGTTGTTGATGATTATGTTTTGAACTGGGTAATGTTGATCTTGTGGTTGATGATGTTGTTAATGTCGTTACAGTTGTTGATGATGATGTTATTGCTGCTGTTGCTGTTGTTATTGTTGATGTTTTTGTTGATTTTGTTGTTGCTGATGTTATTGATGGTGATGTTGTTGTTGACTATATTTCGTACTGCGCAATATTGATCTTGTTGTTGATGATGTTGTTAATGTCGTGGGAGTGATTGATGATGATGTTGTTCAGTGATGATGATGCTGTTGTTGAAAACGATGTTGCTGCTTTTTTTGATGATGTTGTTGTGGTGTTGTTTATGATGATGATGATATTGTTGATTTTGTTGTTGATGATGTTGTTGGTGATATTGTTGTTGTTTTGTAGTAGTAGTAGTAGAAGTAGTAGTAGTAGTAGTAGTAGTAGTAGTAGTAGTAGTAGTAGTAGTAGTAGAAGTAGCAGCAGCAGCTGTTGTTGTTATTGTTTATGATGATGATGATGATGATGATGATGATGATGATGATGATGATGATGGTGGAGATGGTCATGATGATGATGATGATGATTTTTTATGATCCTGGTGTGGTGGTAGCGGCGATGGTGGTGTTTAAATTGAAATTTCATTTTATCGTGCATGATTGGCTATATTTCCATAGAGCTCAAATCAATTTGTAAATAACTCTAACCCCCACCCACTGTCGTAAACACCTGAACATTCTAAACAGAACGTTACTTATACCCGTCCATTACATATAAACCCCCATTGGTTTCATCAGGCGAGAGGGGTCTCAATGTCGGGTAAAAGTCCCACAAAATTGTAAGCAACGGCTCCAAAATGACCTAAATAATGTTGACGGGGACGTTAAACCTCAAATCAAACAAACAAAAAAACTAATATTAAAAAAAAAAAAAAAAAAAATACTACATGCATACTTTATTCATGTGCTTCTTATGAAGGTAACATGTTTTGTTTTTTTTTCCATTTTGTATGAGGTTTTACGTCCCAATCAACACTATTGATGTCATTCTGGATGCGTTGCTTCCATTTTTGTTGGACTTTTACCCGACGTTGAGATGACATGACTTCTTAAGCCCTACTAGCCAAAGAAACAGCCAGGGGTTACATATGCAGGGATCCGCGGTCTGACGCGCATTACTTTGCCTGGGCCGGTTCTCATGTTCGTCGGTTGCAGGTCGGCGTGGAAACTGCATGCAACCCAGTCCATTTCTCCAAGCCCCGATGGGCGGAACGTAAAGCTGACATGTCGAGTTTACAAGTTTAGCCGGAGCACAGCATTTCGTACAACTTACATGTGCGCCCAGCGAAGACTCAGATCAGCCTGCGCATCCGCGCAGTCTGATTAGAGTCTACATTGTGCGCTCTAATGGTTGCTCGGTTCCAATGCACCTTCATGCAGTAAGTGAAGTCTCTGGTCAGACTATATTGATGCGCAGAGTGATCTGATTCTTCGTTGGCGCACATGTAAATTGTAGGAAATCTTGCGCCCAGACCCAATTAAACTATAATATGGGTCCCCAACAGGCAAAAACATGTCGTCTGATATGTGGGCGTGTAGCAGGCAATTAAGTAAATGTGACGTCACATCAACGTCGGTACAACTTCATTACCTTTATGCAACGTCACATCTACGTTGGTGCAACGTCATGGCGATGACTTACACCGACGTTGATTTGACGTTGACATAGCAACGTGTGCCTGCTGGGTTAGATCCCGCGCAGTCTGATCACAGTCATCGTTAGCGCTGAACGCCCGTTGACTCAGCGTCCTCATGTAGAAATTAATTTGCTTGTTAACGTCCCCGTTGACATTAAGGTCATTTCTGAGACTTTGCATCCGATTTTGTGGGACTTTTATCCGACGAAATGGCATCCCAAGCCCTGCCACCCCATGAAAGGGAGTATATGCTTGGACGATCCGACTCGCACCACTATGCCCGAAAGGCATAGACCTTCTAAGCGGTTTACCAGTACTCGTGTGCGACGGAAGTGCCGAAATTCAAAAATGGGAAATAGAAAGTTTATGTGAAATGGTAAAAAACTGATCCAGCTTAACTGAGCGATTCAAGCCCCTTTCCGAAAATCCTGCATCCGCCAATGAATGGCCTTCGTCATACGGGCATTTCGGGTCTATCGGGCCTTAAACTTTTTCACCCAAGGAAAACTGGTTCGGTCTACTAGTACATATGAGCTGCTACCTGCAAAACAAGCCTATATATTTTGACCCCCTTGAATCCTACTTTTATTTAGTAAAACTTGGGTTTACAGGGGTAAACCTTATTTTTCTTATTTCTGCTCAAAAATATAGATTGTGGGTACTCCTTAGAACCGCCTCATTGTGGCGGTTCTAAGGAGTACCCACAATCTATATTTTTTAGCAATCAGGCGTGGCGGTTCTTAGGAGTACCCACAATCTATATTTTTTAGCAATCAGGCGGTTCTAAGGAGTACCCACAATCTATATTTTTGAGCAGAAATAAAAAAAAATATCACAATTTTTCATCTGAATTTTTTTTTTTTTTTTTTTTGGGGGGGGGGGGGGGTGTGTGTTTTGTTTGTTTGTTTCTCGGCGGTTAAGTTTACAATGTATTTGTTTAGGCGTGTTTTCGTAATGTTCGGGCAGGTGCGCACAGCAAAGCCTATGATGAAGTGCGCAGTGTTTGGATGTCCAATCACCCAAAGCTTCACCCTGATGTAGATCCCCGCCCGTCGAGGCTTGAAGAAATAGATGGGCTGCATGATGCAACCACGCAGAGCTGAAACCGCCCGCACACGATTACTGGTAAACCACTAAGAGGATCTAAGTTTGCCCATGCTAAGCGGTGTGTGCAGGACTGTCCATGCTAATAAGCCCTATTGGTTTCATTGGGTGGCAGGGCTTGAGATGTCATTTCATCTCAGTGTCGAGTAAAAGTCCCACAAAATTGGAAGCAACGCCTCCAAAATGACCTATTAAGTGTTGACGGGGACGCTAAATCTCAAATCAAACAAACAAATGTAGGCTACATCGATGTAGGCTGAGTGGGTAGGCATGCCGATGTAAGTTTTCGCAGCCGCGGCGAGCGCACATGCATAAAAATCAACCTTTACAACCCTCAACATGGGCGTGACAAGTGATTTTTTTTTTTTTACGCCAGCCAATAATAGAAATAATCCCACCCCTTAATATCGCTTACCTAATTGGGACCACTCTTACAAGAAAAAAATGTTCCCTTTAGAGAGCAATTTCTTTCCCCAAAGGGAGCAAATTCTTTCCTGTAAGTGTGGTCCCCGCGGCAAAGAAGGAAACTATGCTAGTGATGTATATCCTAAACACGTACAGATTTTGTTTCTTCTTCTTCATTTTTTTCGTTTTCTTCTTCTACGTTTGTGATGTGTACGCAAGTGCGTATCTGCGTAAAGGATGCTGCGCCCTTGCTCAAGTTCTTCGCTGTTGCAGTTTTAACTGGAGGACGTACCCAGGTCTAAGGTGTTGGTAACTCTGGTAAAACATTATTATGCCTAGGCTGGGCCACCCATCCGCTTGGTGTAGATTACTTTATTTTTCTATTTCCCTTTTCGAGTAAAATCTACACCTACTGAAGAGACTGAAGAGAAATCGGAATACCTCGGAAGACACCGTCACGGATACCGGGGTTATAGTATGCCAGTCTTCGGGGGGTGTGGGGGGGGGGGGGCTGTTTCTTTATGGTTAGTTTCTCCGGTTCCGTCCTAGAATGCCAGAACAACATCACGAAAACACGCCTATATGATTTTGACCCCTTGAACCCCACATTTATATAGTAAAACTGGGGTTTACAAGGGTAAACCTTATTTTTCGTATTTCTGCTCTAAAATATACATGTAGATTGTGGGTACTCGTTAGAACCACCTCGATGAGGCGATTTTAACGCGTACTCACAATCTATATTTCGAGCAAAAATAAGAAAAAATTTATCACAAATTTTCAGCTTAAAATTTTTGGGGTTTTTTTTGCGGTAAAATTCACAATGAATTTGTGTTGGTGTTTTTTCGTATTGACGCCGAGCGGCTATCGATGTCGCTCCGACGTTACATGTGCTGGCTAGGGGTACAGTTCGATGATTGAGATTTCTTTGTTACTTTGTAATGTCTGTTGTCCACCAATTAACCCATTTGGTACCAGAACCCCCAAAACGAGTATCCTGGCAAACAGTGCAGGCCAGGGCCTACACTGTTTGTATAACGTTCAGTCAGTTTCCAAATAAATTTTGAGGAAAGCACAACCTGACAATGCTAAATTTTAAAATAGACTCCTGCAATATAAAGGGAGGAAGGTTCCATTTGGTACAAAACGTGTTAACTGGCTTGCTATATGTCTTGACTGCTGAAATATAAACTGGACCCCAGAAGGTAAACAATGCGTCTTGATTAACCAGGTTATCACTACCTTAATATTTATCGCATACACACCGCCATGTTTGTTTTTCAGCTGACAGTTATATGCGAGATTTCCCTTGCATTTTGCTACTGTCGAGAAGTATTGGCGAGGAATGAAACTGGAAACAGTTAAACATTTTGTAAATCTTTATTTTATTTTATGTAAAATAAATCACGATGTCTGGTCTCGTCCTATACAAATCTTTTTTTCCAATACGTTTCGCTTCCGCGTAACTAAAGCGAATCACGTGATACATACAACACTCCGTAATCGATTTTATCTGGGCCACTGAGGTATTGTGGGTAAACGAAAATAAAATATTATATCCGCCATTTTATATTCGCAAACAACAATACGACACGGGTTCGAAATGTACATGGGTATAACTATGCTAAAAAAGATATTCCTGTGAAAGCATTCTGCAAGTAAGTATACCAGCGTATGATCTTACGGGGAGTGTCGCTATTTTTGTCTCGAGGTGTTTTATGTTTCCGGAAGGGGAAATAGACAAAGTCATGCGTGGTGGGACAAATAGTGTTTGGTGTGTCAGAATTATACAACTGGAAAGCAGTATAAATGTAGACGTAAGCTGTGTTGAAAGAAAAGCTGGCAGTATACAACTGCCCTTTGCTTCTTTTAACTTAACGCATTTCATTAATACCAATCGCTAAAATAGGGTTGACCTGTTAATGTTTGGAAATTAGCCTCGTTTTGATCGAGGTTCTATAAGATGCATATCTTCATTTGTTTGGCTAAAGGTTTCCTTGGTTTGTCGGCCTTGTCACGTCATTAGTCCTGTTATCTAAACCTTTTTATTCACAACGCCAATTTAATTCAGGTCTGCATTTGACGAGCTGGACAAAAATAACAAAATATTTAAACAGGTACATGTAACCTTGATTCAAGATGGCTGACCAAGGGACATAAATCTTGCACTGTTTTTCTCTGCGTGACTATTTACTAAACCCTTGAAACATCACCAGTCGAGAGGCTACTTAGTTTGTTGACTAAGTTATTTCACCCATAATTGTTTCATCTGGTTACACGACACGAACTTTTACATTTCAACTGTCATAATTCAGAGCCGCTACAACCCTGCCCACCAACATGAGGAGACAAGAATTCCTGGATTCGTTCCTTGTTTAAAGGAGCTTTTTTCGTGACGTACTTCCGGTTCTAAAAATAGAACGGGAAAAGCCCTGGCCGTCATCTGTCGTATTGCTTCAAAGGCAGTGGGACAGATAAAGTGTTAATTACAGCGTAAAACAGTGGAATTCTTTTTATACTTTTGGGGAAATCTAATGTAAGATAATGGGAGAAACACCGATATGCTGCCAGATGTGAAATTTTCGCATTACGAAAATGATATATGTACATACGATATATAAATATCTCTCTCTCTCTCTCTCTCTCTCTCTCTCTCTCTCTCTCTCTCTCTCTCTCTCTCTCTCACCAACAATTAGCGAGCGCAGGTAAATGTAAATTACAGTTTGTCGTTGAATGACGCTACGTCAACCGACATGTAGCGTGTCAACAACGTCGTGTCTACATCAAACCAACTTCAAAGCGATGCATTGAATTTGCAATTGCAACGTCGATAAAACGTCACAACGTTTCGTTGGCGATAATACGACGTTGCTTAATAAAAAATCATTTGCCCAGTGCTCGGACCCATCACGACTCAGTGGGATTGGAACATTAAATTCAAAACAAACGTAGAACACCCTTTCAGAGTATACGAATGTTAAACACTCCTTCGCAAGTGCAAGATTTTACAGTAAAATCTGGTAAATTTGTAGATCGGTTCAACCTGCCCAGTCCTTAGGACTGTGAGTGCTCGTTTGGGCTACATCAGCTAGGCGTTTTTAGCGAATATTGTGGTCTGTGTTTTGGAACGGATACAATAGGAAATACGCATGTAGGCTCCAGTTTTTTAGATTGAGTTGGGATTTGAAAAAGTTTTTCACTGAATTGTGAAATATGGACGTTATGGTTGATGGACACACGTCTAGTGGGCAAAGCACTTTTTCTGCGTTGATATATTCTGTCACTCACTCATTCTTCTTTTTATCTTTTTTTTTTTTTTTTTTTTTTTTCCAACCGTGTGTACAGCTCCTACAGCTTCAGCACTGGCATTTTATGAAGACAAGTTGACGTTGGTGTTGTTGTTGTTGTTGTTGTTGTTGTGGCAGCCGGGATTGGTTGGTTGGGGTTTTCAGGTATGTTCTTTAGCGGTCTTGATGGTATTCTTGGTCAGGTATGCTTTTGTATGTCACTCCATTCTCCCTTGCACTTTCGCTTTCGTTATCGGAGGGAGAAGGGTTTATTGGCATGCAAATACGTCCCCCATCTCTTTTTCCTCTCTCTCTCTCTCTCTCTCTCTCTCTCTCTCTCTCTCTCTCTCTCTCTCTCTCTCATGAAAATTCACTGCTTGAAATATTAATTTCTCCCCTCTCTCTCTTTGCACGCGGATTTTGATGCCGTATCGATATACTGGCATCTCTCTCTCTCTTCTGCCACGGTTCTTGATACCATATTGCCACCAATGCGTCCGCGCCGAAACAGATGTTCCGGTTTGTTCGGAACTTAGTCAAACCTACCCGTCTGTGATCAATTCAAATATTATAAATCCCCGCCACGTAGTGTGGATTATAGGAATTGCTTTCGTCTGTCCGTCCGTCCGTCTGTTATTGTTATTGTTGTCTTGGCTATGAAACATATGTCATTTCCCTTCTCGGGCTGTAAGATTTGGATGTAAATTGAGCGTTATATATTATGTTATTAAGTCATCGAAAAAAAACAAAAACATTGACGATGTTAAAATACATTCGCAAATTTTGTTAATTGTGTCAAATACCTCACAGTGCTGGCAGCCATTGGCATGATGCAAGCAGTGAGGACACTGTTCAGGCTGATCTTTCACTTGCAGACTGACTGGGTCAGCACTGATTACTCATACTTTGAATACCAGGGACACAGCTCATATTTTTACATTATTATTGAAATTTCTACAAAAACGTGATACAAAGTTCTAACCCATTTAGCACCGGAAACCCCATAATGGGCAAACAATGCAGACCCAGATTGGACGCCACATAGCGCGGCGTCCGATCGGGATCTGCACTGTTTGCAAAAAAAAAAAAAAAATAATAATAATAATAATAATGATAAAAAATAAAAATAAAAAAATCAGCCAAATTCCCCAAAATCAGCCAAATTTCCAGGTAGTTTTTTGGGGTAAACACAACCTAACATTACTACATTTTGAAATGGACTCCTGCTACGTGCTAGGTTGAAGATTCCGTCTGGTGCAAAAGGGGTTAAATTTGAATCACCAATTATGAATGAAGTAATTTTCCTCAAACACTTAACACTTTTGATTTTACCATACAGATGAGTGTTCCATGGTTCTAGACGAACAGTGGAGATCTTGATCAGGCCGCTCCTTCGGAAGCTGTCTGACCGGATCTGCACTGTTCGCATAAAACTTGGTATCATCTGAAAAGACTAGATTATGGGATCTATACATTTGTGTGACTTTATTTGTATTTTCAGTCAACTCTTATCTTGCTGTTCACGACAACCCCTATCTTTGAAAAAAGTGTGGTTCCGGACCAGATGGCTTCTGAAGAAGCGACCTGATCATGATCCACACTGTTTGACATCCAGTTTATGAATTTGAAAGTATAAATTACATCAAGAAAACTAATTAGTTCAGTGTCAGAAATGGGTGTGGCTAAACTGAATATTCAACAGGATAAGGGTTAAACATGTTGCTCAGGTAAAGATTTGATAACTTGAACATGGATAATTCGTTCACTATGGATAATTCGTACTCCCTTTTGGTCCCTATAGAATTGTTCTAATAGCTTCAGATATTCGATTTGAGGTATATTTATGGAGATTTGTTTACTATGTGTTGTGAGTACTCATTAGAATCGCCTCATTCTGGCGATACTAATGAGTAGACACAACATACATTTATAAAAGGTTTTAAGTAAACCATAAAGATCATGGACAGGCAGTTTGCCTATGCGTAACTCTCTATAGTCCGAACTAGCACCACCTCGAACAACATTTAATTGTCCCGAAGGTGTTAGGGATACCAAAGTCCTACAGTATTCGGTAAGTTTAATGCTAGGCAGGTCAATAGCAAAGTGGACCTTACAGACCTGGGTCAGGCAGCACTACAGAACATTTAACTTTGATCTTCACGGTCTGCTGGCTGGCTTGTCTTCTGGTTTCACATGTCAACTTGATAAAAAGAATGTGCTACATTTAATAGTCTACTACATGTTTTTTTTTTTTTTTTTTTTGTTGTTCAGAATCATTACATTGTGTTCTTCTACCTACATGAGGTAATGTTGGCTCACTGCATACAACAATGAGGCAATGTTAGCTCAATGCATTCAACCATGAATGTCTTGTAAGTTGTCCGAGATATATCAACCGATTAATAACATTACGAAAACACGTCTATGTAATTGTGACCCTCTTAAAACCCCACTTTTACATATACACGTAAAAATGGTCTTTATAGGGGTATACATTATTTTCCTTTTTTTTCGCTTGAAAAGCATGGATTGTGGATGCTCGTTGAAGCCGCCTCACTGAGGCGGTTCTTGCGGTCACCCACGGTCTGTGTCAGGGGCAGGATTGGGAAAGGGGGTTACAGTTTAACCCACCATTAGTCAGTTCAGTAACCATGTTGGACACTACTGTTTGACATGGACGTGTTTTCCTAATGGTAGCTAAGTTCACAACTTATCACCAATTTTATCTGTTTCTTCCAAAGTTTACCTTCATACACATGTTTTTCTACAAATGCTCCATCAGTACATGTATTCATCTATATTATATGTATCTCATTTTATTTCCACATATCACTGTCATGCTGTCTCGGTGTCAGATGCAGTTGTGGGACATACCACTGAGATCTAATGCCACAATGTCTAATCATTATGGTTGATAATGGGTATTTCCCTTGACCAGTGGAGGGTCTCGGTTGGTTTGTTTCACCACGGCATCACTAGCAGCAAGAAAATGTTTAAGTTCACTCTAAATATGCATTCAGTTTTTTTAATAATGGTGACACTTTACAAGCTATTTTCACGTATTTGCCACTACGCGAATGCTTTCATGGTCTTGAATTTTTGCAATATATACCGCTTTTTTGTCATTCTTCTTAGTATATTACTTCAAGCTGGTGACATAGAAACTAATCCAGGACCCGAAAATGTGCACGATCTTTCAATTTTGCACTTAAATATTAGAAGCATTAGAAACAAATTAGACTTTATTCTTGATAATTTTTCTGATTTTAATATATTATGTTTTTCTGAGACTCATCTAGATGCCAACTTTCCAACAGAGATGCTTTTTCTATCAAACAGTTTCAGTGTACCTTACAGAAAGGACAGAACAAATCATGGAGGTGGGGTGTTAGCATATATTAATTCAAGCTTACTTCACGTGAGAAAACCAGAACTTGAGATTTTTTGTGAAGAGTCTTTATGGATTGAAGTAAAGGTAAAAAATGAGATATATTTAATTGGTTTATTTTATAGTCCCTCTACAGCTGACATACAGTTTTTTAACAATTTAAACCTAAATATTGAAAGGGCTCTCGAACACTCCAAAAATCTGATAATCGTTGGAGACCTCAACGAAGATCTACTGAATCCAAATTATCACAATCTAAAAGATGTTTTACTGATAAACTCGATGACTAATGTTATAACAGAACCAACAAGGCTACATGCCATTCTTGACCCGATCATTATTCCAGACGACATGCCATTCCTGGATTCTGGTTCTTTAACTATTCCAGCCAATATAAGTGACCACAAAGCGACATATATAACATTACCCTTTCAGTATGATACTGAAGGCGCTTTCAACAGACTAATATTTTTATATAAAAAGGCTAATTTTACACTTTTAAAACAAAAAATTTCAAATTATGATTGGTCATGTCTAAGCGAAGGTACTCTAGATGAAGCCTGTTCTAAATTTAATGATACCTTTCTTGAATTTGTTAACTCTTGTGTTCCATCCAAAAATGTACTTATTAGACCTGGTGACAAGCCGTGGTACGATTCTGAAATAAGACGTGTGTCTAGAAAACGTGATAGATTAAAACGGAAATTCAACAAATCAGGTAATGCTAACACTCTGTCAAGATATAAGTTCTTTCGTAATAAAGTTAACAATTTAAAGCGACACGCAAAAGAGCAATTCTACAACAATTTAGAATTTTCTATTTCTGATTTTCACTCTAATGATAAAAAACAATTTTGGAAAGTGGTACGCCACTTTGTTAAAAGCAATTCCAGCTCCGCTTCAATTCCACCTCTAAATTCATTCTCAGTTACTGGGCAAAACGACTTTTGTTTTTCATCAGAAGATAAAGCAGAATTATTAAACGAATATTTTACATCTATCTCCACAGTCAATGATGAATACGTCGCCTTGCCTGATTTTGAATATAAATGCCAAAGTCGGTTATCAAGCATTGCATGTACACCACAAGAGGTAGCATCTTTGATTGAAATTTTAAATCCGAACAAGGCTACAGGGCCAGATGGTATTAGTACCAAAATGCTAAAATCTGTAGCAAATGAAGTATCTGTGCCTCTGTGTACACTCTTTAATAGATCTTTCAGAGAAGGCAAGTTTGCAGAGATCTATAAATATTCAAATGTTATACCTTTACCCAAAAAGGGAGATAATTCCGATCCTTCGACATTTCGACCTGTTTCTCTCTTAAGTAACGTTGGCAAACTACAAGAAAGAATAGCTTTTAAACACATTTATAACTTTTTACATGAAAATAATTTACTTTATAAATACCAATCTGGTTTTTTACCCAATCATTCAACAACCTTTCAACTTATAGACATCTATCATCACATCTGCCAGACTTTTGATAATAACCAATTTTCATGTATGGTTTTCTTAGACGTTTCTAAAGCTTTTGACAGAGTGTGGCATAAGGGACTAGTTTTTAAATTAAAACAAAGTGGCATAGACGGCGAATTATTGGATTGGATTACTGACTACCTCAATGATAGGCAGCAAAAAGTCGTTATAAGAAACAGTTCTTCAACCTTAAGGAGAGTAAATGCCGGCGTTCCTCAAGGGTCTGTTCTAGGCCCCCTGTTATTTTTAGTTTACATCAATGATATATCTGATTCTCTGCTTAGCCTTACTAGATTATTTGCCGACGATAGCTCCCTATTCTGCGCTGCAGCTACTCTAAATGACATTGAGGGTATCATTAATCATGATTTGCGAATGTTAGTAAATTGGGCATCTCAGTGGTTGATAAAATTTAACCCATTTAAAACAGAAGCAATGATTTTCACTTTAAAACATATTGAATCACTTCCTAATATAATATTTGATGGAACTCCCGTAAAATTTGTTACAGATCATAAACATTTAGGTCTAACCTTCAGTAGTAACGGTAAATGGCATTCCCATATTGAGAATATTAAAAACAGTGCATCAAAAGTTATTGGCATAATGAGGAAACTGAAATATACATTTAGTCGTGTTGCATTAAATCAAATTTATTTATCGTACTTGTTGCCTATTATCGAATATTCATGTGTTGTGTGGGATGGCTGTACTGTAGAGGAAATAAACTCGCTTCAAAAACTTCAGAATGAGGCTGCCCGCATAGTTACAGGCTTAACCAGATCAGTTTCTCTGGACAACCTGTACAGAGAATGTGGCTGGGTGTCACTTTTGGAACGGCGCAGACAGCAAAAACTTGTATTTATGTATAAATCAATAAACGGGTTCGTTCCTACATATATATCCGATCTAATTCCCCCTTTAGTGGGAGAAGCAAATGCTTACAATCTCCGAAACCAAGCAGATGTTACCGCTCCTTTCTGCAGGACTGAAATCTCTCGCAAATCTTGTATTCCATCCTCAATTTTAGCATGGAATTCTCTTGACGTCGAATTACGTAATTCACCGTCTCTGGCAAGTTTTAGGTATCAACTGAAAAGGCATCAAAACAACTCGAAAGTCCCATTACACTATAGAACTGGTAACAGATATGTGTCTGCTTTACACGCAAGAATTAGAAATAATTGTAGTAATTTACGTCTTGACTTATATATTAATCACTTATCACCTAATTTCACTTGTAGTTGCTCTGACGAAGCCGAAGATGCTGCTCATTATTTTTTTCACTGTTCACATTACACTAACGAAAGAGTAATTCTTTTCCAATCAACCAGAGCTTTTCATCCACTCAATATTAATATTCTTCTATTTGGAGATGTTAGTCTGTCGATAGATGATAACACTCTCATCTTTACAGCCGTACAAACATTTATTAAGGATACTAGAAGGTTCGCCAACTAGGCTGCTGCTCACTTAGGCCAGCATGACATCTCATTCCATTTTCACTTTATTATTTTTATCACACTGTTTTTCTTTATTTAATTATTCATTATACATCTTATACATTTTTTTTTCTCACCATTTTTTCTTTTTCTCATCATCTTTGGAAAATGTGATGTATGTTTATTTGTTATATCACTCCATATGAAGTATTCAAAATGTCTCTGTATTTGCCACTATCATGTGCATGTATCTATTACTGTAATACTGTTTTGTAGGGGAGGGCCGTAACTAATGTTGGCAGAACTTGTGGCCCGACCCTGTTGCTTGATTTATGATGCAATAAAATATGTTTATACCCTTAGGTCTACATTAACCCATTTGGTACCGGAAACCCCAAAAGGGGTAAGTGACAAACAGTGCAGGCCCAGATCAGACGCCGCAGAACGCGGCGTCTGATCAGGGCCTACACTGTTTGCAAAACGTTCGGCTATTTTTCAAATAAATTTTGAAGAAAACACAACCTGACACCCCTAATTTTTGAAAATGACTCCTGCTATATATAAGATTCCATTTGGTACAAAATGGGTTATGGGCTTCTTGGATACACGGATCAGTCAAACCATCTCAACGGCCACGTGCCATTGAAGTGAGTTGGAGTGGTTGTCGACGGCATGACGTCGACCCAACGTTGACTCGACGCCCGTCTGTAAGTCCACTCATTGGTTGTTGTTGTTTTGTTTTCGACTGTCAGTATGTTTATTTGTCTGTCTAACAGTCCGTCCGTTCGTCTGTTAGTCAGTCAGTCGGTCTGCAGGCCGTCTGTCTGTCTACTGTCAGTCTGTCAGTCAAACCTCTCTCTCTCTCTCTCTCTCTCTCTCTCTCTCTCTCTCTCTCTCTCTCTCTCTCTCTCTCTCTCTCATGCCAACGGTCATGTGACAATGAAGTGAGTTGGAGTGGGTGTCGACGGCATGACGTCGAACCAACATTGACTCAACGCCCCTCCGTCAGTCCACTCATTAGTTTATTTCGACTGTCAGTATTGGCATTTAAATTGCACATGTAGACAGATCGTTGGATAGATAGATAGATAGATAGATAGATAGATAGATAGATAGATAGATAGATAGATAGATAGATAGATAGATAGATAGATAGATAGATAGATAGATAGATAGATAGATAGATAGATGGATAGATAGATAGATAGATAGATAGATAGATAGATAGATAGATAGATAGATAGATAGATAGATAGATAGATAGATAGATAGATAGATAGATAGATAGATAGATAGCGAATAAAACGAAAGTTACGTGAAAACTTATTTTGTGAATAACGGTATCTCAAGCCATTGACATGGGTCATTCACGACAGGATTTTAGTCATTTAAAAACGGATTTAGGATAAATGAATTTCGGTATTGAAAGTAAAATATCATTCTTTCCTTCTCGAGGCATTATTTCAATGAAAACGGGTATATTTTCTCTCAAAATATCTGAATATTGTTTGCATTTTAAGTTCCGCCAATACATTTGAATAGCGATGGCCGTTTCAATCGACGGCCAGTACTTTGCGCATGCGCAAGAATGACGTCATAAACGGAATTCCTAAAACCTCCTTAAATGAAAATTTTAACAGATTTGTTCGAGATCACCCTAGCAAGTGTTGAGTGCTGCTGCGAAGTTTCGTGGTGGGAAAACGTCTCTCCTACGTCACATTAGCACGGTCCTCACCTTAGTATGAATTTTATGACGTTTGGAACCAGGACTTGAATTGGGCTTTATGAACCCAATAATTGGTGAACCCAGTTTGAAAGTCAATACCGATAAGGGGCATACTGCCTCCTTCTTATAGTTTTACTCTGAGCTTGGTCAAAGGATATCGGCAGCAAAACTGTCGTCAACCACAAAGTAATGTTCTGTCTGTTTTGTTGCTTCAGTCCTAGTAAACAGTAATGGTCATTTTGGGACGACATTTAATACCAACAACAACGATAATAATTGTAATGATGATGGTGATGATAGTACTTACAGGCAGGTATTGATACAAAATATAAAGTTTTTTTTTTCTGCCAAACAAGAACACCAGCAACGCTACGTAAAATTTCCAGATATTGAGATAATTAAATCGGAAACAAGCTATATAAAGGTTCTTCCGTTCTTATATTTCTAAAGGGAGCCATACTAGTAAATACATATACTTAAAATTAAAAAGTATTTATATCCTATGCAAGGCACATGCGAATATCCTATGCGTAGCCGATTGCCTCTGAATGTAGGCTGGGAAAATTGTTCTGAACGGGGGCATAGGCTATTGCGTTAACCCCTTGAATTCCTATCCCAGCAGGCTTATGACGTAATTGTGAAGGCCCATCAACGTCGGTGCAACGACATATCCACGTCGGTGCAACGTTGTGACGTTGCACCGACGTTGAATTGACGTTGCCCTAGCGTCGTGTGCCTGCTGTGTATTCAAACATTGTAGACCTTAATCCGATCGTGAGACGCCGCCTTTGCGGCGTCTAATCTGGGTCTTCAGTTAACTTTATTTTACAGATAACCCTAAAGTGGCAAGAAAACCGAGGCAATTTCGTACAGGTCAGCGGTAGCGTCGTGGACGATCGCATGGAACCTTCTTGGCCATATAGTAACTTCGACCCAAAAAGTAATTAGGAGGCCATTTCCTTTTTTTTTTTTTTTTTCTTCTTTTTTCTTCGTTTTTATCTCATACATTATCCATAAATTATTGTCATTTCTCACAGCAATGGAAGTGACATTTTGTCTGTACAACCATAGTAGACTTACCATAATGAAGATATAACCTGGGATCATTATATGAGTTAGGCTCCAACTTTGAGCGACCGCCGTGTCCGATACAAGCGGCAAAATGTTTAGAATATATAGGAACTCTGTTAGTTTGTGTTTCGTTAAAAAATCTGCAACTGATTACAATATTTCAAATGTGCTTATATTTTATTCATATTTCTAGGACAAAAATTTGCTGTACGTTAAGCCGATTGTTTTAGGCCCCTGAATAAATAAAGTAATATATAGTAACATGTTGTTTTTTTTTTTCGGAGGATATGGATAAAACTCCAAGTAAGTCATTTAAATAGCACATAAGGTTAAACTTTGTGGAACCAAAGTATAGTGATGAAAATAGGGTGTTGTCAAGGAAATCAAATGAAAACGTGTGTGTCCTTTTGGCATATCTTTAACATTGGCATTGTTTTTTTTTTTTTTCTGTTCATAGCCATTGGTGAGCCAGCAAAGAATGACAGGCCAATGTCGGGCCGACAGTGATACGACGTGGTAAGGTCGTATCGCTATCGGCCCGACGTTGCGTGCTAGGTGGGGTGGTAAGCATCACGAAAACAAGTCTATATAATTTTGACCCCCTTGAACCCCACTTTTATATAGTAAAACTGGGTTTTACAGAGGTAAACCTTATTTTTCTTATTTCTGCTCTGAAATATTGATTGTGGGTACTCGTTAGAACCGTCTCGATGAGGCTGTTCTAACGAGTACCCAGAATCTATATTTTGAGCAGAAATAAGGGAAATATCACAATTTTTCATCCTAAAATCTTAGCTTTTTCGGCGAAAAATTTACAATGTATTCGTATAGGCGTATTTTCGTAATGAGGACCCTTATCTCATATATTGGCTCAGGTTATTGTGTGTCGCTGTGATTCGAACTCACCCACGTTCAAATGATTGATTGTCAATCGAGTCAAAGTTGTTAATGATCCAGAAGCTTCCCTGCGATTGTTCACGTGGTTATCGCTGAACAGTAAAATAAAGGCGCCTAAAATAAACCTGCACGCATATTACGGAAGGCTAAACCTTTAGTGTAGATTCTTCCACTCCGAGTAGCGTTGGAGAGGTCCAGTTACATCGGACGGGATATCATGTTTATTTTTATTCGCAGATAGCTTCCGTACTTCAAGCAAACGGTGAAGACCCTGCTGGGACAACGCGTTCTGTGACAACTGACCAGGGCCTTCACTCTGTGCAATCGCCCTAATTTTGGGGCGTTCCACATATACGATTTGCTCTAGATTAATAAGCAAAATAAAGGAATGCAAGTACCGCAAATACACTGTAAACTTTATCGCCGAAAAAAAATGGGAGAAAAAAAATCATGTTATTTTTCTTATTCTGCTCAAATTTTATAGCAAAAATTAGTAAAACAAGCTTTACCCTGTAAACCCTAGTTTAACTATATAAAAGTGGGGTTCAAGGAGTTATACAGGCGTGTTTGAATAAGACGAGTCAGTTATCCAAGTTCTGGGCCATTTTGCAGCCTATACTCGGAGACAATCGACAAGCAGTGATATACTCTGCATGTATACCCTGCACCTCATGTATTTGCATGTTTATGTGAACTGAGGAAATAAAGGATTGATTGATTGATTGATTAATAGATTGATTGATTGATTGAATCGAACAAAAAAGCGCAGCTGCACTTGGTCAGTGGCTCAGTCGGCAGCGCATCTAACTGCTGACTAGGAGGTTGCGTGTTCGATCCCCGGGTGTTCGATTCTCCTGGGGATTTATCTTTTCTCTTTTCCTCATTCATTGTCTTCATTTTTAATGACAGATTCCATCTGTCTATTCTTGCTGTGTTGCACGTTTAAAGTAATTCAGGCTTTTTCTTCCGGCTTTGACCGCCATAGAAATACGAGTCCGCACAAAATGTAGTCCGGTTTGGCGCAGTTATCCAAATTGTACAAGCGTATTAGTTATCCTGCAAGCGTAATAGAAACTTTTGATTATTTTATCATTGGGGAAAAAAGGTAATTTCTTTGTGATACCTCCTTATTTGAAAAATTTAAACATTTACAGTTAAATGCCCACCGGGGGATTAGCAACTCATAAAACCATTCAAGGAAGGGGTGTTTGACCCAAAGGTTTGACATTTAGCTAATTCCCCGGGACAAGTCCGCATCCCCACACTTGGACTGAACATAGATTGGGTGTTGGCGGCAGTGTCCAGTGTAATTTCAAGGTGCGGGATGTCGCGTTGGTCATCTGGGGCCAGTTGTTCAAAGCATCGTTAGCTTATCGAGCTCGTTAGAAGTCATATTGTTAACTGTTCTAGCAAGTTTAATTTTTAAAATTTTGGTATTTTTGCTGAAAAAATGTGAGCAGCTTTTGCAAATGCAAAAGCTGCTCACATGTTTTCAGCAAAAATATTAGCATATTTGCCATAATAAATGGTCAAAGTTTTAAGGATATGCTAACTAACGACGTCGTTAGCTTTGAACAACTGGTCCCTGAGCTTAATCATAGTATGCCAAGTTTGAGCGATCTGGGTAACAGACAGAAAGACAATTTTTTTTTTTGGGGGGGGGGGGTTGGGTTTTACGGCCCTTTCAAGATTATTTCACTCATATCGAGCCGATCGTTAATCAGAGGTGGGCGAAAACCGGAGTACCCGGAGAAAAACCACCTGACCTTCCGTTGCAGAACTTGGCGTCTCACACGTGGCCCGAGCGAGGCTAGAACCTACGGCGGTGAGAGACCTAATGACTAAGAGTCAGCGCTCTTATCCACTAGGCCACGGAGGCCCGTGACAGAAAGACAATGCCTGTTGAAATGTTACATTTATAAATTGAACAGGGTGTTTCTTGACGAGGTTCTTAAACCGAGCCACGCAGATGATTATATTTTGCTCACCCGGCATGAATTTACTTGCTTGTTTTCAAAGGGGCGTCATCCTGGTTTCGCCGTTTCCCATTTGTTCTTTATGTTACTGATTTGTTATGTCATTGTTTTGCACGTCGGCCCGTCCATGCTTATAAACCCTATTGGTCTCATTGGGCGACAGGGCTTGAGATGTTATTTCATCTTAATATCGGGTAAAAGTCCCACAAAATTGAAAGCAACGCCTCCAATGACCTATACAGCGTTGACGGGGACGTTAAACCTCAAATCAAACAAACAAACATTGTTATACACATTATGAAAACATGCCTATACAAATACATTGTAAACTTTACCCCCAAGAAAACGAAAATTTTAAGATGAAATCGTGATATAGATGGTGGGAACTCGTTAGAACCGCCTCGGTGAGGCGGTTCTATCATGCACCCATAATCTTTATTTTGAGCAGAAATAAGAAAAGTCCGGTATAACCTTGTTAACTCCTGTTTTACTGTATAAAAGTGGAAGCCCCCGCCCATAGGGGCGTGAAGAAATATATGGGCTGCATGATGCTTCCACGCAGAGCTGAATCCGGCCCGCACACTAGTACTGGTAAACCGCTTAGAGGATCTAAGCCTGTCCAGGAACCGCGGTGCGAGGCGGACCGTCCATGCTAATAAACCCTATTGGTTTCATTGGGCGACAGGGCTTGAAATGTCATTTCATCTCAATGTCGGGTAAAAGTCCCACAAAATTGGAAGCAACGTCTCCAAAATGACCTTTACAATGTTGACTGGGACGTTAAACCTCAAATCAAACAAACAAAACTGTATAAAAGTGGGGTTCAAGGAGGTCAAAATTATATAGGCGTGTTTTCGTGATGTTTATGTCGCCTGCGCGTGGCCCGAAGTGTTCTGTACTGGTTAACCGCCATCTTAAGGTAAACTGCCCGGTTCAATATGACCTAAATACAATGTATGTTGATTGAACTGTTTGATTGTTCTGTTCAAATGTCAAACAATTTCACCTTTACAACGACAAGTTGTTGGTATTTTTCATACTTTCCCTGGAAACAGGACATGATATTTCATGCAAATTGCCTCCATATTTATACAGCAGACAATTTGCATGAAACGTCAAAATCTGTTGTCTGGTAAAATAAGAAAAATATTTCAAAATGTCGTCTGCTGAAAAAACAGCATGCAGGGCGTTAACAATGTGAAACAGTCAAAATTTTGCTGACAACAAATATAATTTTCGCTGCCAGCCAGGTCACTATAAAACGATGTCAACTGAGCTGATATGGAAGCAAAGAAGTCAATGCTGGTGTTCCACAAGGTTCGCTTCTTGGTCAGATATTCTTCATCCAAAATATCAAGACTCGCCTCTTTACAAAAAATATTGTCATTAAGATCTCCTTGCAGAGGACGAAACTTTGCATACATGATGTGCCAGTCTTAAAACGGTTACAGCTTTTCTTAATGCTGACCAAAATCTCTGGTTGGTGTGATGACAATAAACTGAAAAGAACACTTCAAAAACCAAAGCTATGTATCTGGCTATCAAGCATACAGCCAGTAAAATATTTGAAAATCCTCCTTTACACTTAGCTATCAACGATGAACGTATCCATGTATCCGAGTCTGAAAAACTTTTAGGTGCCCATAGCAACAATACATTGACCTGGACAACCCATACTGAAGCAACATTGAAAAGTAACTCATTACCATATCTCTTGAATAGAACTAGTATCTAAATATTCCCACAAGAAAACTTTTCTACAATACATTTATCCTCCCTCATCTTGATTATTGTTGCTCAATCTGGGGACAGAACGCAAAAGTTCACTAATCATATTTCAAAAACCAGCAGCTGGTTCAATATTAGACAAGTCAATGGAAGGGCCAACTGCGGAACTCTTTGCAGAATTAAAATTGATGAAATCTTCTAAGAAAGTATCAGAAAGCAAACTGATAAATAACATAACCCCGTCCTATCTGCATATTCTCTTTCAGATTGCCACTACAGAACATGAAAGAACACTTAGGCCAACATCAGAAAATCTTTTATATGTCCCTAAACCAAAGAATGAACATTTCAAAAACAGTCTAGCATGCCCAGGATCTAAGCTATGGAACTCAATTCCTGAGGACATTAGAACTGCCTCTATGCTTCCTCAATTTCGGTTGAAGTATCTCGGATGGTCAGATCAAAATCTTACAGTGTTTAATAGTGTTTACGTTTGTTGTGTGTTTGTTAATTACTATTATTATTGATTAACTTATTTTGACGCGAAATGACCAGGAAATATTACAAGAAAAATAATTGCACGATATCTTGAGGACAGCAATATGCTTTGATGGCTACATTTACTTTATTGTTTCATGCTATAGTGCTAAAGAAATAACAATAGCTCTATACAACTTGTGTATATATTTTCCGGCCTAGCAAATATTGGCTAAGCAGAAACAGAAATGTATTGGTTCATCGTGTACAAGTTGGCAAGATGATACACAAATTTCCAAACAGAGAAAACATACTATCCGTCGAATGATCTTTTAATATTGTATGCATAATAATCAGAACTGGTTTTAATTTTTCACTGAAACAATACGCATAGACTTACAATGTTTTCAATCAGTATGTGACACGCAAAACTAGCTAGCCTGGCCCAGAAAACATGTACACTCCATATTTCCAGTTCTGTGGTGTATTAGTAGCCCCGTTATAGAAGATACTGAGTATAAATACGAGTAAAGATATGCTAAGTGTAAAATATACTATGCTAGTTATAGTGCCTATAGAACAGGCTTGGCAATGCAGTCATAGAGCTTTTGATCTCATTGTATCTAGACAAGATAATGCACGGGTTGCACATGATTTTAGTGTGTGTCAAGTTTTGATGAAGGACAAAACATCAAGCAAGCAGAAGTTAAATACTTTTTTTCTGCGTGACGACAGTTTATCGGAAAGTTGTGTCTTTGTTGAGCGTATAAACGGTAGGGCTGGCAAGGTAATCGATTATCAGTCCTGTCGTCCGATAAGATGATAAATAGAGATACCAGGTTCGTGTCATTTGATAGCAAGTTTATCAGGCAATGCTTTGAGAACGCTTGTAGAATCGCGAGGCTTGCCGAGCGATTCTACATGCGTTCTCGAAGCCGAGCCTAATTAACTTGATATCAAATGACACGAATCTGGTATCAGATGATTAACCGCCGATCAGGTAACGGCCGATCAGCCGATTTCGTCATTGTCGAATTGAGTCAGTCCTAGCAAGCCATCTGGAGCGCAAGATGTTTCGCAAGCGTCTTCATAATTTCAAGTATACTTATGTCAAAAATCATTCAGCGAAGCACAGCTTGACTGGCACGGATTGTCACTGTGCCGGTTTTAGCAACTCATTTGCAGAGGACTGGCATAATTTATCTGATAATCGATTAATAGATCGATAAATTCCACGAAAATGATTATAGCTACTGATTTTGTAGTAATCGATTATTTGGTAAGTATAATTTGCTATAGCTAATGCAATTTGGCATGAGCCTTATCAACTCTATTACCATAATTTCACACCCGACTGGAGGCATATATTTATCTTCGCTGTTTTCGGAAGAGGTTGGTATTGTTATTCAATACATAGAGGGGGTGGTTGGGTGAGGCAAAGGTGACCTGTATCTTACTTCACTGGACCGTCCATCATATATTGGTTTACAGTTAGGCTAGACCCGCTGTCCTTGCAGCAGTAAAGGTAGTGAGTGAGTGAGTTTTAGTTTTACGTCCCACCAACAGCTAAGGTCATACGGAGACGGGACCTCGGTTTAAAGACTCATCCGAAAGTCTGGAGAAGCCCGGGATCGATCCTGCAATCCCTGGTTTACAAGGCGAGTAGCGTAACCACTGCACCACTGAGGCTTCTCAGTAAAGGTAGAGTTGTGTGTGTGTGTGTGTGGGGGGGGGGGGTGTTGTTTCTTCAGTTTCTACAATTCCATTCAGTTTTGTCTTTGGCCCTTACCCCTGCGCTCATCTCCTCTGCTGTCTCTTCTATCCCTATTCTCCTTTTCTCTGGGAGACGACGAAAAGGACACACAAGGTTTGACGTGTCGTTAGACCCCAAAATAATCAATACATACATGCATAGGGGTCGGTAAATGGATCACTATTCACGAGATGCCGAAAATTCACTAGAAGTTTACGAAAACCGACCAATAAGGCGATAACATGGTGCATACAGGTTAGTCTCATGTCAGATTGCACCAATTATACCCTGTGTTGTGTCTAAAATAGCTGGATGAGTGGCAAGCAGTACAGACCCTGATGAGCCGCCGCATATTTTTTCGGCATCTCATTTGGGGCTACACTGTTTGCTCTCGCCTGTCTGTCCTAATACAGACGATAACTTTATTTCAGCATTAAACATTACACAACTGTTTTTGGCCTATATCAACCGTATAATACAAACGGTAATGTATACCATATGGTAAGATTCAAAGCAAGAAAGGTAAAATTATGATAAAATCTTCAGTGATAAGTAATCGATTATCGACTGATAATCGATTATCATTTCAGCTCTGATTAGCCAGCTATAGAGATTGTTTATGTATTGTGTCGGACGTTTTGACCTTTTGTGTTTTCGATTCATGGTTAAGCAATTCTGATACATCTGTTTGGTTTGAGGTTTAACGTACCCGTCAATATTATTGAGGTAATTTTGGAGAGGTTGCTTCCAATTTTGCAGAACTTTTACCCTTCATTGAGATGAAATGACATCTCAACCCCTGCCGCCCAATGAAACCAATAATTTAAGGTTTATATTCATTGGACGGTCCACTTGCACCACTTTGCCTGTGCAGGCTTAGACCTTCTAAGCGGTTTACCAGTATTCATGTGCGGTCGGTTTCAGCTCTGCATGCAGCCCGGTCTATTTCCCCAAGCCACAGCTATTTTGTTGAAGCCCCATCTATTTTGTTGACGTGAACTCCCTATACATTGCCTCTTGAATAAACGCACAAAGCCAATGCTCTTGTCTGCTATCGACATAAACAGTTAGGTTGTTGTCTTGTGTGTATATGAAGTCGGGCTGGCTAATCGGAGCTGAAAAGATAATCGATTATCAGTCCCGTCATTGCGATCGATAATCGATTAGTAATCGCTAAGGTTTTTGTCTTAATTTTACCTGTCTGGCTTTCTTCTGAGCATGACTCTTACCATATGTTGCACTTTACCATATGTATATTTGAACAGACAGGCCTGAGCAAACAGTGTAGACCCAGATAAGACGCCGCAGAATGCGGCGTCTCATCAGGGTCTGCACTGTTTGCCACTCATCCAGCTATTTAAGGCATAACTTTGGGTAGTAAATTGTACGTATCAAGTAATCGATTAAAAGCAAATCAGAAATGATGATCATTTTTGTTGAATTTATCGATCGATTAATCGATTATACGAGAATGTCTCTGTTAATTAGTGAATAACGTCAGGTCATACATCATATAGAGAATACCAAGTTCGTGTCATTTCAAGCAAGGCTTCGAGAAAGCTTGTAGCATCGCGAGGCTTGTCGTGCGATTCTACATGCGTTCTCAAAGCCGAGCTTGATAAACTTGATATCAAATGACACGAATCTGGAATTCTATTCATCAGTTAATCCCCATGTACACTCCTACAGTTTTGCCAATTTTTCCAGCAGTCCAGTTCATAGACGTGCAATGACCTGATAAGACTCACTTGTCCTGAGATAGCATATGTTTATCAGGTCATGGTGTTACAATGTAACTAATATAGGGGGTAACTGATTCTGGCACATAACGGCATACGTAACTCCGTCCGTGCCCCTATATTTCTATCGATATTCAATTGAAATTCTTTGCAACAACAGCGTTGCGCCCCGCCCATCGGGGCCTGGAGAAATATATTGGGCTGCACGGTGCTTCCGCGCAGAGCTGAAACCGACCGAACTTGAGTACTAGTCAACAGCTTAAGTCTAAGTCTGCCTAGGAAAAGTGATGCGAGTCGGACCGCTGCTTAAACCCTAGCGGTTTCTATGGGCGATAGGGCTTGAGATGCCAATTCAACTCACTGTCGAGTAAAAGTCTCACAAAATCGACAGCAACGTCTCCAAAATGACCTTTATAGTGTTGAAGGGGACGTAAAACCTCAACTCAAACAAACAAGACAAAACAAAACAAAGCAACAACAGCTTTATGATAAATAGAATCTTACACTCATATCCATTTCACGGGTTTAAGGTCCTTATTTTTTCATAGTTTGTTTGTTTATTTGAAGTTACTTTGCCTCTGCGAGAATTTGAATGAATATTTAATTTTCTCACTCTTTTTTTCAGTCGTAAATAATGGACAGTGAGCTAAAAATTGGGGCTGTGTTTTCCCTAGCGCCGGACGACATACCGACAACACCGGTGGACCAAACCTCTGAGAAAGCAGTCATTACTGCGGAGGATGACGGCTACACCGAAATGAGAGCCGAGGACTGCGACATCTTGGTAAATAACGGCGACCTCAGTAAGAACGAGACTGATGGCGTTATAACAGGGGCTGATCCGGAAATGAACTCGAGCAATGAGGTCAACGAACTTGAAATCGATGTGGAAGGTGACATTAGTACTGAAGATGCGTTCTCAAATGACGACAGCGCAGACAATCCACCGGAACTGGCTATGGAAGAGAATGTTGGACTCCTGGCGTCTGTGTATCCTGACGAAATAGTTGAAGCCATGCCGCCACCCGTCTTGTCTCCAGTGACAAATGCTGTCGTGAGGTCGGTACCAGAGGTGCAAGTAAAAGATGAGCCAGTGGAGTACGATTGTAAGTAGGGCTGGTTAATCGGAGCTGAAAAGATAATCGATTATCAGCCCTGTTATTGCTATCGATAATCGATTAGTAATCGCTAAGGTTTTTGTCATAATTTTACCTGTCTGACTTTCTGTCTGAGCATGACTCTAACCATATGTTGCACTTTACCATAGACAGTGTAGACCCAGATGAGACGCCACAGAATGCTGCATCTTATCAGAATTTGTACTGTTTGCCACTCATCCAGCTATTTTAGGCATAACTTTGGGTAGTAAATTGTACCTATCAAGTAATCGATTAAAAGCAAATCAGAATTGATAATCATTTTTGTGGAATTTATCGATCGATTATACGATTAATCGTGTCAGCCTTAATTGTAAGTAGATCAAGACAACAGAAACAAAATGTTGTCAGTTCAAACATCTTAGACAATAACTTCAGTGCGTGTAAATTATTTAGGTTAGTAAACACTTTCAGTAAATGGAGCGGAACTCCATTCTCAAAAGGCACCATAACGGTACACAATGATAAACACAGTAAACTTCCTGTAATCAGTCCACTTTTGGAAAGTAGTCTTTGAGACCACTTTGAACAGTTCAAAAGCGTGGTTTCTTACTAGTTGGCACTGGGTGTAGAAAAAAATATATCAGACCTTTTTAAATGATTTCGTCGCGCCTGCTTTAAGCATGGCGCGATACAGAAGTCCACCCTAACTTTCACCCTAATGTAATTAAGCCCCCGCCCATAGGGGCTTGAAGAAATATATGGGCTGCATGATGCTTCCACGCAGAGCTGAATCCGGCCCGCACACTAGTACTGGTAAACCGCTTAGAGGATCTAAGCCTGTCCGGGAACCGCAGTGCGAGGCGGACCGTCCATGCTAATAAACCCTATTGGTTTCATTGGGCGACAGGGCTTGAGATGTCATTTCATCTCAATGTTGGGTAAAAGTCCCACAAAATTGGAAGCAAAGTCTCCAAAATGACCTTTACAGTGTTGACGGGGACGTTAAACCTCAAATCAAACAAACAAACAAACACCCTAATGTAAGAGACCAATTCGCAAGAACTATAAGTGCTCCATAATGATTCTTGGATACTTGGTAGGAATGGCATCATAGGCTTTAATGCAAACATCTGTATCTGGCCGTGACCTACATTTCAGGGTTCACTGACCGTCCGTTTCTCAAGAATTTAAGAGCTTCATAAAAGTTTCATCTATAAATGACATCTTTAATGCAAGCGTCCGTATCTGGCCATGACTTACTTTTCAGGGTTCACTGACTTTGTTAATAGTTGCGACCAGCCAAACATTTTCACCCTAATGTAAGAGTCCATTCCAGCTTCATTAATGATACTTGGTACAAACTTGCATCTAGGAATGGCAACCTTAATACAAGCATCTATATTTCACCTTGGCCTATATTTCATGGTTCACTGACTTTCTGAACCATTGCGTTAAACCTAGCGTTCACCCAAATGGTCAAGTTCTTTTCTCAAGAAATGTAAGAGCTTCATTCATGATAATTGCTACAAACATTCATCTAGGAATAACAACTATAATGCATGCATCCATATTTGACCTTGAACTACATTTTATGGTTGACCGACTTAATGAAATATTGGGCCCACCCCAGCTTTCATCCTAATGGTTAAGCTCATTTCTCAAGAACTATAAGAGCTTCATTAATGATACTTGGTACAAGCAGCAATTTTAATGCAAGCACTCATGTTCGATTTTGACCTAGATGTCATGGTTCGACTTTGCGTAAACCCCCCCCCCCCCCCCCCACACACACACACACACACAGACACACACACAGAGAGGCTTGACATAACCTTCGGTGGATTTTAGTCTTAATTTTAGCTGCTCTGACCAGCGGATTGTCACTGTTTGTTTGTTATATTTGAGGTTAAACGTCCCCATCAACACTATTTAGGTCATTGTGGAGACGTTGTTTCCAATTTTGTGGGACTTTTACCCGACTTTGAGATGAAATGACGACTCAAGCCCTGCCACCCAAAGAAACCGCTAGGGTTAATCTCAATCTCTGCCGCCCAATGAAACCAATAGGCTTTATATGCATGGACGACCCGACTGGCACCACTTTACCTAGGCAGTCTCTTCATCATAGTGCGGGTTATAAGAATCTTATATGGGTGTGAGGGGTGGATGGAAAAATCCGTCCCGAGGGACATTGTCCGGCATCACGAGGCTTGCCGAGTGATGCCGGACAGTGATCCCGCGGGACGGATTTTTCTATCCACCCCTCACACCCATATTGGATTCTTTTTCTTGCATACCTGCCATTTCTAAAGCGGATTTTTAATGCTGCAGTCACTTCGGTTGCCAACGTCCGCCAAATTGTGTTGACACTGCAGGAATGTTAAGTGACGTCACGTAACGTGCTCTGACGTCAACCTTAACGACGGCGCATACAAGGTCGTATTCAACCAGTGCATTTGTCAAACACGCGATTATATTCGTTTTTGGGTCGGAACACCATGGTCAGAACATGAAATTCTATCCCATGGTAAAATCACGGATTTCCTTGTCTGGTGTGCAAGAATTTCCAGTCCTCTGGAAGTGTTGATTTCTCTCCGGAATTAAGGAAATATTTAAGGGTCAATGTTGAGGCCTAGTTGGCCAAAACTAGCTAGTCTTACCATGAAAAATCTTGCACATTCCATAGTTTTTAGTTCTGTGCTGTTGTCCTTGATTCCAAACGATAACCCACTTTTCAGAACATTAGTCCTTCTAAGCGGTTTACCAGTCCTCGTGTGCGGTCGGTTTCATCCCTGCACAGCCCAATCTATTTCTCCAAGTCCCGATGTACGTAGGCAAAGAACTGTCACTGTAAAAATATTAGCAGCACGGTGATTTTGAAGTACTGGGAGATGTTCTACCGCCTCCACACGGCACTAAACACCAACAGAAGTGAAAATAAAGCGGAGGCATAGCACCAGATAAGAGGGGGTATCCATATATTTGTTTTCTTATTTCTGCACAAAAACATACGGTATGTTGTGCTATTCTTCTATCCCCGGCGTCGGCGTCGACGTCCACAAATGTTAAAGCGTTTGCGTTAAGTTTTTTTTAGTGCTCACTACTTTTTTATGTGTACATGGATTGAGTTCATATTTGGAATTGTGATAGATCCTGGGTTAAAGATTTTACCTGCATTATCAGCCCCATGACCGTAACCTTGAGGTCAAGGTCACAGACTTAGAATCTTAATGTTAAAAGGTTTTAGGAGCTCATTACTTCTTAACCTTTGGATGGATTTAGTTTATACTTGGTATGGTAATAGATACTGGCTTCAGATTTTTTGCAGCAGCATCAGCTCTCATGATCATTATCTTGAGGTCAAGGTCACAGACTTTGAATTCTTATGTTAAAGTTATTGTGTTTAAGTTTTAAGGAAGTCGTTTTAAGGACTTCTTTACCTTTTGATAGATTTAGCTTATACGTGGTGTGGTGATTGGTACTAGTCAAACGTTTTTATCAGCAGCAGCATCATACATGACCGTGACTTTGGGGTTACAGACTAAGAACTTTTATGTTTTTGCACTAAAGATTTTAGATCATTACTTGGTTGCCTTCACATGAATTTACTTGAGACTTGGAATGGTGATAGATATTGCTTTATCAGCAACATCAGCACCTTTAACCGTGACATTGGGGTCAAGGTCACAGAATTTGAATTTTTATCCCCTCGCTCAACACAGTTGTGAGGCGGAATATAACATTTGTCCCGTACCCACGTACATACTTTTGTCATCGCTCCTACATTTCTCGACCTATTTCAATATAACTTCACACAAATGTTCCTTATGACAATATCTTATCTCGAGCGTGTTCGACTTTCAAGGTCGTGGCCTCAAGGTCAAGGTCACTGTGGCTACTTTTAGAAAAAAACTTTGTCCTCACTCTAGCGCCTACATTTCTTGACCAATTGCAATACAACTTCACACAAATGTTCCTTATGACAATATCTCGAGCGAGGTGGACTTTCAAGGTCGTGGCCTCAAGGTCAAGGTCACTAGGTATTTTTAGAAAAACTTTTGTCATCGCACTAGCACCTACATTTTTTCACCGATTTCAAAATTACTTCACACAAATGTTCCTTATGACAAGGTCGTGGCCTCAAAGTCAAGGTCAATGTGGCTTTTTTTTTTTTTAAAAACTTTGTCATCGCTCTAGCCCCTACATTTCTTCACCGATTTCAATATAACTTCATACAAATGCTCCTTATAACAATATCTCGAGTGAGTTGGACTTTCAAGGTCGTGGCCTCAAGGTCAAAGTCGCTGTGGCTATTTTTAGGAAAAAAAACTTTGTCATCGCACTAGCGCCTATATTTCTTCAACGATTTCAATATAACTTCACACAAATGTTGCGTATGACAATATCTCGAGCGAGTTTGACTTTCGAGATTGTGGCCTTAAGGTCACTGTGGCTATTTTAAGAAGAACTTGGCCATCGCTCTAGCGCCTACATTTCCCCACCGATTTCAATATAACTTAACACAAATGTTCATTATGACAATATCTAGATGGAATTTGACTTCCAAGGTCGTGGCGTCAAGATCAAGATCACTGTGGCTATTTTTGAAAAACAACAACAACAACAAAACATTGTCTTCGTTGTAGCGCCTACATTTCTCCGCCGATTTTAATATAACTTCACACAATATTTCGAACTGGTCGACTTTCAAGGTAGTAGCCTCGAGGCCAATGTCACTGTGGCTATTTTTTAGAAAAACTTTGTCATCACTCTAGCGCCTACATTTATTGATGCAATTTGCTATAGCCTTACACAAATGTTTGAATTGATAATATCTCGAGCGATAATATCTCTTGGCTTGGAAACGCCAAAATAGAGCCCATCTTCATGAAAGATTCTTGTTATCTTATACTCCAAGAGGCGAGGCGATTCTAACAAATGTCCACAACATTCGTTTATTGGAGTAATTAAGGGGAAAAGTATTTTATAATGTCCCGCCACGAAGTGGGGAGGGGCATATGAGCCCCGCCAAGCGAATTTGTGTCTTCGAGCATTCCGTCATGGCAAATTTTAACTGCGCATGCCCAGCCATTCAGATGGGCCAGGCATATGGCTTTCTGTCTGAAGGTTCCTCTTGATTCACTGCTTGTATGAGCAAGCAGCGAAGGTTCTGGCGAGACTGCGCGGATGCGCACTCTCGCCTGAACCTTCGCTGCTCGCATAGGCGATAAGTACCAAAATCGCTTGACGGGGCCCATATAGTTTTGCCCTTGTCCATACATACGTACGTCTGTCTGTAATTCTTGCCTCAGCAAGTCCTCCTACAGCATTTAATGCAGGGCATTGAAACTTGCAATATAATCCGGACATGCATTGAACATGTGCATAAAGGAAACAGGATTCTGATCCAGCCCCGTATTGCAGAATTATGTCCACGTGAACGGCTTAATTATTTTGGCCGTATGTGTAGCATAGGAGATTAAATAGTACTGTTCGTGTCTTCGGAACTCCTCCTACAGTACTGAATGCAGGACATTGAAACTTGCAACACAGTTCGGACATGCATTGAGCGTGGGCTTAAAAAAATCATGATTCCGATCCAGCTCTTATTGCAGAATTATGCCCCCTTGAACGACTTAAAATGTTGCCATATGTTTCATGGAGAGTGTTGCAAGTTCTAGTTTAGTTAGAATGTGTACCTGCCTACTGCATATGTCAAACAAATTACTCATATAGTGAGGCATGTGCGGGGGTGCATTCTTCGCATTGTTTGTTTGATTTGAGGTTTAACGTCCTCGTCACAACACTGTAAAGGTCATTTTGGAGACGTTGCTTCCAATTTTGTGGGACTTTTACCCGACCTTGAGATGAAATGACATCTCAAGCCCTGCCGCCTAATGAAACCATTTGGGTTTATAAGCATGGAATGTCCGACTCGCACCGCTTTGCCTGGGCAGGTTAGATCCTCTAAGCAGTTTACCAGTACTCCTGTGCGGGTCAGTTTCAGCTCTGCGTGGCAGCATCATGCAGCATATATATATATCTTCAAGCCCCAATGGGCGGGAGCCGAGAATGTGTACCTGCCTACTGCATATGTCAAACAAATTAATCGTCTAATGAGGCATTTGGCGGGGGCATTCATCGCCTTTAATGATTATCTAGCAACCTATCAGCCTGCTTCTTTTTGGGCTTCTTTACAGCGGCGAATTCTTTATAACAGCAAAATGTTGGAAGCAAATTATGTCGTTATAACGAGGGTCCTCTCTTCACTTGGATGACCCTTTGCTTCGCTGATAGCCTGTCATAGCAACAGATTAGGTGGGTATTTTGTGATAATCGAAGGATAAATTTCCTTATTTCACCATATAAACCTATGTTGTGGGTATTCATTAGAACCGCCTCGCCGAGGCGGTTCTAATGAATACCCACAACATAGGTTTTAATGGAGAACTGATAAAAGCTACACGTGTATGATCCAATTTTCACTAAGTACAACCTTTATCTGTTGCTAGGGGCATGTGCGAAGCGTGCCCATTTTCACCTACAAAGGGAATGTATCAAATTTTCACGCTCTGCATGCTGGGTATTTCGACATTTCGCGACATTTCGAAATATTTTTCCTATTTCTCCAAGGAAACGGGGCTTGACCTTCGGAACAATAAGAAAACCGTCAACAATTTGTCGTCAGCTGAATTAGCCGTTTAAGGGACTGTCAAAGGCCCCGCCCATCGGGGCTTGAAGAAATAGATGGGCTGCATGATGCTTCCAGTCAGAGCTGAAACCGACCCGCACACGAGTACTGGTAAACCGCTAAGAGGTTCTAAGCCTTCCAAGGCAAAGCAGAGCGAGTCGGACCGTCCAATCTTATAAAACCTATTGGTTTCATTGGGCGGCAGGGCTTGAGATGTCATTTTATCTCAATGTGGGTAAAAGTCCCACAAAATTGGAAGCAACGTCCCCAAAATGACCTATACAGTGTTGACGGGGACGTTAAACCTCAAATCAAACAAACAAACTAACAAACAAATTAGACACTTGTCAAAAGCTTTCGCCCCCCCCCCCCCCCCCCCCCCCCCCCCCCCGCCAATCGGGGCTTAAAGAAATATATGGGCTGCATGATGCTTCCACTCAGAGCTGAAACCGACCCGCACACAAGTACTGGTAAACCGCTTCAAGGATCTAAGTCTGCAAAGGCAAAGCGGTACGAGTCGGCCCGTCCATGCATATAAACCTTATTGGTTTCAGTGGGCGGCAGAGCTTGAGATGTCATTTCATCTCAATGTCGGGTAAAAGTCTCACAAAATTGGAAGCAACGTCTCCAAAATGACCTTTACCGTGTTGACGGGACGCTAAACCTCAAATCAAACAAACACAAATTGTCAAAAGCTTTCAAGAATTCTCCTTCAGACGTTCTTAATTTTGCAGGGAGTCAGCTTAAGTATGTCTGGTTATGTTTCAGCTACATACGAGTGTACCCCGACTGCAAACAATTCACCTCCGGTCATCGACAGAAAGCCAATATCCACAGAGACGAAGAAAAAGTGTACAAAAATATATCCGTGTTACATCGTCCTTACTGATATATCACCTCTCATCGCTGAAGCTGCGGGTGCCTCGTACAGGTTTATCAAAGGTTTAAGAAAGACAGAGTGTTCGAATATGTGCAAAAAGATGTATTTTAGGCGTAGACTGAAAGCGGGTAGAAACGTATTTAATGTGAAAACACCAAGTTTAGTCGAAAAGCGATCAAAATATTTAAAGAAAATTGGGGAACAGAACTTAAGCCTTAAGTCAAAATCAGAATTTACCAAGCTCAAATACCCGGCTTTAGATGCACAACTAAACGATGGTGTGATTTATCCCAAGATGTATCTGAGAAGCACCGGAGTGACATATTCCTTTGACCAAGTCGTGGAAGACAAGAAAAGTGAAGTAAGTGCTCTGAATAGAGAGAAAATGGCAATTGAGAAAGATGTCACAAAGATGCAGATAAAAAAAGAAAAGGAAGAACTGAGAATTAAAGAAGAAATTAGGAGAGACAGAGAATTGAGAAGACAGTGTGACATTCTTTTGGAACAGGTAAAGATGAAAAGGGAAGAGAACTTCCATAGAAAAAATATGCGGAAGAAGAAAAGGGATTTACCATATTTAAAGCCGAGTGTGTCAGCAAGAAGTGGCAGAGTGATAAAGCCAAACGCCCTCTTTGATGACAACATGTTTGCATTCAATTCTGCTGACATTCAGGGCTATAGAAAATTAAGTGCGCTAAAAGAGAAACAAAGAAAGGTCCTAGCGGAAATGAAGCAAAAGGAAAACAAAGCTAAGCGTGTAAACAGGGTTGTTCTGCCTCCTCCTGAAGGTGTTGCGCATCTTCGGGGCATGAAACCTAAAGGGTCTTTCCGTAAGGATAAAGTGAAACTGAAAGTCAGTTCTCATGCAGACCTTGAAATTGACAACCCAGAAAAGGACGATGGTGTAAGAACACTTGAAATTAGTGACACAAAACCTAGTGCGAAAAGGAAATTGGCGATGGCAGCTACAGGAGAGAAATCAGAAAACATAAAGAAGAAATCAAGAAAAACAAAGCATACTATAAAATCTGATGGTGTTCTCATAAATGATTTTCCAGACACTGAAACGGTTGTGAAATATTTACAAGAGGATTCTAAAACGCAAAAGCGTGGAATGCATAGTGTTGATACTGGTCAGGTTTCACTGCTTGATAACACTGGCGCAGAAACAACTTCCGTTGCATATCCGTTTGCACGATCACTGCTGTCTTCAAGTAAACAACCAGACCTGAAGGGAATCAATACAGATAAACCCCATTTAAAGGATTTAATGAAAGGTGTGATGGTCATCGATGCAAGGGAACAAAAACCTGTTAGATTTCAGGTTGGAAACAAGCAGGTTATGATGGCAAAACATGGGGAAAAACTAGTTTTCTATACACCTGAAATGCAATCTAAAACGAAACGCAATCCTATTAAAAGGAAGCATGTTACAAAAAGTGCAGCTAAAACTGAGACTGGTAACTTGGATATTAAATCAGTTACATCAGCTCAGGCATTGGCTTCAAACGCAACGACTGACGCCAATGTGGTAATGACAAGTGCTACTTTAAACTCACAAACTGTGGCATCTTCTTCGAAAACTTCGATTCCTATTTCAAATGTTGACACGAAGCCATCAACACTGACACCAAGCCTGGTTTCACTACCATTGCCGTTTATTTCTGGTTCATCAACAGTTCTCAGCTACGCACCAATTCCAGCTAGTCAAACCTTTATCATTAATCCAAAACCAAATCCTAGCATCAGTTCAAATCTAAAAGCCTCAACGCCAGGGGCTGTCACCACCCTTCATTCACTCATACCCAAGACAACATTGTCTACCACATCATCAACAACAGCTACTCCAGTACAAGTAACAGTTCCTGCTCCAGGCTCGATTCTTATGTCCGTCTTGCCAGCCCAACCTAAGGCAACAACAACCGTAGCTGGTTCTGGTACATACCCCGCACAAAAACTTGCTTTTTTCTCTCCCACAGCTTCGCCATTTGCACATATTCCAGCCTCTTCTAGTGTCAACGTGTCACAATTGACATCAAATATGACATCAACTTCATATACGACGGTCAACAGTTCTGGTCAGGCATCACAGGTCAGGAATTCAGTATCTGTTCCTGTACCTATTTCCCAGAAAAAACCAGCCATCGAACCAGTTGGGCAAAATCAGACAAGTACAGCACAGAAAAAGGGCAAATTCTACCTCTTAAAAGTGGACGGGAAACATATTTTGATCCCCGTACCGGGCTCTATAACCCCGGTAGATAAAACTGTTCAAACAAAGGCGTACCTAGTGAATGATTTACCTACAGGTAACAAAACTGGCAAGACTGGGTTGAATTCTGTCACTCCCTTGCCAACACAAACAGTTAATGTTCCCCTGCAAACTCAAGTTGTGCGTTGTGCTCAGCCGAAGCAGACATTGCCGGTTCAGACTGTAAAGAGTTCTCAACCAAAGCAGACTGGAGGCGGTTCATTATTGACCCAGAAGGTTAATGTTACTGGAAGTAGTCATTTGCCAGTTCAAAGTTTACATACTGGAAACTCTCATTCACAAAATGTAATTCTTCAGCCTGTGAGCGTTTCAAGCCCAGCAATAGTTTCTCCAGTTATATCAAAGCCGTACCACACGCCCCTACCATATAGTGCTAGCATGCCAATCATGTCTTATAAAGTGTTAACCGGTAATTCGCAAGGCGGAGGACCAACTTCTCTAATTCAAGGCACGGGTGTACCAAAACTTGTGCCATCATCAGCTACAGATACTGCTACTACCAAAACTACTAGTGTAGCTACACAAGTCCAGCCTTTACTATCGCCCGCGGCTTTTGTTGTAACTGTTACTGAGCCAGCAAAAGGAGGTCCTGTTTTATCGAGGTCGTCCTCGGTAAGTTCACCAACTAGTGTCACTGGAACTTTGTCGACCACGGCAACAACTAAGCTACACACTTACTCTCTTCTTTCTAATGCTTGTTCATCCGTTCCGAGCACCTCTATTACAACAAAAGCTCATTTTTCAAGTTCAGCCAGTGGGGTAGTAAAAGTGAACGGCAATGAGCCCAAACGACCCACGCCTATTATAGTGACTCTTGCTGGACCTGTTCCACGTAGTAACCCTGTTTTTACCAAGGTCAAATTCTGTCCTTCTTGCCCTTCTTTGCCTGCTAAACCAGCAGTAATTGTTCAAAGGACAATGGTAAATGGGATGAATAGTGAAAACCATAAGCCGAAAGCTATAAATGACATTACACAAAATAATGACACTAACAATTCGGGTAGTGAAAAAGATAAAGGATCAGATAAAATTGAGGCTAAAACGGACGTTAAAGAAGAAGCTCAAACAAAGCCATTTTCTGAGGTTGTAACAGACAGGGAAGAACGGCTGCGAAAATTAAAGGAACTGCTTAAACAAAAGAATGAGGCTGTGGAAGAAATAAGGAAAACACGGAATAAATAAAATTCGGTAGATGAGAAGGGCGGTGCAGATGGTGTAGAAATGTGAATAGAATAATTTCTCTGAACCTCTCATTACGAGAACACGCCTATATAATTTGACCCTCTCATACCCCGCTTATATAGTAAAACTGGGGTGTAAGGGGTATACATTATTTTTCTTATTTCTGCTCAAAAACATAGATTGTGGGTACTCGATAGAACCGCCTCGTCAAGGCGGTTCTTTCGAGTCCACGCAATCTATATTTTTGACAGAAATAAGAAAAATATCACAATTTTTCATCTTAAGGTTTCTAATTTTTGGCCAAAAAAATGGCAATGTATTTGTATAGGCGTGTTTTCGTAATGTGCATGTGACTCAAAGTTTATGCGTCGACACGCCTGACTTTTTTTCAACAATAAGACGTCTTTCTAAAACTGAAAATGGTTTTGCTGGTGTCTTAGATCCTTGCTGATTTTTGAACGTACAACGCTATCGAGGTCGAGTAGGTTCACGACAACACTATATAGGTCATTTTGTGACGTTGCTTTTTATTTTGTAGGATTAGATGAAATGACATCTGAAACCCTGAAATGAAACCAATAGGTTTTTTTTATATGCATGGGCAGTCTAACTCGCACCACTTTGCCTGGGCAGACTTAGACCCTCAAAGCGGTTTACCTGTAACCATGTGCGGTCAGTTCAACTCTGCTGCCCAATCTATTCCTCCAAGTGGGGGCCTCCACAGTTTCTGGGCAGGCTTATACATAAACAGTTACCCAGTACTTTGCATATTCTTATGCCAGACAAAAATGACGACTGCCCTTCTTAAATCTGCAGAAGGGTGATATTGACTGTAGGAAACATTTCATGATCAGTCTCCTCGAAAGTGGGTTTTCGACCCGGCAGGCGTCGAACCGACGACCGCCTGATCCCTAGCAGACACACATCCGATACAGCTTCCAAGACCAGGTCTCTTGCTAGATGAAAGCTACTCCCAAAAAAAAAAAATCGGGCAGGTGCACAGCAAATGTTCCACGAACACACATGCGACCAGCCAAAACCCTGATCAGCCTGCGCGAATCCGAGTCTTCGTTGTTCGCATGGTGTCTTCTATTCTTGCCTATGCAATAAGAGTTATTTTGATTTTTGTTTGTTTGATTTGAGAATAAACATCCTCGCCAACACTGTAAAGGTCATTTTGGAGACGTTGCTTCCAATTTTGTGGGACTTTTACCCGACATTGAGATGAAATGACATCGCAAGCCCTGCCGCCCAATGAAACCAATACGGTTTATAAGCATGGACGGTCCGACACTCACACCGCTTTGCCTGGGCAGGCTGAGATCCTTTAAGCGGTTTACCAGTACTCATGTGTGGGTCAGATTCAGCTCTGCGTGGAAGCATCATGCAGCCCATATATTTCTTCAAGCCCCGATGGGCGGGGACCCGAGATATTAGCCTATAGTAGGTACATGCGATCAGCGAAGACTCTGATCAGACTGCGCGAATGTGCTGATCTGAGTCTCCGCTGGTTGCTCAAGTCTTCTTGTAGATTTTGTCATGGCTCATATATATTGTTTGTGTAGGGGGTGGGGGGAGGTAGGAATAGTCATTAAAAGGTAAACGAATGCACTCTATAGGGAGGGACAACTATTTCGAAAGCATTTTATCTACTTTTCCAAAGGCTGGCCTTGGTAGCTCAGACGCATGCGTGTTTGACTGGTGATTAGATCGCAGGTTCGACAAATGCAGTGGTTGGCACTACTGATCATGATTTTTTCTACGGTCATTCTCTCCCTTCCGCTGATTCGAATGAGGAGGGTATTTGCCAGTTTCCGTCGAAGCAATATGCACTATGGTAGGTTTACGTACAAGCCTTACGTAAAAGCCTTTCCAAGAAAAGTTGTTAAATTGTAAAGTAAATTGATCAGCCCTAAATGACCTAAAATAGTGTTGACTGCGAACAGACAAAATTTCCTTTGCCAGTAAAGGCGAGAAAGTTGGTATTCCATATCAGTAGGTCGAGGCTTGGAGTAATAGATTGGTCTGCATGGTGCACTCCTGCAAAAGTATTTTGTCTCCGATGTCAATAGGTGTCTCAACTCTTAAAGGAAAGAATTTGCTCCTAAGGAGCAAATTCTTTCTTTTTATAGTAGACCCCTTCTTCAGTGGGACAGGACTTACAGAAAAGCGAACAGGAAGTCCCGAAACTTGTCTCCCTTTGAAAAATGGCGGGAAAATGTGTAAGGTAAAATTCCCCTTAAGTTTAAAGAACCAACCAAGCTTAGTACTGGTATATCTCTGAAGACTGCCCAGGGAATGGGGTGCGAGTCCAAACCCTTCTGAAACCCTAGTGGTTTCTTTGGGCGATTGGGCCTGAGATGTCATTTCACCTAAATGCCGGGTAAAAGACTAAAAGTCCCATAAAATTGGAAGCAATGTCTCCAATATGACCTAAAAAGTGATGACGGGTAGTTAAATCCGTAACACAAACAAAGATGTTGAAGAAGTGTCGCCATAGTTGAATTTCAATGGCTCGTACAGCACTGGGACCATGAAAATTTTTCGTGAAAAGGGTAGTGCGTGTCACTCGGGATTACTTGTTGTGATGCCAGTCACGACAATTGTCGTCTGCTGTGTCGTCTCCCTGTTACTTTGAAAGTCATTTTTGCAAACATTGTGAACCCAGATCAGACTGCTCCAGTAGGAGCAGTCTGATCAGGATCCACACTGTTTGCATGTATGCAAAGATATTTTTTGGAAAATTCGCAAAAAGATTCAGCAGACGACATAAGCAGACGACATTTTTAGATGTAGTTTTTCTCGGTGTCTTAAGGGATTAAGAATATCTATTCAATGTTCTATAAAGAAAGCTTTGATTGAGGTTTATCGTGTCTATAAACACTAATTAGGTCATTTTAGAGACGTTGCTTCCAATTTATGGGACTTTCATCCGACATTGAGATGAAATGGCATCTCAAGCCCTCACGCCCAAATGAAACCAATAAGATTTATATTCAGGGACGGTCCGACTCGCACCACTTTGCCTGCGCAGGCCTAGATTTTCTAAGCGGTTTACCAGTGCTCATGTGCCGTCGGTTTCATTCGTGCATGTGTGGAAGCCTCATGCGGCCCAATCTAGTTCTTCACGCCCCGTCGGACGGAGACACTCTATAAAATAAGGTATGTTGTGTGTATTCATTAGAATCGCCTAATCATCACGAAAACATGCCTATATAATTTTGACCCCCTTGAACCCTACTTTTATATAGAAAAACTCGGCTTTACAGGGGTAATCCTTCTTTTTCTTATTTCTGCCCTAAAATATAGATTGTGGGTACTCGTTAGAACCGCCTCATCGAGGCGGTTCTAGCGAGTACCCACAATCTATACTTTAAGCAGAAAGTAGAAAAATATCTCAATTTTTCATCATAAAATTTTCGATTTTTCGATGGTAAAATTTACAATGTATTCGTATAGGCATGTTATCGTAATGCAATTCGATTCTAATGAATGCAAATGAAAAACGGGCCTCCGTTGCCTAGTGGTTCAGAGCACTGACTATTAATCATTAGGTCTCTCACCGCTGTTGGTTCGAGCCTGGCTCGGGTCACATGTGGGACGCCAAGTTCTGCAACGGAAGAAAGGTGTTTTTTCTCCGGGTACTCCGGTTTTCGCCCACCTCTGATTAACGATCGGCTCGGTATGAGTGAAATAATCTTGAAAGGGCCGTAAAACCAAAACCACACAAAAAAAGAACATCGAAAACATGTTATAGTATTTCGTTATGCCGCCTGTCAGTAACCCTCAGTGGCTCGAGCTACCCCTGTCTCGAACAGATACTCGCGGTCCCAAAGGTGTTCGAGCCATTGTAGTTCGATTGTATTTTTATCTAGAAGTATGGAAAGATTTCCAAAAGGACCCAGGAACGCTTTCGACACAGCCATGGTTAGCGAGCAATCAATTGTCATGTCATTGAAGGGTCTTTGTATTTAGCTCAGAACTTTATAGCAATTTTGTATACAGCGATTTATTCTTATTTTGCATCATGTGAGTCATTGTAAACAAGACCATACATTTAGGGGAAAGGGTACACCTGGCAGATTTTTCCGCCATTTGTCAAAGGGAGACAACTTTCAGGACTTCCTGATTGCTTTTCTATAAGACCTGTCTAACTGAAAAAGGGGTCTAGACTTAACCCATTTTGTACCAGAAACCCCTAAACGGGTACCCCGGCAAATCGTGCAGGCCCATATCAGACGCCGAAGAATGCCAAAGTTCAGCTATTTTCCGAATAAATTTTAAAGGCTACACTACATGTCACCCCTTGATTTCGAAATGGACTCCTGCAATATATAAGGAGGAAGATTCCATTTGGTACAAAAACGGTTAAAGAAAAGAATTTGCTCCTCAGCAGCAAATTCATTTCTTTAATGGTTGGCCCCTATTGACATGGGAGACAAAAATACTTTTGGAGGAGTTGCCTCCCCAGAAGGTGTATCCATTCCCCTTAAAAAGTCTTGTAAATCAGTTTGCACACGCTAGCAACGCGTTTTATTATTATTATTATTATTATTATTAATCTTATTATTAATAATAATCTTATCATATTGTAGACCTGCCGGGGTCGGCAACATTCTTTCGTGGAGATTGATCATGAAATCTTTTCTACGGTCATTCTCTCCCTTCCACTGATTCAAGAAGGGCAGTTATCAGTGTGTGCACTCTACTGGCTAACCGCTTACGTACAAGCCTGCCCAGGAAAAGTGGATAGGTACACTGACCGGCTCAAAAATGACCGTACACTGACCAGCTCAAAAATGACCGTACACTGACCAGCTCCAAAATGACCTAAATAGTGTTGACTGGGCCATTAAACTCCGAATACAAACAAACAAAATCATATTGTAGACCTATTTTTTCCGTTGTTTTCTCTTTCATTTATTTTTTTGTATTATTAGGTTCCTTCGCAACCACCCTAGACTGGAATCAGTCCAAAAGTTTAACCAATATCTTCTCATGGCATTTAGCCTCGCCAAGGGGCTTATGAGTGATGAGCTCTTTGGCCTCGCTGATACTGTTTAATTATATATTCATTTGGTGCCATCTGATTAAAAGACGTCAGTGCCTTAAAATTAACACGCATACTCTTATGAGTGAAAACAATTAAGGGGAATTGGTACACTTTCAGGGGAGGCAACTACGTCAAAAGTATTTTTGTCTCCCATGTCAATAGGGGTCAACTCTTAAAGGAAAGAATTTGCTCCTTAGGAGCAAATTCTTTCCTTTAAGCGTAGACCCCTTTTTCAGTGTGACAAGGGTTTATAGAAAAGCAAACAGGAAGTCCCGAAAGTTGTCTCCCTTTGGAAAATGGCGGAAAATGTGCCAGGTGTTCCCAATCCCCTTAAATGTATGGACTGTTTCCAATCTACCACCACCCTGCTTTGTATTTCTCTGCAAGAATACAAAATGGCCCACATGGACTGACTCGTCGCCATTACGAAAACACACCTATACAAATACATCGCAAATTTTACCACCGAAAAAATGAAAATTTTAAGATGACAAATTGTGATATTTTTCTTATTTCTGCTCAAAATATAGACTGTGGGTACATGTTAGAACCGCCTCGGTTATAACGAGTACCTGCATTCTATATTTTAGAGCAGAAATAAGAAAAATAAGGTTTACCCCCGTAAACACCAGTTTTACTGTATAAAAGGCCGCCGCCTATCGGGGCTTCAAGAAATAGATGGGCTGCATGATGCTTCCACGCAGAGCTGAAACCGACCGCACACGAGTACTGGTAAACAGCTTAAAGAAACTCAGTCTGCCCAGGCAGAGCGGTGTCATTGGGCGACAGGGCTTGCGATGTCATTTCATCTCAGTGTCGGGTAAAAGTCCCACAAAATTGGAAGCAACGTCTCCAAAATGACCTATACAGTGTTGAAGGGGACGTTAAACCTAAAATCAAACAAACAATTTACTATATAAAAGTGGGGTTCAAGGGGGTCAAAATTATATAGGCGTGTTTTCATGACGGCTAAAACACAACTCGATCTGAGGATGCTGATCCTGCAAGAGGTTCAGTCCATTGTTTTGTCAAGCATTACCATCCCAGCATGAGCCAGTGAAAAATAAATAAAAATCAAAAATGAGTTCCTTTAAGAGCAATGAAAACATTCATAAGAAAGAATATGGGTCATACTACGGTAGTTTCGGCTAATACAGCCTCATCAGTGACCCTGTAATGATCCGGCAAAGAAAGCCAGAGGAAACATACTGCAATTTTGCGAATTTCGAATAGGCAGTCGATTCAAAGACTGATATAAATCAAAATGGGGTCCAAATAAATAAAAACCTGTCTAGAATATGAGTCTAAACCAATAATTTATTTCCGATTTCTCAGAATATTCACGCTGATCTCAAAGGACCAAAAGTAAAATATAAACTGCACTACAAAGTCTACATTATGACATGTACAACCGGCCCATAGAAGCCTTCGTGGTGCAGTGGTTACGCTACTCGCCTTGTAAACCAGGGATCGCAGGATCGATCCCGGGCTTCTCCAGATATTCGGATGAGTCTTTAAACCGAGGTCCCGTCTCCGTATGACCTAAGCTGTTGGTGGGACGTAAAACTAAAACTCACTTACTCACTCACAACCGGCCCCTGCCCATTTGGGCTTAAAGAAATAGATGGGCTGCATGATGCTTCCATGCAGAGCTGATTCTGACCGCAAACGGGTACTGGTTAACCGCTTAGAGGATCTATGTCTGCCTAGGAAAAGCGGTGCGGGTTGGACCGCCCAATGATTATAAACCCTATTGGTTTCATTGGGCGACAGGGATTGAGATGTCATTTCATCTCAAGGTCGGGTAAAAGTCCCACAAAATTGGAAGCAACGTCTCCAGAATGACCTTTACAGTGTTGTCGGGGACGTTAAACCACAAATCAAACAAACAAACAAAAACCATCCCAGCATGAGCCAGTGCAAAATAAAGCCTTAATTATGACATGTACAACCATCAAAGATATATACATGTATCATCTTGCACATCCATCTACTATGACAAGTGTTGTCGTTCATCCCTCTTTGGATTTCCTGAAGGCTGTAGAGGGCTAATGCGATCAGCTAAGACTTTAGTTGAGGTTTAACGTCCCTTTCAACACTATTTTGGTCATTTTGGAAATGTTCTTCCAATTTTGTGGGACTTTTACCCTATGCATGGACTGTCTGACTCGCACCGCTTTCCCTTGCCAGGGTAAGACGTTCCAAGTGTATAAACAGTACTCATGTGCGGTCGGTTTCAGCTCTTCGAGGAAGCAGCTTGCAGCTCAATCTATTTCTCCAAGCCCCGGTGGGCGGGGGCCATAAATGTGTTATTGTAGCACTGTTCGCGTGGATTTTACATGAATACTGTTTTATTCTGTGGCCTTGTTTTTTTTTTTTTTTTTTTTGTCTTCTTTTGAATTTTATTTTGGCATTTTAGTTCCATAAAAAATGGAATACCTACCACTCAAGTGCATTACAATACTTTTTTCTTTCAGTTGTGTGTATTTGTTCTTTTTTTTTTTAGCTATTTTTATAGCTTTATTTTCAACCCACGAATCGTACCCGGTTTTTATTTTTGCTTCTTGCTTGTACTATTCGAGCGGCGCACGAGAAAAGAGCATTTCATATTCTCGGCTTTCTGTTCTTCAAATACGCGTGTGCAGCCAACTAATGGACGCAAATACAGTAGAACTTCGATGGCTCGAACACCTTTGGGACCTCGAAAATCTGTTCGAGTCAGTGGTAGTTCGAGCCACTGAGGGAGATTGCCAGGAGGTATACGATATACTTTTGGATATCTTTTCAGTGTTTTATAATGAAAATGTATGCTGTGTGACCTCATTAGAATCGCCTCATCGAGGCGATTCTAATGTGTACACACAGCATACATTAGCAAGATAAAAGACGAAAATCTTCTAAATTATCCCCCACTATTTCTTGTGTCGAGGATTTCCCTAGGGGCTCAAGAACGGGTTCGACTTAGCCATGGTAAACGAGCCATCGGTGTTCGAGCCATCGAAGTTCTACTGTATTAAAAGACGTCTTGCACAAAGCTACCTCAGGGTTTCTCTAGCAAAGGTTCTGGCGATTCTGCGCTCCTTACGAAAACACGTCTATATATTTACCGCGAAAAATTATATAAAAAAAAGAGAAAATTTTAAGATGAAAAATTGTGATATTTTTCTTATTTCTGCTCAAACTATAGATTGTGCGTACGAGGCGGTTCTAACGAGTACCCACAATCTATATTTTAGAGCAGAAATAAGAAAAATAAGGTTTACTCCTGTAAACTCCAATTTTACTATTTAAAAGTGGTGTTCAAGGGAGTCGAAATTATATAGGTGGGTTTTCGTGATGTGTGTGCATGCTCGCATGAGCCTTTGCTGCTCGATTATGCGAAAAGTACCTATATTCTCATGTACCCAGCTACAATTACATGTACCTAATATTTTGTAAATATTTTTTACGCTTTCTTCGTTTTGAGAAATCTGTTACTAGTACCAGTGACAATTTTGCGTGTTTAGTATTTTTATGTTGCCATTTAGCTTATTAACAGATCTGATATCTTGTGAATTATTGTATGCACAGTAAAACCAGACTTAGTGCCCGCTTGTATTAAGCAAGCAACTTGGTTTAGCACGCCTACATCCAGTTCCCTAAAAAGGTTAATTCATCGGGCTTGAAGAAATATATGGGCTGCATGATGCTTCCACGCAGAGCTGAAACCGACCCGCACACGAATACTGGTAAACAGCTTAGAGGATCTAAGCTTTCCCAGGCAAAGCGGTGCGAGTCGGCCCGTCCATGCTTATAAACCCTATCGGTTTCATTGGGCGGCAGGGCTTGAGATGTCATTTCATCTCAATGCCGGGTAAAAGTCCCACAATATTGGAAGCAACGTCTCCAAAATGACCTTTACAGTGTTAACGGGGGCGTTAAACCTCAAATCAAACAAAAAAAATATTTTCACACTGCGAAAATACATTACGAACTCATATACCCTTGCGATATAGTGCTTTTTTCACATCTCAGGCTTCGTTTCGAGAACGCATGTAGAATTGCCCGGCAGGCCTCGCGATACGTTCTCAAACCCTTGCCTGATAAACTCGATATCAAGACACAAACCTGGTATTCTTTATATATTATGGATGCTCGTTAAAGCCGCCTCAGGGAGGAGGTTCTTGCGAGTACCAACAATCTCAGACGGTGAATGTACACCCTTGGAAACCCCTCTATAAGGACTTGACATCTCATGCAAACTGTCGCACTAAGACAATTTGCATGAGATGTCAATTTCTGCTTTCGGGTCAAAACTGTTTCCACAAAATAATTTACCGTTTGTATCTGCATAACGTCAGAAAGCAAAACCACACCTTCGGAAACGCGACGTCATTACGTAACGTCGCTTTTCAGTGAGATCAGCAGTTGGTTTTACGCGGCACCTTGCGGTATATTGTAAAAGCATAACAATTTTAAAGCAGAATAAATGAATATGTATTAAGAATGGCCATATCTGTATTGAAAATTGTCATTTGGTAGGATGGGGTCAAATCTTCTGTTCTGTGGTCGCAAACATTATTTTATGGCTCCGCTAAGGTGTTGCCATTAAACAACATTTTCGACCATAAAACGGACAACCTATATATCTTCCCAAATGACTGTGTTGATGACATTCATAACAAAATTTGGGCAGCCGTGTTGACGTCAAATATTTGCGACAAAAACATTTTGTCAAATGAAGAGGCACAAAAGAATATCTTGTATGGCTCCCCGAAACAGAAATTGTGGAAGTGTCAGTGGAAGTAATTTCATATAATAATTGGGCCCTGTCAAGCGATTTTGGTACTTATCGGCTATGCGAGCAGCGAAGGTTCAGGCGAGCCTGCGCATCCGCGCAGTCTCGCCAGAACATTCACTGCTCGCTCATACAAGCAGTGAATCAAGAGGTACTTTCAAACAGAAAGTCATATCCCGGGCCCCTCTGAATGGCTGGGCATGCGCAGTTATAATTTGTCATGGCGGAATGGTCGAAGACACAAATTCGCTTGGCGGGGCTAATATGTTTTACTTGAATGTTTATTTTTATATATTTATGTTTCACAACATGTGCTTCTATCTCGTTTTCTTATTAAGGATTAAGAAAACTTGAAAACTGTCTTTTCTTATCATTTGTTTCCATCCATCAGGAAAACTCGTCTATGTGAGAAAATTCTGTCCTACATGACTTAAAATTGCGTTTTTGTTTAAAGAAAATTTGTAATATTTTCCTGATTCATAATCCAAACATTCGCTGTGGATGCTCAGGAGAACCGCCTCATTCAGGCGATCGTGAGTGCCCACAACCTATTTTGCAGAATAAGAAAGATGTCCTATGCACTTGTAACCCCAGTTTTCTCTGTAAATAAGGGGCTGATAAAGATGTTTTTAACGGATTTCTAAAGGGAGGGAAAAGGACATAAAACATGTATTGACTCCAAATTTTGGGACAGTTGCAATTGTCTAGACCCAGATCAGACGCCAGTATACTTGAAAACTTATTAGGCCAAGGAGGAAGGAGTATAGTCATACGTCGTTGGTTCGATTAGGGGCTCTCTAGACTCCAAATGACCTTAGTTATTAGTGGGACGAAAACACAAGCACATGCATAGTGACTGGGATGTCATACGGATGCTTTTTCGTGGCTCTAGAATGACAAACTTCCAGATTTTGTGATATGTTTTTTTGTTATTTCTCCGAAAATAGATTGTGGGTACTCGTTAGAACCGCCTCATTGAGGCGGTTCTAACGACTACCCACAGTCTATATATTGGCCATAATGATCTTGTCACCACTTTTCTCCATACAGTGGAACTTTGATGACCCAAACCCGAATCGCCCTTTTACCATGGTTAATTCGAATTCGTTCTGGAGTCTCAAGAATTTTTTTCCAAAAGCTCCAGATATCCATATATATGACAATAATTTTGTCTGGAAAAGGTATGTTGTGTGTACTTGTTAGAATCGACTCGATGAGGCGATTCTAATGAGTACACACAACATATTGCGCCTCGTAGCCTGGCGCTATGATTAACCCTCAGTCGTTCAAACTACCTCTATCTCGAACAAATTTTCATGGTCCCAAAGATGTTCCAGTTATTGAAGTTGCTTATATATAGAGAATACCAGGTGAGTGTCTTTTGATATCAAGTTTATCAGGCAAGGCTTCGAGAATGCTTGTAGAATCGCGAGGCTTGCCGAGCGATTCTACATGCGTTCTCGAAGCCGAGCCTGATAAACTTGATATCAAATGACACGAATCTGGTATTCTATTTATCAGTTTATCCCCCTGTACACATTTAAATTAGCAATTTGCGATCAGTGAACGATGGTCCTCGTTGCGTCCCAACACTCTGGCGGTCGATATATTCAGTATCAGCTGACATCAGTTTTTCCTATGATTTTTTTCAAGTATTTTTTCCCCATTTTCTTTTCTAGTAATAATAACAGTTATGCCATTTTTTCAGTAGTCCGCCTCATTAAAAAAAGTGCCATGTCACGTTGACGTGATAAGCTCACTTGTCCTGAGATAGCATATCTTTATCAGGTCAATGCGTTACAATGCAATATATACAGGGGGTAACTGATAAAAAATGTATCCCAGCAGGCAAACGTCGCCAGGGCAACGTCAAATCAACGTCGGTGCAACGTCGTGACGCTGCACCGACGTAGAAGGGACGGTGCATAAACGTAATGACGTTGTACCGACGTTGATGGGACGTCACAGTTACGCCATATGCCTGCTTGGTAAGTACATTCATTTCACAAACGTGTTAGTGTGGATAGCTCCAACATCACCAGAGGCAGGAGCGCCACAGCTTTGTATGATTAAATTTGAAAATCTAAGACGCGTTTGTGTCCTCATGTTCTCGGAAACGGTTTCTGAATCTTGCAGAAATCATGTGTTGCTATGGAGCTTTATCAGTTCACCACCTATATTAATTGCATTGTAGCACACTGACCTGATAAAGATATGCTATCTCAGGACAAGTGAGCTTTATCAGGTCAACGTGACATTGCACTTTTATGACTGAATTGGACTACTAGAAAAATTGACCAAATGTTATTTTTACTGGAAAAAATGGAAAAATAAGTTGGTAAATATCACAGAAAAAACATATAGTCAACTGATACTAAATATATCGAAAGCCGGAATGTTGGGACCCACTGAGGACCATCGATAACTGATCGTAAATTGCTAATTAAAGAGTGTACAAGGGGATGAACTGATAAATAGAATACCAGATTTGTGTCATTTGATATCAAGTTTATCAGGCTCGCCTTTGAGAACGCATGTAGAATCGCTCGGCAAGCCTCGCGATTCTACAAGCGTTCTCAAAGCCTTGCCTGATAAACTTGATATCAAAAGACACGAACCTAATATTCTCCATTCAACATGCTGAGAAAGAGGCGGGACTTCTGATAACGTTGACGATGTATAGGGAGCATGCTTGAAAAATCGTAGTCACCATCAATGCTTATTTAGGCCCGCTGATGGTGAAAAAGGGCATTTTTTCAGCTTTGTCCAGAGGTTGCTATACAAGCTTTGTGATCATCAGAAATGTTCCAATTATCGTAAAATCCATAGTAAGTCGCATTTTGGTTCCGCTAAAACGAATAATAATAATAATAAAAAAATATTATCATAACAAGGCCCTGCCCAGCACTATTTTATATATAGTTAAAAATTTTCGTTTACACAGCTCAGAAACAGAGGCGCCACTATATCAACATTTCGCCAGATTTCGAAAACAGGGTCAAACCTAACATGTCAGCAGCTGCAAACTGTTAGAATACATCATTCACAGTCGTCAGATGATTTGTTTGTTTGCTTTGAGGTTTAAAGTCCCCGTCAACACTGTATAGGTCATTTTGGAGACGTTGCTGCCAATTTTGTGCGACTTTTACCCGACACTGAGATGAAATATCTCAAGCCCTGTCGCCCAATGAAGCCAATAGGGTTTATAAGCATGGACGGTCCGACTCGCACCGCTTTGCCTGTGAAACCTTAGACCCTCGTAGCCGTTTACCAGTACTCGTGTGCGGTCCGTTTCAGCTCTGCGTGGAAGCATCATGCAGCCCATATATTTCTTCAAGCCCCGATGGGCGGGAGCCGTTGGAAACGGGGTCAAACTTAACTAGTCAGCAACTGCAAACTATTAGAACATTACGATAACTCACTCGTGCGACATAGTGCAATTTTCACATCGCCAAAATGGCTACTTTTCTGATGAAAATCCTTGATATTTTTGTTATAAATGTTCAAAACATAGGTTGAGGGTGCTCGTTAGAACCGCCTCAATGAGGCGGTTCTAACGAGTACCCACAACCTATGTCTTGGAGCAGAAATAAGAAAAATAATGTATACCCCCTAAACCCCAGTTTTCTCGATATAAAGTGGGGTTTAGGGGGTGTTTATACTAAGACAATGGCCTCGTGGCAAGGAGAACAAACCAAAGGCCATCACAAAAACACCCCTATATATGTTTGATCCCCTTGAACCCTATTTTATACAGTAAACTGGGGTTTACAGGGGTAAGCCTTATTTTTCTTATTTCTGCTATAAAATAAAGAGTGTGGGTACTCGTTAGAACCACCTCGATGAGGTACCCACAATCTATATTTTGAGCATAAATAAGAAAATATGACAAATTTTCTTCTAAAAATGTTCGTTTTTTTTCGGCGGTAAAGTTTACAATGTATTTGTATAGGCGTGTTTTCGTATTGAATACTAGAAAAACGCAACACAGTATTGCAAAATGAGAGCCACTATTACAGAGAGCATTTTGTTTTTTTCCTTTAAGGAATCCCCGTGACAGAGGTGATCTGCTGTTAAATACATGTACATGCGCAACTAAACAACCATACTGTATAATGAGCGCTGTGCACATGTATATTATAGACAAATTGCGATTTCTTCTTCTTCGTTGTCATCGTCGGTCGTAATGTGAACGCAACTGAACGTAATTTACGTAAAGGCTAATAGGTCTATGGAAGATTCCACTTCAAAATGTTTTCAGAAAACAAAGCAACTGCCTCAGGCTAATCATGCAAACTTTTGCTTTCAATATTTTTATATGAAACCGTCAGAGACATTATAGACGACATTTTGTTGGACTTCAGAAGTGCCCCATCAGTGTTGTCAAGAACAAGACTTGGAACAAGACGATAAAACTTAGCAGTTTGCTTTAGATTGGGTCGGGAGATGGGGTTTCATCCTCAGCTGCAGCAGTAACACCAGGTGCCACCAAGGTATACATACGGTTCTGAATCCACTGCAATATATCACCAATCTCCCTTTTCATGTGAAGCGCACTCAACGCTCCAGCAGGCACATGACTTAATTATGACGTCACATCAACGTCAGTACAACGTCATGACGTTTATGCAACGTCATATCAACGTCGGTGCAACGTCATGACGTTGCACCGACGTTGATTTGACGTTGCCCTAGCGACGTGTGCCTGCTGGGGCTCTTCTTCAGATGACTGTTCTCAAAATAAAAGTATGAATTCAAGACTATTCTTCACAGGGTGTAAATTACCTGTTACAATATATTTGTACACATTATACATTTTGTGTACGTGCCTCTGTGGCCTATAGTTTATCAACGACCTCTGAGAGTTCAACGTTCAAGCGTGGTAAGACTAGTTCATGTTTTAGGGGAAGCAGGTTTCGGATGTCTTTTTTTTTTCACAGGATTTTAAAATTATAAATAAGTTTTTGATAATGTCATTATGTACAAGTCGTTGCCACGTGGTTAGTATGATGCAGTACGAATCTCAGAAAAAACCATATCTCCCAATGTAAAATCTCTACTGAAGGTGACTTGCCTAAAACACGGACTAGTCCAAAATTAAAAGTACAGTCACATCTCACTGCGTTTTGATTTTGTTTTGTTTGATTTGTGGTTTAACGTCCCCGTCAACACTGTAAAGGTCATTTTGGAGACGTTGCTTCCAATTTTGTGGGACTTTTACCCGACATTGAGATGAAATGACATCTCAAGCCCTGTCGCCCAATGAAACCAATAGGGTTTATTAGCATGGACGGTCCGCCTCGCACCGCGGTTCCTGGACAGACTTAGATCCTCTAAGCTGTTTACCAGTACTATTGAAAGACTATAGTAGGTAAGAGCGCTAACTCTTAATCATTAGGTCTCTCACGACTCTGGGTTTTAGCCCCGCTCGGCACGGTCACATGTGAGACGCACAGTTCTGCAACGGAAGGTCAGATGGGTTTTCTGTGGGTTCTCCCGTTTTCGCCAACATCTACTTAACGATCGGCTCAAAATAAGTGTAATAATATTGAAAGGGTCGTAAAACCGAAACCAGAAAAAAATACTTCCAGTATGTGGAATCCGCATACAGTCTGTTGTAAAAAATGTTCGAGTGTGCAATGTTGAGTGGCAATGATTTTGGTACAATAACAAAACACGCATGTGGGATAATGTGTTTAGTCATACCTCACAAAAGAGATTTTATGATTGTATAAATATAAGGCTTTAAAAAACCTGGTCAAAACTAACTATAGTGAAGTCCCTCAAAGTATGCAAATTCTCCCTTGACCTATACGCAGTTTTACAGTCTGTATCCACTCAGAAAATACATGGGGTATACTTTCAAAACGACGTTCTCGCAAACATGCTTCAATATAAGGGTTCTTCTGTCGCTATTTATTTTGTTATGGTTTGTCTTTGAGTGTGTGTATCGCTTATATTTTTTTTTTGTTTTGGACAAATAATTGCCATTTTGTAGTAAAGTAACTGTCCTTTTGGCTTTCCGCTATTGATGTTTCCATTAGGGTCTAGTTATTTCATGTTTGTGTGTCATTCCCTTTGGTACCTCTGATGGGAGGTGTGGGATAATTGTATCGATTCCTGATCATTGCCTTCGCTTGTATTTTGATATTTTGAGCCAAAAAGCACAGGCAGAAAGGTCTGGACTGCATCGTGGTAAAGTTTTAATGTTCTTCTCCTCCAAATATTCGATCACCACGGCTGATCTGTGTGCATGGGTGTTATCACGAAGAATATGAAGCACGTGGGCGCTTTGCAACATAGTGATCCACCGCAGCAAAAAGAATTGTTTCTTTATAAAACAAATTCTGTGGCACCCTTGTTGCCAGGTACTGGTACTCAGGCCACAAATCTATCGCAGTAAAAAAAGAGCGTTGAGGTCTTATTTCTCCGCACGATTTGATGTCATTTTCACGTACCCAAACTTAAGTGTTTTCTTTGCAACCAGGTTAAAAAAAATACAGCCACGTTTCATCTTAAGTTACTATTACTCTCCTGGATTCTGCATACTTATATTTCGCTAGAAGTTCTTAGGCTTGTTCTACCCTTACATGTGCCCCCTTTTGTTCAGGTGCCAAAAGATTGGGTATCCACCTAAAGCTTAAGCACTTCTTTCAAAATATTAAATACGGCCGACGAATTTATGACATACACATCCCCATCACGTGAACAAGTCTATGAAATGAAGACCCCCCCCCCCCCCTACACCCCACTTTATATAGAGAAAACTGGGATATACTGGGGTATACACTATTTTTCTTATTTCACACAGAGGCGGTTCTAACGGGCACCCTCAACCTATGTTTTGAACATAAATAACAAAACTATCAAGGATTTTTATCAGAAAATTAGCCATTTTGGAAGTGTGAAAAATGCACTGTGTCGCACGGGTGAGTTAACGCAATGTATTTCTTTCACAGTGTATCGTGCATCTTCTTCAATTGCCGTTTCCAAAATCTCGATTTTTTTCTGACATTGCTGAAAGCGGTCGACCCGACCGGGGCTCATCGTCCACCTCGGAAAAGTCACACCCATCTACAAACTGTTAGATATGATAGTGCATTCTACCACAAAGTTTACCCAAATCAGCTTTGATCTCCAAGCAATGCGCGCACTTTGCAGTAAACCCATTTAACACTGTGAGCGAGTTCAATGTAAGAACCACGGTCACTATATAAACTGTGACTAAAGTAAGATCGACTATGCACAGCGTCCCTTTTTGGGGACATTGGCAAACTGTGTAGACCAAGAACGCGGCGCCTGATCTGGGTGTACACTGACCAAAGAACATGCATTTTTGTACAACTTACATTAAAGCAAACCTCACACCCCTATAATTGAAATGGACCACTACTTATCTCAGATCCTTTTAGACAACAGAGACCTGTCAGATATGTTGTTTAATTAAACATAATGAGCCCATCGGGGCTTGGGGAAATAGATGGGCTGCATGATGCTTCCACGCAGAGCTGAATCTGACCCACACACGAGTACTAGTAAACCGCTTAGAGGATCTAAGCCTGCCCGGGCAAAGCGGTGTGAGTGTCGGACCGTCCATGCTTATAAACCCTATTGGTTTCATTGGGCGAGAAGGCTTGAGATGTCATTTCATCTCAATGTCGGGTAAAAGTCCCACAAAATTGTGAGCAACCTCTCCAAAATGACTTTTACAGTATTGACGGGGACGTTAAGCCTCAAATCAAACAAAACAAACAATAAACATAGTGAGCACGTGTTCGAGCGTGATGGCTCAAAAGAGCGTGATGGCTCAGTGGTTAGTGCACTTGGCTCTGATGCTAGAGGCCCCCGGTTCTATCCCCGGAGGCGGTGTCCGAACACGCTCCATTGGCATCATTTGCAGAGATGAATGCCAAAAAGTGCACCGTCCTTCGGATCGGGACGTTTTTAAATGGAGGCACCCTGTGCAGGAAGAGTCATCTGTGCAGGTTAAAGACTGTTGATTACTGTGTAGGCTTTCAACCCTGCAACCTGGAGTGTATGTAATGTACACCTGCGAGTAATGGTCAAATGTGACCGATCGCAGTCACAGAAAGTAGAAAGAAAGAACACCACCCCTAGCTTCCCCAGCCCGAGTACCTTCATTATGTTTATGATGTAAGCGACTTATTAAGGTAGCTATCACCAATACGTAATTAATTATAAAACCGTCTTTGATCTCTTCTCATAAAGTTCATTAAGTGGACAGTAATGATACTAAGTAGAATTTTTAAATTTCTTAATCTCCTCCTGATGACAGCTTTATTAAATTAATTTAAATCAATTAAATAATTGTTAAAATTAAGTACACCGACGATTACACCCGAAACAGACCGACTGCACAAACTGTGGCGGATTTTCATTGGCCAATCGATCGGAACGTGGTAAATGCAGCAAATATGGCCGAAACCGGTGTGAAAACAGACATACGAACTTCAATGTGGAACCCAGGAGGCTGGAAAAGCCTTCTGTCATTTGCTATTTTGGCGTTAGCATGGCTGGTAGGGTTCAGCTCACGTCTATTCGCTGTTATACGATTTGAAAGCATCATCCACGAGTTTGATCCATGGTGAGAACCCGTCATCTGTTTTGCTGTTTATAAATTTTATTGCTGCTAGTGTGGGTGGGGTATGTTTACAAGGCAGCTTTTCTTGAGTACAGTGATCACATTGAGCGGGTTAGATATTCTGGTTACTAAAACATGCATTGGTTAGCATGCCCTTGTTGGTAGACACACCTGTTAGATAAGGTGCGTATTTTGTGATAACTGAAGGGTAGTTTTCCTTATTTCTCCAAAAATCCTGTGACATTGGAGTGGGGTAGCTCAGTGGTTAGTGCACTTGCCATTGACAGGTCTGAGAGTTAAGCTATTTCTAAAGACCGTCCATAAAAATAAAGACAGTCTTTAAATTTGTGGACTTAGGTGTCTCTAGAAAGCAATGCAAATCGTAAGAATTTTCAAAAATTCTAAAATCGCAGACTATGTATTATATAAACTTATTCGTTACATGATGAATTTCATTCTCAGTAAGATTTTTCTCGAACCTGTTGTCTAATTTTCGAGTATTTATATAAAATGGCTACGGAAGATATTCTTCTTTAGGTTTTCTCCCTTCATGTATTTTACAACAAGTGTAACAGGTGACATGATCCATGGTTTATAGTGTAAGGGAGAAAACCTGAACTACACAGAATCAATTAATTAGTTTCTTGAATTATTAATCAACAAGACAACGGATCATACTCAGTTTTCAGCTACACGCAGATTATCATGCAATAAAGAAGGTTGCATAATACATGTACTGCGATTTTCGATTTTTTTTTTTTTTACGATTTGCATTGCTTTCTACAGACACATGAGTCCATTAATTTAAAGACTGTCTTTATTTTTATGGACAGTCTTTAGAAATAGCTAAACTCTCAGACCTGATTGATGCTAGAGGCCCGTGTCCATTCCCGGCAGCGGTAATGCGGTATCCGAACATGCTCCACTGGCATCATTTGCAGGAATGAACGCCACAAGTGCACCATCCTTCGGATCAGGGATGTTAACTGGAGGCCCCCTGTGCAGGGAGAACCATCCCATAGACATAGAAATTTTATTTAACGTCGAATAGTGTTAACAATATAACATAAGCCCAGTAGGGCTTTTACTTTGACAAACATATTGTAAGACAACAAATAGGATTAAATATATCACAGCATGCAACATAAGAGGATATAACAACACTTAGCACATATATTATGAGTCAAATATCACAGACAGCGGAATTGCATAAGAAGTATGGACATTTTGTTAAGACTTTTTACATTAAGATGTATGACAAAACTTATAGGTACATATACATATATACAGATAATCACATAAAGACATTGATAAAGGAAGTTTGATACAGCACTAAAAGTAGGGCAAACAAGAAAAGAAAAGTTTGGATTAAAAAATGAGCAGGTTAAAGATCCCTTCCATAATCAGATAATTACATGATTACTGTGTAGGCTTTCATCCTGCAAACCTGGAGTGTATGTAATGTACACCTGCGAGTAATGATCAAATGTGACCAATCACAGTAGAAAGAAAGAAAGCAAGACATTGCGATTGCGTGGCAATTTATTTGCGCACACAGAATTCACATGTTCAATTACTGTATCCCTAATTATTAAATTCACTATTATCAGTGCATCGGCATTAAGTTTAGACATAAAAAAAGCTGTGTTTCTAATTACATGCTGAAAAAAAATTGTTGGGCAAGTCGGATAAACTTTTTTTATTTTTTTCTCCACCAAAAACCGTCACGAAAACACGCCTGTATGATTTTGACCCCCTTGAACCCTACTTTTACAGAACTCACGGAAACGCAGGATTCTGCGTATTTTACACCAACTTGTACGCGTAAAATTCACTATCTCCGATTCTTATGTACGCATGTTTTATTGCGACACATCCAAAACACGTCCAAAATTACAGAAGCGGTAAAATCAGAAGCTTATTTATTCTGCTTGCGCAATACCAGTTAAAGATCAAATGCGCCACCGCTTTTTGTGTTGAAAGCACACATGCCACATATTGGCAGGTATTTTTGCAAGTAGTCGGTTTGCGGCACATGTTAAAAATGATTGTACCTTTTAATCTCGCCGCGCTAATACCTGTAGTATTACGGATTACAATTAATTAGTTTACTGATTGATGTAAGCATGAACCATCAACGGATTAACATTAACATTAACCAGGGTTACGGCGAAAACGATATAATTGACGAATTAGCAATGTCATGTATTTTCGCGACTAAACGATCATACTTTTTATCACTCGGTCTAAGAGTGAATCAATGTTTACTGGTGACATAAATGTCTGTAATTCTTCAAAATGCAATCATTTTAACAATTACAGGCAGTCAGACTTCCCCTAGGATGCTTCCCCTACATATTTATTCATAAAATTATGAGCTAGTGTCACGTACATGTACGTCCGAACATTGCTGTATAGTGTGCCCTTTTCTGCTTTATATCTGCTTTTATCCTAACACAACATGATTTTTATGATGTGGCATTATTTGGCTAGAAGTGTGAGAATAAATCGGAGCAACTGCATTTTTTTTTTAGTGGGGGGGGGGTGTGTTGGGAAGAGGGGGTTTACTGGAGTATACATTATTTTCCTAATATTTCTACAAAACATCAGATTGTGGCTGCTTCTTAGACACATCAGTGAAATAGTTCTAACTAGTACCCACAATCTACATGTCAGTTATTCATATGGATGTGTAGCCTGACAATAAGAATTTTTTGTCTATGTTTTATGCGGAATCAAGATCAGAACTCCCAACTTTTTATGTGGAAATCCAACTTTTTACCTGTGAATCCAACTTTTTACAAGGAAGGATTCCTGGAATCCTTTTATCAAAATCCTAGTGAAAGCTCTGCTTAATATACCATATTCGTTCGTGTATTACCCGCAGTTTTTTCCCTCAAATTACTAGCACGGCGTCTAATTTAACCTACCTTGCATCCCCCACAGGACAATTTCTCATGGGTGCCAGATTGTTCATAGGGACCCTCGAAATGCGAAACAAAGTTGTCCTCAAAAATATACCTGTTTGGGCTATGTGAAAATGCATGGTTTCCATGGCAACCGATAATGCACTTGTCAAGAATCGGGGTGTACCTACAAAATTACTTGAATCTCAGTTGCTACATATCATAGACAGCTAAACTTGGTACCAAATTAAAGCTTAGACATTGGACTTTTATCCAGTATTCAAATATGCAAATTATCTTATTTGCATATTTATTATTAATTATTGATATTGATTATAAAAACATAAAAAAATAGAGAAAATCATAAAAAATTGTACATCTTCATATCTCAAGCAAAAAACCGGTCAACAGTGATCCATTTTTAGCTCACCTGACCGAAGGTCATGGTGAGCTTTTGTGACAGTAAGATGTCCGGCGTCGTCGTGCGTCGTCCGTCGTCCGTCGTGCGTAAACTTTTTCTTGTGAACACACTAGAGGCCACAGTTTTGGTCCAATTATCATCAAACTTGCTCAGAATGATAATCATGACAATATCTCGGTCAAGTTCGAATTTGGGTCATGTCGGGTAAAAAAGTAGGTCAGTAGGTCAAATCATAGAAAAACCTTGTGAACACTCGAGAGGCCACAATTTTGGTCCAATCATCATCAAACTTGCTCAGAATGATCATTGTGACAATATTTTAGTGAAGTTTGAATATGGATCATGTCGGCTTAAAAAGTAGGTCAGCGGGTCAAATCATAGAAAAACCTTGTGAACACCCTAGAGGCCACAATTTTGGTCCAATCATAATCAAACTTGCTCAGAATGATCATCATGACAATATCTTGGTCAAGTTCGAATATGGGTCATGTCCGGTCAAAAAGTAGGTCAGTAGGTCAAATCATAGAAAAACCTTGTGAACACTCTGAAGGCCACTGTTTTGGTCCAATTATCATGAAACTTGCTCAGAATGACCATTGTGACAATATTTCAGTCCAGTTCAAATATGGGTCATATCGGGTTAAAAAGTAGGTCAGCGGGTCAAATCATATAAAAACCTTGTGAACACCCTAGGGGCCACAATTTTGGTCCAATCTTAATCAAACTTGCTCAGAATGATCATCATGACAATATCTCGGTCAAGTTTGAATATGGGTCAAATGGTTCCGGTCCGTTGCACATCTAGGTCACAGGAGCCAAAAACAGATTTTTTTCACCAAAAACTTAAAAAATCTTCTTCTCTGAAACCACAAGGCCCAGGTCTTTGTTATTTGGTATGAAGCTTCATCTAGTGGACCCCTACCAAGATTGTTCAAATTATAGTGCTGGGGCCAAAAATGCCCCCGCACGGGGGCCCTTTGGTTTTACATAGGCTTATATAGGGAAAATCTTTAAAAATCTTCTTCTCTGAAACCACAAGGCCCAGGACTTTGATATTTGGTATGAAGCTTCATCTAGTGGACCCCTACCAAGATTGTTCAAATTTGAGTGCTGGGACGAAAAATGCCCCCGCCACGGGGCCCTTTGGTTTTACATTGGCTTATATAGGGAAAATCTTTAAAAATCTTCTTCTCTGAAACCACAAGGCCCAGGTCTTTGATATTTGGTATGAAGCTTCATCTAGTGGACCCCTACCAAGATTGTTCAAATTATAGTGCTGGGGCCAAAAATGCCCCCGCCCCAGGGCCCTTTGGTTTTACATAGGCTTATATAGGGAAAATCTTCAAAAATCTTCTACTCTGAAACCACAAGGCCCAGGACTTTGATATTTGGTATGAAGCTTCATCTAGTGGACCCCTACCAAGATTGTTCAAATTATAGTGCTGGGACAAAAAATGCCCCCGCCACGGGGCCCTTTGGTTTTACATTGGCTTATATAGGGAAAATCTTTAAAAATCTTCTTCTCTGAAACCACAAGGCCCAGGTCTTTGATATTTGGTATGAAGCTTCATCTAGTTGACCCCTACCAAGATTGTTCAAATTACAGTGCTGGGGCCAAAAATGCCCCCGCCCCGGGGCCCTTTGGTTTTACATAGGCTTATATAGGGAAAATCTTAAAAAATCTTCTTCTCTGAAACCACAAGGCCCAGGTCTTTGATATTTGGTATGAAGCTTCATCTAGTGGACCCCTACCAAGATTGTTCAAATTTTAGTGCTGGGACAAAAAATGCCCCCGCCACGGGGCCCTTTGGTTTTACATGGGCTTATATAGGGAAAATCTTTAAAAATTTTCTTTTCTGAAACCACAAGGCCCAGGACTTTGATATTTGGTATGAAGCTTCATCTAGTGGACCCCTACCAAGATTGTTCAAATTTTAGTGCTGGGACAAAAATGCCCCCGCCACGGGGCCCTTTGCTTTTACATTGGCTTATATAGGGAAAATTTTTAAAAATCTTCTTCTCTGAAACCACAAGGCCCAGGTCTTATATATTTGGTATGAAGCTTCATCTAGTGGACCCCTACCAAGATTGTTCAAATTATAGTGCTGGGGCCAAAAATGCCCCCGCCACGGGGCCCTTTGGTTTTACATAGGCTTATATAGGGAAAATCTTTAAAAATTTTCTTCTCTAAAACCACAAGGCCCAGGACTTTGATATTTGGTATGAAGCTTCATCTAGTGGACCCCTACCAAGATTGTTCCAATTTTAGTGCTGGGGCCAAAAATGCCCCTGCCCCGGGGCCCTTTGGTTTTACATAGGCTTATATAGGGAAAATCTTTAAAAATCTTCTTCTCTGAAACCACAAGGCCCAGGACTTTGATATTTGGTATGAAGCTTCGTCTAGTGGACCCCTACCAAGATTGTTCAAATTATAGTGCTGGGACAAAAAATCCCCCCCTGCCACGGGGCCCTTTGGTTTTACATAGGCTTATATAGGGAAAATCTTTAAAAATCTTCTTCTCTGAAACCACAAGGCCCAGAACTTTGATATTTGGTATGAAGCTTCATCTAGTGGACCCCTACCAAGATTGTTCAAACTATAGTGCTGGGGCAAAAAATGCCCCTGTCCCGGGGCCCTTTGATTTTACATAGGCTTATATAGGCAAAATCTTTAAAAATCTTCTTCTCTGAAACCGCTAGGCCCAGGTCTTTGATATTTGATGTGTAGCTTCATCTAGTGGACCTTTGACAAGATTGTTCAAATTTTAGCCTTTGTTGATGTTTGGTATGAAGCTTCACCTTTAAGACCTCCCTCAACATTATGTACATTAAAGCCCTGGGGCCAATAATGGCCCTCTCTGGGGCCCACTTGTTACACTATGGATCAGGTGAGCGATCCAGGGCCATCATGGCCCTCTTGTTTGTTCATTTATTTCTTTTTTATTTTTTTTTTGTGAATGTGCATTGATTCTATAGCTCCTAAGAATCTCATTTGCAAATTTTAATCGCATTTGCATATGCAAAAGTCAAGTTGGCGGAAGCGCAAAGCTTCAATTGTATCTTTTTCGCATTTTTATTGCAAATTGAATTCTGTCTTATTATAGATGAATGCACATGAATACCCCTGACTAATCATCCATATCATTGACTTCCACACCACTGTCTTCTTCTTCACCTTCTTCATCACTGTCGGTACTTATGGTGTCCTGAAGAATTTCAGTCAGTCGTTGTGGAAGCACCTGTCCTTCAATCCACAATGGCTCCAGAACACCATTTACTCGAGTCATGCCATGTCTTTTGGATGCTACAGGAATGTTTGGTTGGGTTATGTAGTGAGACAATGTCAGTGGAAATATCATTGATGTACAGGGAGAACAATAGAGGACCAAGAACAGCTCCGTATGGGACTCCAGACAAAACTGGTGCCCATACTGAAGATTCGCCATTAACAATAACATGCTGTTTTCTGTAGCAAAGGAAAGAATCTATCCATTTGAGAGTCTTCCCTCCAATTCTATTCTGCAAAACATGAAATAAATCACATAAAAACTTTTATTAGATTAGAAGCTGGCTCTTTCAGCGGCGAGGGTAGAGTGGTTGGCTTTTTCACAAAGTTTTGCAATTGATATTGCGATCAGTACTTGTAACTTGGTGGGTGAGCACGTTGCTAGACTACGTGGATGACCCGGCAAAACCCTACATCAGTTACAACATTCCTTAAAAAATTTCAAACATTTTTTTTAGCTCACCTGTCACACGGTGACAAGGTGAGCTTTTGTGATCACATTTTGTCCATTGTGCATGTGTCTGTGCGTCCCCAAACAATTTCATATAAGTATATCTCTAATCCACGGCCAATCTTGATCAAATTTCATGAGAAGCATCACCAGTTATGGGGAAAGGCTGCATAGGGTTTTTGGGCTGATCGGATTGGAATTCTGGTCGCAATGGCAACATATAGCTCCCATAGACTTACAATGAGAAAAAATTTGAAAATCTTCTCTGAAACCACAGTGCCCAGAGCTTAGATATTTAGCTTGTAGCAACGTCAAGTGGTCACCTACATAAATCATGCCTATCATGACCCTGGGGTCCAAATTGGCCACACGCCGGGGCCCCTTAGCTCCCATAGACTTATAATGGAAGAAACAGCTTCAAAAATCTTCTTCTCTGAAATCATGAAGCACAGTGTCTTGATATTTGGTATGTAGCAACATAAAATAGTCACCTACATAAATCCTGCTAACCATACCCCTGGGGCCAAAATTGGCCACGCTCCAGGGCTCATCAGCTCCAATCGACTTATAAGGGGAAAAACATCAAAAATCTTCTTCTCTGAAACCACAGGGCCCAGAGCTTAGATATAAATTTAGAATTTAACAAAGTCAAGTGGCCACCTACATTAATCCTGCCAATTATGTCCCCTGGGATCCAAATTGGCCACACCCCAGGGCTCTTTCGCTCCCATAGACTTACAATTGGAAAAACTTCAAAAATCTTCTTTTCTCTGAAACCACAGGGCCCAGGCCTTAAATGTATAGCATGTAGCAACGTCAAGTGGTCACCTACATAAATCCTGCCAACCATGCCCCTGGGGTCAAAATTGGCCATGCCCATGGGCCCGTTAGCAATGGAAACTAGAATCGTGCAGTCGATGACACGCCATCGCATATCCCCACGCTTTTTATGCCCCCGCATCATATGATGCCGGGGGCATATAGTTTTTTGGTTTTCCGTACGTGCGTACATGTGTACGTCCGTCTGTACGTGTGTGTGTACGTACGTACGTACGTGATCCTGTAACCTCAGGTTAAAGTTTTTGTAAGAGGTAGAGCCTGAACTTTTAGAACTCATATTTTCCTAACCATTTGATGGAACTGGTTCATCTTTGGTATGATGATAGATATAGGTCCAAAGTTTTATTAAGCAATATCCCCACCCATGCCTGTGACCTCAAGGTCAAGGTCACAGACTTAGAAATTTTTAATGTTAAAGACTCAGGTTAAGGTTTTTGTAACAGGTAGACTTGAATATTTTAGAACTCATATTTTCCAAACCATTTGATGGAATTGGTTCATATTTGGTATGATTATAGATATAGGACCAAAGTTTTATTCAGGGATACCCCCACCCATGCCCATGGCGTCAAGGTCATGGACTTAGAAATTTCCCATGTTAAAGACTCCAGTTAAGGTATTTGTACCTGGTAGAACCTGAACTTTTATGATGGCTTTGGTTCATATGATGATAGATATAGGTACAATGTTTTATTCAGCAATACCCCCACCCATGCCTATAACCTCAAGGTCAAGGTCACAGACTTAGACAATTTTAATGTGAAAGATTTTAAATATCTCACATTTTCCAAACTATATTATGGATTTGGCTTATGTATGGTATGATGATAGATACAGGTCCAAATGTTTATTTGGCAATACCCCCACTCATGCCTATGGCTTCAAGGTCAAGGTCACAGACTTAGAAATTTTTAATTAGATATTTTAAGAGTTGATATTTTCCAAATCGTGCGATGGATTGAGTTGATATTTGATATGATGTTAGATACCTGTCCATTTTATTCAGCGATACCCCCACCCATGCCCATGAGCTCAAGGTCAAGGTCACAGACTTAAAAATTTTTAATTATCCCCACGCACAACATAGCTCTAGCATCTATATTTCTTCACTGATTTCAATATAACTTCACACAAATGTTCCTTATGACAATACCTCGAAGGAGTTTGACTTTCAAGGTCAAGGTCACTGTGGCTATTTTTAGAAAAACTTTGTCATCGCTCTAGCGCCTGCATTTCTTCACTGGTTTCAAAATAACTTCACACAAATGTTCCTTATGACAATTCCTCGAACGAGTTTGACTTTCAAGGTCAAGGTCACTGTGGCTATTTTTAGAAAAACTTTGTCATTGCTCTAGCGCTTACATTTTTTTACCAATTTCAATATTACTTCACACAAATGTTCCTTATGACAATATCTCTAGCAAGTTCCACTTTCAAGGTCAAGGTCACTGTGGCTATTTTTAGAAAAACTTTGTCATCGCTCTAGCGACTACATTTCTTCACTGATATCAATATAACGTCACACAAATGTTCCTTATGACAATACCTCGAGCGAGTTCGACTTTCAAGGTCAAGGTCACTGTGGCTATTTGTAGAAAAACTTTGTCATTACTCTAGCGCTTACATTTTTTCACCAATTTCAATATAACTTCTCACAAATGTTCCTGATGACAAGGTCACACACTTAGAAAATTTTGTTGCAACATGGATTTTCGGGGTGAGGCGGGGCCCTTGGCGGGGGCATCTGTGTCGTCTGGACACATTTCTAGTTTAAAGATACGCCACTTTATAACTTCTCAATTGCAACTCCCACCCAATCTTAAGATTAAAATTCCGAAAGTGTCATGCACTCCTCAGACCAAAGACCTCCGCCCATTTTCTAAATGATCCCCTTTTACAAGGTCTGTGGGCTCAAGGTCCCCCAAACACTGAATCCAGGATTGATTTGTTTCTTTGTATTGGGGTTTAACGGCCAAGTCCAAACTGTTTAGCTCATTTTTGAGCCTGTCAGTTTAGCTATTCACACTTTGCCTGGGAAACTTTATCCGTAAGCAGTTCAACAGTACAGTGCACATTCTTTTGCCAGAAACTGACAACTGCCCTTCTTTAACCAGTAGAAGGAAGAAAATGACCGTAGAAAAGAAATTTATGATAAATCTCCACGAAAGAATGTTGCGGACCCTGGCAGGAATCCAACCCAGATGCTCCTGATCACCAGTTAGAGGCACAAGGCTGGGCAATCCAGGATCGAACAATGTTTTTTATTGTTTTCAAAATTTTAGTCCTGGGCCCCTACCTTTTTGGCTGGGCCCCAAAGTTTTAAAAGTTAGGGGCCCAGCTGGCCCCTGTGAAAAAAATGTTAGTCCTTATCCCTGGCCAACCATGCCCCTTGGGCCAAAATTGGCCACGTCCCAAAAAAACAAAACAAAAAAAACTTAAAATTGAAAAAAAAAACTTCAAAAATCTTCTCTGAAACCATTAGGTCCAGAGCTTAGATATTTAGCATGTAGCAATGTCGAGTGGTCGCCTACATGAATTCTGCCAATCATGCCCCTGGGGTCCAAATTGGCCAAATCCTGTGACCCCTTAACTACAATAAACTTATAATGGACAAAAGCTTCAAAAATCTTCTCTGAAACCATGAAGTACAGACTTTAGATATTTAGTATAAAGCAACATAAAATTGTCGCCCACATAAATCCTGCCAACCATGCCCTTTGGGTCAAAATTGGCCACGTCCCTGGGCTCATTTGCTCCTAATGACTTGTACTGGAAAAAAAACTTCAAAAATCTTCTAAAGAGTACCCACAACATAGGTTTATATGGAGAAATGAGGAAAACTATCCACTACAGTAAGACTTCGATGGCTCGAACACTGATGGCTCGTTTACCATGGATGGATTGAACCCATTCTTGAGTCCGCAGGGAATTCCTCCAAATACCATATAGGGATAATGTAGGGAGATGTTCTTCTTTTATCTGGCAAATGTATGCTATGCGTACTCATTAGAATCGCCTCAATGAGGCGATTCTAATGAGTACACATAGCATACACCTATAATATAGAACACTGAAAAGATATCTCACAATTATCTCCATTATGCCTCCTGGTATGGCACTGATAGTAACCCTCCGGGACTCGAACTACTGCTGTTTCGAACAGATTTTCGAGGTCCCAAAGGGGTTCGAGCCGTGGAAGTTCGACTGTAATTATCAAATACTTACCTTATCTGTTTCTATGTGATAGATTTAACTAGATAAAACATACAAATTCTTCTGTTTTCAGGTTTAACTACAGATCCACACATTACATGGTAAACCATGGTTTCTACAACTTCCTCAACTGGTTTGATGACAGGGCCTGGTATCCACTGGGTAGAATTGTGGGCGGAACGGTAAGTTATAGGCTGGCAGATCTTTAACCCATTGTATGTTGGAACCCCTAAAGGGGTACTTTGGTAAGCAGTTCAGGCCCAGATCAGACGCCGCAGAATGCGGCGTCTGATCAGGGTCCTGCACTGTTTGCTAACAGGATTTTCTGTCAAAATGAAAAAAAACTAGGCCTGACACCCCTTATATGACAAATGGCCTTGTCCAACATATAGCAATGGAAGAGTCCACTAGTATACAATGGGTTAAGGGAAATAAATACACCTTCAGACAGGGCTGGCTAATTAATTGACTCCAGAATGACAATCATTTATGGCTCTTCTTAGACTGGCTAGATTAATCCTTTTTTTTGTACCAAATGGAATCTTACTCTTTATATATAGCTGGAGTCCATTTCAAAATTTAGGGGTGTCCGGTTGTATTTTCTTCAAAATTTAATTGGAAACTGGCTGAACTTATTGCGAACAGTGGAGGCCCTGATCAGACGCAGTGTTCTGCCGCGTCTGATTTGGGCCTGCACTGTTTACCAATAACCCCTTTAGGGGTTTCCAGTACAAAATGGGTTAAATTTGAACAAGTAATATTTTACTGCCTAGTATTGGGTCTAAAATTAGCTGGATGAGTGGCAAACAATGCATTCCTTGATGAGACTCCGTGGCAAGCGGCGTCTCATCTAGGTCTATGCTGTTTGCTAAGGCCTGTCTGTCCAGAGTCACACGGTAAGGTATAACTTATCCCTTATCTTGCTGAATATTCATTTAAGCCATACCCATATCTCTCTATCATCCAATCAAATGACTTGATGTAATTTATTGCTACAAATTCATAAACTGAATGCCAAATAGAGTAGATCCAGCATCCTGATCAGATGGCTTCTTCAGAAGCCATCTGATCTGGATCTACACTGTTTCCAAAGATAGGGGTTGTCGTGAACAGCATGATAAGAGTTATGGTTGCAGTCATGGGCTGACAGTAAGACTGAAAGTTATAACTATGACCAACGGTCCAAGTCTTCATTGATTACATAGAGAATCCCAGGTTCATGTCTTTTGATATCAAGTTTATCAGACAAGGCTTCAAGAAGGCTTGTAGAATCGCGAGGCTTGCCGAGCGATTCAACATGCTTTCTCAAATGCCTAGCCTGATAACTTGATATCAAATGTCACGAATCTGGTATGCTATTTATCAGTTAATCGCCTTGTACAGTCTTACAGTTTTGCCAATATTTCTAGAAGTTAAGTTCAAAGAAGTGCAATGTCACGTTGACCTGATAAAGCTCACTTGTTCTGAGATAGTATATCTTTATCAGGTCAATGTGTTACAATGCAATTAGTATAGGGGGAACCTGATAATAATCGATAACGGATCACAATAACAGGACTAATAATCAATATAGAAATAGCAAATGGACTCCTGCAGAGCTTGAAAATTCCACTCGTCCGCTTGCCATGATGAGTAATAATTTTGGAGGATGAGTGAAAGTTTTGTCTAGTTCCTTTGTAATTTTCCAAAATCTACATGCCCTTGTTCAGGCAAGATGAATGAAATTTTTAGGAATATTTCATCCCTGTCCTGCACTAAATAGTGAGATAGATTATTCTTGCACACCAGACAAGGAAATCTGTGATTTTACCCTGGGATAGAAATTTATGTTCTGACCCTGGTGTTCCGACCCAAAATTGAATATAATCGCGCGTTTGATAAATGCACTGGTTGAGCGCCGTCGTTAAGGTTGACATCACAGCAACGTCACTAAACTTTACTGCAGTGTCAACACAATATGCCGGACGTTGGTAACCAAAGTAACTGCAGCATTAAAAATCCGCTTTAAGAAATGGAACGTATGCAAGAAAAAGAATCCAATATGGGTGTGAGGGGTGGAAAGAAAAATCCGTCCCTCGGGATCACTGTCCGGCAAGCCTCGTGATGCCGGACAGTGACCCTCGGGACGGATTTTTTCATCCACCCCTCACACCCATATAAGATTCTTATAGTCTCAGCTCACATTTTTTCAGCAAAAATATTAGCATATTTGACAAACCGGTATGTGATTTTTTTCAACAAAAATATTAGCCTATTTGACATATTTAATGATCGAAGTTTTAACGACACATTAACTAACGACATCGTTTGGGGATGTTTAACCTCGGTTCAAATAAAGAACCCATCTTAACCCTTATCTTGCTGTTCACGACAGCCCCTATCTTTGCAAACAGTGTAGGTCCAGATCAGATGGCTTCTGAAGAAGCCATCTGATCAGGATCTACACTGTTTGGCATTCAGTTTATGAATTTGTAGCAATAAATTACATCAAGTAATTTGATTGGTTGATAGACAGAAATGGGTGTGGCTTAAATGAATATTCAGCAAGAGAAGGGTTAGGGGCCAGTAGTACATGGTACTACCAAGATTATCTTTGTAGAGACCTGGGGGGTAGCGACACAGCATAGGCGTGTTCTCAAGGTGGTAGAGCACGGGTACTAGGACATTTTGCAATAGCCGAAATTGGCTGGTCTAATAGTAACCCTTCCTGGCTCACTTTTGGCCGCCGTTCAAAATTCAAAATTACATGCATTATCACCCTTTAACAAGCACCGTGCCCAAGGCGTTTTCTCTACCACGGCAGGGGTGGGGGTAGAGACTAATGGAAGCCAAAACCGATAATGCATGAGTAGCTTTTTTCCTCGGTCAGACAAGGGCTGTGTAATGACACATTTTGCAGCCGGAATTGGCAACGTGTCACCACATTCTAGAGCCCGACCATTGGTCTGCATCTGCATTCAAAATTCGAACCCCGCCAGAGGACTGCCCATTTTACAGGACAAACGCTTAACATTGGGTGCGTTCTGTGCCTACATGACATCTTGAGCGGGGGATGTGGGAGGTGGGATTGACCTACTTCTCACATCCTCCGCGAAAGAAGTCACCCGACTCCCAATCGGCTAGCTGATAACTGTCAAGCAGACAGGAGTCAGCATATTGGCAGCCTAGGGAAAAGAGCAGTACCTACAACTAATCCCAGATGGCGAACTGGGGGTAGCCCCTATGTGCCCATGGCGCCCGGTTACCTTAAAAACATCTGTCAGTCAGTCAGAGAAGGGTTAAATTGGTTAATCTGACACAGGAGATACAAATGTCTTCATTTGGTTGCCTCCCCTGAAGATTAATTCATTCCCTCATCACGATAACAAGTCCGTGGAATGAAGACCCCCTAAACCCCACTTTATAGAGAAAACTGGGGTTTATGGGGGTATACATTATCTTTCTTATTTCCACTCCAAGACATAGGTTGTGGGTACTCGCTAGAACTGCCTCAATGAGCCTCAATGAGGCAGTTCTAACGAGCACCCACAACCTATGTTTGCAGTATAAATAATAAAAATATCACGGATTTTCTTTAGAAAAGTAGCCATTTTGGAGATGAGAAAAAAATGCACTATGTCGCACATGTGTTATGGTAATGCCTTAACCTTTAATCCTTATCCTGCTGTATAGATTAATTTAGGCACCCCTATTTCTGACTTTCCACCAATCAAATTACTTGATAAACTGTATTCATCAATTTCACATACTGCATGACAAACAGCCATCAGGGCTTGAAGAAATATATGGGCTGCACGATGCTTGTACGCAGAGCTAAATCCTACCCCCACACGGGTACTGGTAAATCGCTTAGAGGATCTAAGCCTGCCAAGGCAAAGCGGTGCGAGTCGGACCGTCAATGTTTATAAAGTCTATTGGTTTCGTCCGACGACGGGGCTTGGGATGTCATTTTATCTCAACGTCGGGTAAAAGTCCCACAAAATTGGAAGCAACGTCTCCAAAATGAGCTTTACAGTGTTGATGGGGACGTTAAACCTCAAATCAAACAAACAAACAAAGCCTGACACAGTGTAGATCCTGATCAGATGGCTTCTTCAGAATCTACACTGTTTGCAAAGTTAGGGATGGTCATGTTCAGCAGGATAAGGGTTAAGACTAGGGCTGGCTAATCGGAGCTGAAAAGATAATCGATTCTCAGTCCTGTCACTGCGATCGATAATCGATTTGTAATCGCTAAGGTTTTTGCCATAATTTTACCTGTCTGGTTTTCTGTCTGAGCATGTCTCTTACCATATGTTGCATTTTACCATATGTTTATTTGAACAGACAGGCCTGAGCAAAAGTGTAGACCCAGATGAGACCCCGCATAATGCGGCGTCTCATCAGGGTCTGCACTGTTTGCCACTCATTCAGCTATTTCAAGCATAACTTTTGGAAGGAAATTGTACTTATCAAAAATCGATTACAAACAAATCAATAATGATAATCCTTTGTGAAAAACATATCGATCAATTAATCGATTTTTCGATTAATCGTGTCAGCTTTAGTTAAGACACCCATCAAATCAATTGTCATCTACGTTGTTGTCTGCTGATTACTTTAAAATACATTGTTGCAAACTGTGTGGACCCGGATCAGACTGCTCCTGTGGTCTGATCAGGGTCCACATTGTTTGCCTGCATGGAAAAAAATGTTCTAAAAGTTGGCAAGAAGCTGCAGCAGCTGGAATAAACAGAGGACATTTTCAGATGCAGTTTTTATTGGTTTCTTAACCCTTTTTGTACCAAATGGAATCTTCCTTATTATTTAAAGGTGCATTATTGAGCTATCTGGAAAAAATGCTTCCAAAAATAAAATACATATAGCCGGTATTTTTCTTTAAAACAACGCAAAAATGCGAAAAATTATGATGACAGGTAAACGAGTTAGAGAGGGATTCCCTAACTAGGTTTCGCACACTAGTTAGATCTATTTTTAGTTCGTGACAAAAATAGAATCCCCATATATGACGTTATGCGATGTTCATTTTTGGCCTTGTTTGCTTAGGGCATGCCTGAATTTGAAGAAATATGACGCCGAATACCATGCCATAAGTAACGACACTCAGAGACGATACTGTCGCCATGTATGTGTAAAGTGACAGATTTATTTTTAGAACAGAAATTCCGAACACATGTTCAGAGCTAAGGGTAAACACGAATGAAAAGACCATTTTCACAAAGTTCTGAAGCTGTATTTGGCTCCAAAAGTGTACACATGACAAAGGAGTATGCATTGAAGATAAAAACCAGAAAAAAAATGAGACCCGGTAGCTCAATAATGCACCTTTAAGCAGGAGTCCATTTCAAAATTTAGGGGCGTCAGGTTGTGTTTTCTTCAAAATTGATTTGGAAAATGACTGCACTTTTAGCAAACCGTGGATGCTCTGATCAGATGCTGCATTCTGCGGCGTCTGACTTGGCCTGCACTGTTTGCCTGAGTACCCACTTTGGGGTTTCTGGTACAAAATGGGTTAACCCTTTTCCCGCTGAACATGACAGCTTCTAACTGTGCAAACAGAGAAGATCCAGATCTGATGGCTTCTGGCTTGAAGTGGCTTGTGAAGAAGCCATCTGATCAGGATCTACACTGTCATGCAGTTTGTGAATTGAAAATAAATACATCATACCAAGTAATCTGATTTGTTGATAGTCAGAAATGGGTGTCAGCAGGATAAGAGTTAAGGATTAAGAAGAAGAAGACTATTTTAATCGCTGACTCTAGTCAGTTTTAATTTCTACCAGGAAATAGATTGTTGTATAGGTAGTTTAACCCATTTTGTACCGGAAACCCAAAAACGGGTACCCTGACAAACCCTGCAGGCCCAGATCAGACGTCGCAAAATGCGGCGTCTGATCAGGGCATACAATATTTGCAAAAAGTACAGCTATTTTTCAAATAAGTTTTAAAGAAAACACAACCGGTCATCCCTAAATTATATTTAAAAGGAGGAAGATTCCATTTGGTACAAAAGGGTTAATATACATAGTTGTGCAGGCCTGTAGCAATTTTAGCTGCCATAAGGAAGTGAAAATAGATGAGGACTTTTGGTGGCCCACGTAGCAGGGTCGTACTGCTATGACAGTGCTCACTGCTATCATTATGGGACACAGAATTACTGATGGAAAGGCTGATCAAACGGGATTCTGTGGCCTAGCGGTTAAAAGCAATGACTCTCAATCAAATTAAGTCTCTCATCAATGTGGGTCACATCTGAGATGGCACATTCAGCAATGTAAGATCAGGTGGTTATTCTCTTGGTTCTCAGGTTTTCATCAACTTCTAATTAACAATTATTGGCCTGATATAAGTGAAATAATCTTGAAAGGGTCATGCTAAATAAACAGAAAGGAAAAAACAAAAATACCTTAACCCTTATCCCCCTGTTCACCACAACCCCTAACTTTGCAAACAGTGCAGATCCAGATCAGATGGCTTCTGAAGAAGCCATCAGATCAGGATCAGATCAGATGGCTTCTGAAGAAGCCATCAGATCAGGATCTACACTGTTTAATTAAACATACAGTAGAACATTGATGGCTCGAACACCGATGGCTCGTTTACCATGGATGAGTCGAACCCATTCTTGAGCCCCTAGTGGAATCCTCTACATAAGAAATAGTGGGGGATAATTAAAGAGATTTTAGTCTTTTATCTTGCAAATGCATGCTGTATGTACTCATTAGAATCGCCTCGATGAGGCGATTCTAATGAGTACGCACAGCATACATATTCATTATAGAACACCGAAAAGATGTCTAAAAGTATCTCGTTATGCCTCCTGACAGTAACAGCAGTGGCTCGAACTGCCCCTGCCTCGAACAGATTTTCGAGGTCCCAAAGGTGTTCGAGCCATTGAAGTTCGACTGTATATATTATGTCAAGCAATTTGATTGGCTGATAATCAGCAATGGGAGTGGCTTATTCAATTTATGCAGCAGGATAAGGGTTAATGATCCTAAGTATTGGGACAGACAGGACTAAGCAAATAGTTCAGACCCAGATCAAACTGCTCCTATATTTTGCATCACCCTTTCAAGATTATCAGTGTCTACACCATTTGCCATTCCATCTTCACTTTTAGACTTCTTGCTGGATTGCAATACAAACTTGTTAAAATTTTAGGAGAATTACAGCAAGTCCTCAAGGTGTCAGAATTGTTTTGGATTTTTTATGGTACCAGTCTGCCTTTGTTGCAAATTTCAGTCATCAAGATCTCACTGCTGTGACTGGTGCCTCACTTTGGCCACATGACACTGAGACACCAGGTTCTGCATACAATTGAAAAATTATCACATATATGTCAAAAAGATTTTTAAAGCCTTAATACCTGGAGCCTAACAAATTTATTCTTCACAGTTAAAAAAAAAATAATCAGAGAAACTACACAAGTAAATTTTCAGTGTCAATAAAAGTTTTAAATAAACCTTACATCTAATTTATCTCATAACCCTTTCAAACCTATAGAATGGAAAGCGTAACTATGCAACACAGTGTAGATCCAGATGAGACGGCTCACAGAGCCATCTCATCAGGATCTACACTGTTTGCGATTAACGATTTAGCCTTAACCCCACTATTTACAAGAATGGTTGTGTCCAAAATTCAGAGATGGAAGAGTCCACTGCAGAAACACAGGGATGAAAGGGTGAAGCTATAATGTTTGCAGAGACGGGCAAGTAGGCAAATAGAAACCGTTATGCGATAATATAACTAATAATTAGCCTGAAACCCAAGTGCTGAATAAGTAATCTAAGTTGAAAAATACAAGTTTCTGTAGAGTTTCAGAGTTTGATTGCCGTATTTACCATTTGGATTTGGACAGATCGGCCTGAGCAAAAAGTGTAAACCCAGATGAGACACCACCAAACGCTGTGTCTCATTAGGGTTTATACCATATGCAAGTTATCCAGCTGTATTTAGACACAGCATGGAGAAGTAATTTGTACTCGTTCAAATTTTAGAACAAGTATGGTTAGGAGTTGCGGTGACCAGATATTATAATTAAGGATAAATACATTAGCTACTTCATTATATACTGTAGACTTTTTATACACCTTTTTTAAAAAAAACAGTTGTAATATGTTATTGGGTCGGCGTTTGTCCGTAAACTTTTTCATTTCCCGATACTCCTCCTACAATTTTCATTGGATAGAGGTGAAACTTGCTAGATAGTAAGATGATGATGTGGAGTATCTCGTAAAGTTTTGAGATTAACCGTTCACCAACTATTAACCCTTTTAGTACCAAATGGAATCTTCCTCCTTATATATAGCAGGAGTCCATTTCCAAATTTAGGGGTGTCAGGTTGTGTTTTCATCAAAATTTATTTGGAAAATGGCTGAACTTTTAGCAAACAGTGGAGGCCCTGATCAGGCCGCATTCTGCGGCGTCTGATCTGGGCCTGCACTGTTTGCCATGCTACCTGTTTTGGGGTTTCGGTACAAATGGGTTAAACCCATTTTGTACTCTGATTAGTGATCGGCTCGATATGAGTGAAATAATCTTAAAATGGCCGTAAAACCAAAAAATCAAATCCCGAAACGGGTACCCTGGCAAACATTGCAGACTCAGATCAGACACCGCAGAATGCATTCTGCAGTGTATGATCGGGGCCTACACTATTTGCAAAACGTTCAGCTATTTTCCAAATAAAATTTTTCAAGATAACACAACCTGTCACCACCTAAATTTTGAAATGGACTCCTGCTATATGTAAGGAGGAAGATTCCATTTGGTATAAAAAGGGTTAAAAGATACCTGAACTATTTGCAAATAATGAATTGGGATTTGAGGCACTTCATTAAGGCTCTTTTCATAGTCAGGGAGAAAGATCTTTTAGAAATATTTTTGTAACTCTTGTCAGTCCCGTCCCCGCCCATCGGGGCTTAGAAATAGATAGGCTGCATGATGCTTTCACGCAAAGCTGAAACCAACCGAATGTGAGTACTGGTGAACTGTTTAGAGGTTCTGAGCATGCCCAGGAAAAGTGGTGCAAGTTGGACCGTCCATGCATATAAACCCTATTGGTTTCATTGGGGGGATGTCATTTCATCTCGATGTCGGGTAAAAGTCCCACAAAATTGGAAGCAACGTCTCCAAAGTGACCTATACAGTGTTGACGGGAACGTTAAACCCCAAATCAAACAAACAAAGACTTGTCAATCAAATAAAGTTGCTGGAAATGGAAATTTCACTGGATCAAACACATGGCTGTGTTTACCATGACTGAGTTGAACTGATTGAGTCCCTAGGGACCCCCCCCCCCCCCCCCCCCCCACCCCCATGAGGCAATTCTTATGAGTAAACCCAGATCAAGATCTACACTGTCATTCTGTCTGCACCTTTGGACTTCTTGCTGAATCATTGAACGAATTTGTTAAAAGTTAAGGAAATAAGTGTCCGAATTTCTGGGATTTTTGCGGTGTCCCTGTCTCGAACAAGTTTTCATGGCTCCAAAGGTGTTCCTTCGAGCGGTTGAAGTTTCATTATGTATGCCGTTTAGAAAAGCTGGATGAGTGACAAGCCATATAGACCTTGGTAAGACACCACCTTTACTGCATCTCATCTGGGTCTACACTGTTTGCTGTGGCCGTTTTGTCTGAATACATATGGTAAAGTATCACATATGGTTAGAGTGATGGAGAGTCATAGTCAGACAGTAAACCAGAAAGGTAAAATTTTGAACAAATCTTCAGTGATTACTAATCAATTATTGATACCAATCGTGGGACTTTTACAGCTCTGATTAGCCAGCCCTGGTGGAGGGGAAATCGCATTATCACAATGTTATGTAATGAGCCCCGCCAAGCGAATTTTTGTCTCTTGAGCATTCCCTCATGACAAATTTTAACTGCGCATGCCCAGCCATTCAGAGGGGCTAGGGATATGGCTTTCTCTTTGAAGGTTCCACTTGATTCACTGCTTGTATGAGCGAGCAGCAAAGGTTCTGGCGAGACTGCGCGGATGCCTGAACCTTTGCTGCTCGCATAGGCGATAAGTACCAAAATCGCTTGACGGGGCCCTTATGGTAGTCTCTCTCTGTTGCAGGTGTACCCGGGGTTGATGGTGACGTCAGGAACTATACACTGGGTGCTCAATCTGCTCAACATACCCATACATATACGAGACATATGTGTCTTTCTAGCACCTATTTTCAGGTAATTTTCATTATTTTGTTTGTTTGATTTGAGGTTTAATGTCCCCGTCAACACTGTAAAGGTCATTTTAGAGATGTTGCTTCCAATTTTGTGGGACTTTTACCCAACATTGAGATGAAATGACACCTCAAGCCCTGTCGCCCAATGAAACCAATAGGGTTTATTAGCATGGACGGTCCGCTTCGCACCGCAGTTCCTGGACAGGCTTAGATCCTCTAAGCGGTTTACCAGTACTAGTGTGCGGGCCGGATTCAGCTCTGCGTGGAAGCATCGTGCAGCCCATATACTTCATCAAGCCCCGATGGGCGGGGGCTATAATTCCATTTGTTACAGAAAGGGATAATATTCTTACCAAACACTCCCTCATCATTTGTCTCTTTAATGCAGTACCAGACACCAGCTGGGAATGCACACACTAGAATATGGAGATCAAAGAAGAATGACACCCACGTCGTCGGCTGGTGCTCGGATCAGCCAATCAGATTACTTGGTATAATGTATTTGATCAGTTCACAAACTGAACGACAAACAGTGTAGATTCTGATCAGATGGCTTCTGAAGAAGCCATCTGATCTGGATCTATGCTGTTTGCACAGATATGATTTGTCTATTCAGGTAAATTTCATAATTATCCCTTGCTCTGCTGAATAAATCAAATTTGCAACACCCTTTCCTGACTATCAGCCAATCAGATTACTTGGTATAATGTATTTGATCAGTTCACAAACTAAACAACAAACAGTGTAGATCCTGATCAGATGGCTTCTGAATCGATCTGGATCTACACTGTTTGCAAAGGTAGGGTTTGTCTACTCAGGTAAATTTCATTATCATCGCTTGTCCTGTTGAATACATTAAATTTGCCACACCCATTTCTGGCTATCAGCCAATCAAATTACTCGGTATATTTTATTTGTTCAATTCACAAACTGAAGGACAAACAGTGCAGATCCTCATCAGATTGCTTCTGCAGATCTTGGTCTGTTTGCCTAGGCCTATCCGTCCCAGTATGTAGGATCATTATGGTATTCCTTAGCATGAAATTTAGCAAATTCTACGTAACCTTGTTCTTGCAGGATGAGTGAAATTTTGTAGAATTTCAAGACCTGCCGTCAAAGTGTAGTTTATATTTGCTTGTCCTCCGAGATCATCGTTTCAATTGTGGAATTAAAATATTTGACCTTTCATTAGTGGCCCTCAAATCACATGTCACAAGACCTTTCTAGCGGTACCATAATTTTTGACCTCGTTACCTTGACCTTGACATTTGACCTACATGTGTACTTTTCAAAAACTTTAACATTGGCCATAACTTTCGATTGGTAATTGGTAGGGCTTTCATATTTCACATGTGCACTCCTTGTTACAAGACCTTTCTAGTGGTACCATAAATTGTGACCTCGTGACCTTGACGTTTGACCTACTTTTTAAAAACTTTAAAACTATAGTCTATAACTTTCGATTGGTAAGTGATAGGGCTTTCATATTTCACATATGCATTCTTTTTCACAAGACCTTTCCAGTGGTACCATAATTTTTGACCTTGACCTTTCACCTACTTTTTAAAAACTTTAACATTGGCCATAACTTTCGATTGGTAAGTGTTAGTGCTTTCATATTTCACGGGTGCATTCTGTGCCACAAGACCTTTCAAACGATCCCATAATTTTTGACTTTGTGACTTTGACCTGCTTTTTAAGACTTGAACATTGGCCATACCTTTCGACTGCTGAGTGATACTGCTTTCATATTTAACATGCGCTGTTCCGGGGCATCAGTGTTTAACAAACACATCTTGTTAGTCTTAATTTTATGTGGTCTTAATAGCGGAATTTTACTGTATATTTGCCATATTAAATGATCAAAATTTTAACCATATGTTAACTATCAACATCGTTAGTTTTATACAACTGGACCCAGAATTTTCTTGACTTCTTTTCAGTGGTATGACAGCTGTGTCAGCATATTTATTCACCAAAGAAATCTGGAGTGCTGGTGCTGGCCTATTTGCTGCTTGTTTTATTGCCATAGGTGAGTAACACGTGTACTTCTAAGGTACTGTGCCACGGTGCAGGATTTATCAGTCACCCCCTATATTAATAACATTGTAGCACATTGACCTGATAAAGTTATGCTATCTCAGGACAGGTGAGCTTTATCAGGTCAATATGACATTGCACTTTTATGAATGAACGGAACTACTTGAAAAATTGACAAACATGGTGTTATTACTGGAAAAAATGGAAAAATTACCAATTAAATATCACAGGAAAAAATATAGTCAGCTGATATCGACGCCTGGAATGTTTGGACACATTGAGGACAATCGATAACTGATCATAAATTGCTAATTTAAGAGTGTACAAGGAGGTAAACTGATAAATAGAACACCAGATTCGTGTCATTTGTTATCAAGTTTATCAGGCTCGGCTTCGAGAACTAATGTAAAATCCCTCGGCAAGCCTTGCGATTCTTCAAGCCTTCTCGAAGCCTTGCCTGATAAACTTGATATCAAAAGACACTCACCTGGTATTCTCTAGCAGGCTTATATTTCATGCAATATTGTTTTTTGGGAAAGATGTCTGCACTGTCACCAGATCCATAGGTGGATAACACCTGTGCTTCCAGTACGATAACACCCGTGTGATATAGTGCATTTTTTTCATGTCTCCAAAATGGTTACTTTTCAGATGAAAATCTGTGATCAAGCTTGTGGTTAAACTACCCTTCACGTTATGAGGGACTCGCAAGCAACTAATGAGTATCTTGAGTGTGTTTTGCAAGAAGAAGTTATCTCATTTTTAGCTCACCTGTCACGTAGTGACAAGGTGAGCTTTTGGGATCACTTTTTGTCCGTCGTGCGTGCGTCCGTGCGTCCGTAAACTTTTCTTCAAACGACATCTCCTCCTAAACCACTGATGGTATTTTGACCAAACTTCACAGGAATGATCCTTAGGTGGTCCCCTTTCAAAGTTGTTCAAATGGTTCCGGTCCGTTGCACATATAGGTCACAGTAGCCAAAAATAGATTTTTTTCACCGAAAACTTAAAAAATCTTCTTCTCTGAAACCGAAAGGCCCAGGTCTTTGATATTTGGTATGAAGCTTCATCTATTGGACCCCTACCAAGATTGTTCAAATTATAGTGCTGGGGTCAAAATTGCCCCCGCACGGGGGCCCTTTGGTTTTATATGGGCTTATATAGGGAAAATCTTTAAAAATCTTCTTCTCTGAAACCGCAAGGCCCAGATCTTTGATATTTGGTATGAAGCTTCATCTAGTGGACTCCTACCAAGATTGTTCAAATTATAGTGCTGGAGCTAAAAACGCCCCCGCACGGGGCCCCTTTGGTTTTACATGGGCTTATATAGGGAAAATCTTTAAAAATCTTCTTCTCTGAAACCGCAAGGCCCAGGTCTTTGATATTTGGTATGAAGCTTCATCTAGTGTCCCCTACCAAGATTGTTCAAATAATAGTGCTGGGGCCAAAAATGCCCCCGCACCGGGGCCCTTTGGTTTTACATGGGCTTATATAGGGAAAATCTATAAAAATCTTCTTCTCTGAAACCTCAAGGCCCAGGTCTTTGATATTTGGTATGAAGCTTTATCTAGTGGACCCCTACCAAGATTGTTCAAATTATAGTGCTGAAGCTAAAAATGCCCCCGCACGGGGGCCCTTTGGTTTTACATTGGCTTATATAGGGAAAATCTTGAAAAATCTTCTTCTCTGAAACCGCAAGGCCCTGGTCTTTGATATTTGGTATGAAGCTTTATCTAGTAGACCCCTACCAAGATTGTTCAAATTATAGTGCTGGGGCCAAAAATGCCCCCGCACCAGAGCCCTTTTGTTTTACATAGGCTTATATAGGGAAAATCTTGAAAAATCTTCTTCTCTGAAACTGCAAGGCCCAGGTCTTTGATATTTGGTATGAAGCTTGTGGACCTCTACCAAGATTGTTCAAATTATAGCCCTGGGGCCAAAAATGCCCCCGCTCCGGGGCCCTTTGGTTTTACATAGACTTATATAGGGAAAATCTTTAAAAATCATCTTCTCTGAAACACAAGGCTTAGGTCTTTGCAAGAGCTCATTAGATATGATGAGCTACTTGGTCTTTGATATTTGTTATGAAGCTTCAGCTAGATGACCTCTACCAAGATTGTTCAAATAATAGCCCTGGGGCCAAAAATGACCCCGCTCCGGGGCCCTTTGGTTTAACATAGACTTATATAGGGAAAATCTTGTTTTACATAGACTTCTATATGCAGGGTAAACCTTTAAAATCTTCTTCTCTGAAACCAGAAAGCCCAGGTCTTTCAAATTCGATATGAAGCTTCATCTTGTGGACCTCTACCAAGATTGTTCAAATTTTAGCCCCGGGGCCCCCTTGTTATGCTTTGGATCAGGTGAGCGAACCAGGGCCCTCTGGGCCCTCTTGTTATATTGTTGACTCCTATTCACCGTTGCACCAAAACCTCTTTATATCACTATTGTCAGGTCCAAGACAGAAACTGTGTTGGTTAAATAGCCATGTTGTATTAAAACTTTTAACCAAAAGCCATGGTTTTGTGTATAATCTCTACATTTTTTAGATCTATCTTTAAACTGTGTTATGTCCAAAACTGTGTTTTAATGAACCCTGTCATAAAGAACTTTAGATGTTTGTTACCATTTATTTCTTCTATATATGATTTAAAAAATACAGCCATGACTGTTGCTAACCCCACCCTTAAAATATAAACTGCCTTGGTGAAGGCCAAGGGACAAGCTCGGTGACTTTCAGAATCATCTTTGTTATAAAATTATTTATGTTACTTTAGCTTAAGGGGAATGGGGACACCTCACTTATTATCTGCCAATTTTTATTTCTATTCGCTGTTCTATAAGCCCTGTCCAACTGAAAAAGGGGTCTACTCTTAAAGGAAAGAATTTGCTCCTCAGGAGCAAATTCTTTCCTTTAAGAGTTGACCCCTGTTGACATGGGAGACAAAAATACTTTTGCAGGAGTTGCCTCCCCTGATGGTGTTCCAATTCCCTCCCCTTAAGTTGTTCTGAGCATTTACATAGCTCAAGATGAAAATGACGATAATTTTGTGATCCTGTTTTCTTATTTCTCCATTAACCCTTATCTTGCTGAATATTCATCTAAGCCACACCCATTTCGTTATATCAACCAATCAAATTTCTTGATGTAATTTATTGCTACAAATTCGTAAACTGAATGCCAAACAGTGTAGATCCTGATGAAGCCATCTGATTTTGATCTACACTGTTTGCAAAGATAGGGGTTGTTGTGAACAGCAAGATACGGATTAAAACATTGTTGCAGGTATCTTTTAGAATCACATCATCGAGGCGGTTCTAACAAGTATTTCAACATACGTTTCTAAAAACGCATGGGGCATTGACGAAAAAATTGGGCCGCATGGTGCTTTCATGCAGAGCTGTAACTGGCCAAACATTTGAGTACTGGTAAACCAATAAGAACGTCTATTCTTGCACACCAGACAAGGAAATCCGTGATTTTACCCTGGGATAGAAATTTATGTTCTGACCCTGGTGTTTCGACCCCAAATCGAATATAACCGCGTGTTTGATAAATGCACTGGTTGATTGCAACCTCATGTGCGGCATCGTCATGCATGACTATACTAAACATTCCTGTTGTGTCATCACAAAATGGCGGACGTCGGTAACGGAAGTGACAGCAGCATTAAAAATTCGCAATAGAAATGGAAGGTATGCAAGAAAAAGAATCCAATATGGGTGTGAGGGGTGGATAGAAAAATCCGTCCCTCAGGATCACTGTCCGGCATCACTCGGCAAGCCTCGTGATGCCGGACAGTGTCCCTCGGGACGGATTTTTAGATCCACCCCTCACACCCATATAAGATTCTTATAAGACTACCCAGGCGAAGTGTGAGTTGGACCGTCTCTGTGGTTTCTTTGGGTGGTAAGCCTTGAGATGACATATTATCTCAATATTGGGTAAAAGTCCAAACAAATCAGAAGCAAGGTCTTCAAAATGACCTATATAGTGTTGACTGGCATGTAAAAACTCAATTCAAACAAACAAAACCAAACAAGGTATCTAAAATTTGCTGGTGTGTCAAACAGTGTAGACATTGATGAGATGCCACAGACATCTGTGTCTATGCTCAGGCCTGCCTAGGCGAATACATGCAGAAAGGTATAACTTATGGTTACAGTCATTTGTTTGTTTGTTTGATTTGAGGTTTAACGTCCCCGTCTACACTGTAAAGGTCATTTTGGAGACATTGCTTCCAATTTTGAGGGACTTTTACCCGACATTGAGATGAAATGACATCTCAAGCCCTGTTGTCCAATGAAACCAATAGGGTTTATTAGCATGGATGGTCGGCCTCGCACCGCGGTTCCTAGACAGGCTTAGATCCTCTAAGCGGTTTACCAGTACTAGCAGTACTAGTGTGTGGGCCGGATTCAGCTCTGCGTGGAAGCATCATGCAGCCCATATATTTCTTCAAGCCCCTATGGGCGGGGGCCATGGTTACAGTCATGCTCAGGCAGAGGAAATAAAAAAAATTCTAACAAAGCGTGCCTATATAGGCAATGGAAAAGAACTGTTTTATTCTGCAACAAATCACGGCTCGGAGGAGCGTGATAAGTGTCATCATTAAAAAACTACCGATTTATGATTTATAACTAGTCAATTTCCTTGACGTTAGGCGGTGTAAAAGTCCATTTTCTTGAAAACGTTAGAAAAGGACATAAATACGTATTTCATTCGATAATCTTGGCGGGAGTTTTTCTAACAATGGCTAAGGGTTGCAGAAATTTGATGGATATAACAACATATTTCGGATCTTCAGTGTGTTAGAATCGAAAAAGATCAGCTCTGTTATGTGAATTGTTGGGTTATAAATCACAGTTTGTCAGTCAGTTGAAAGTAGACAAATCACACACGCTATGCACTAGTGATTTGCTCTCCTTTCAACTTAACTCCAAACTGTAATTTATTACTCAACAGTTCTTGGCTAGAGCTGATCTATTTCTTAATTGTCCCTGTACTCTTCTCTGGAGCTATGGACATTTATATTTCCAGTTCCTGGCTACATCAGTAGGTCAGTTGCTGGTAGCTATGACAACGAGGGTATTGCCATCTTTGCTCTAATGTTCACATACTTTTTATGGGTGAGTACAACGCTTCTTATTTTTTACAATGATACAATTTGCCTTGGCAAATGTACAGGAAGAGTTTATCTTGCATACCAGATTTGGAAATTCATTGTTTTAGCTTGGGATAGAAATTCTGCCCTATCCCTGGTGTTACCCAAAATGGAACATTCTTGTGTGTTTGATAAATGCACAGGTTAAATACGACCTCATATGCGCCGTCGTTAAGGTTGACGTCACAGCACGTTACTTGATAACACTTAACATCACTGTAGTATCATCACAATATGGTGGACGTAGGCAACTGAAGTGACTGCAGTATTAAAAATCCACACCCAGAAATGGAAGGTATGCAAGAAAAAGAATCCTACATAGGTGTGAGGGGTGGATAGAAAAATCCGTCCCTCGGGATCACTGTCCGACATCACTCGGCAAGCCTTGTGATGCTGGACAGTGACCCTCGGGACAGATTTTTCCATCCACCCCTCACACCCATGTAAGATTCTTATATTCTTGTACACCAGACAAGGAAATTGTGGACTTAACCCTGGGATAGAAATTCTTATCCTACCCAGGTTATTCTTCCCAGGGAGTGGATGAAAATTGAGAATTTTTACTTGTATGATGGGTATTGGTTGAATAGGATGTCATGTATGCTGTCGTTAATTATGACATCAAAGCATGTACAGTGACGTAAAAACGCCGCATTGTCATCAAAATATGGCGATTGTCAACAATCGAAGAGATTGCATTATAAAAAAATCCACTCTCAGAAATTACAGTTATGCAAGAGAATCTTACATGTGTGTGAGGGTAGATAGAAAAATCTATTCCTCAGGATCAGTGTCCGGCATCGACACGCAAGCCCAGCGAAACGTAGCTATTTTGGAGATGTGAAAAAAATGCACTATGCCGCACCGTTGTGTGTGTTTTCGTAATGGATTAACCCCTTTTAAGCTGAATGTACTCTACCCTAAAAATCCGGACACCTTGAGAACTTGCTGTAATTCTCCTAAAAGTTTAACAAATTTGTTTCACAATCCTTCAAGAGTCCAAAAAGAGCAGACACAATGCAAACAGTGTAGACCCTGATCAGACTGCTCCTTCAGGAGCAGTCTGATCAGGGTCGGCACTGTTTGCTTTGGTCTGTGAAGGAGCAGTCTGATCAGGGTCTGCACTGTTTGCTTTGGTCTGTCTGTCCAAAAACGTAGGATCATTACGGTCTATATTGTTGGAGTCCATTTAAAAATTTAGGGGTGATGGCTTGAGTTATTGACAGAAAGGTACATGTATTTAAAGATGGCTGGACATTGTGAGAACAGTGAAGTGTCTGATCAGATGACACATTCCACTGTCGCATGTTGTTTATTGGGTGAATGCACATGATGCTTCTTGAAAATGTCTTCACTTGGCGGGGTTCAGGCATAGCTACAGATAAGCTAAGTACAGTCGAACTGCAGTGGCTCGAACACCTTTGGGATCTCGAAAATCTGTTCGAGACAGGGGTAGTTCAAGCCACTGAGGTTACTGTCAGGAGGCATAAAGAGATACTTTTAGACATCTTTTCGGTGTTCTATAATGAAAATGTATGCTGTGTGTACTCATTAGAATCGCCTCATCGAGGCGATTCTAATGAGTACACACAGCATACATTTGCTAGCTAAAAGACTAAAATCTCCTCAGTTATCCCCCACTATTTCTTATGTAGAGGATTTCGCTAGGGGCTCAAGAATGGCTTCGACACATCCATGGTAAATGAGCCATCGGCGTTCGAGCCATCGAAGTTCTACTGTACATGTATTTTGTGATAATTGAAGGATAGTTTTCCTTATTTCTCCATATAAACACGTTGTGGGTACTCATTAGAACTACCTCTGCAAGGTGGTTCTAATGAATGCCAACAATATAGGTTTTTATGGAGAATTGACAAAAACTATCCTTCAATTATCTCAAAATACTTACCTTATTTGTTGCTTTGGGCTCAGGCAAACTCTGAGAAATTTTCATCTATTTTTAGGGTATTACTGAACATTTTATGCTTTTCATATATATATATATATATATAAAAGAAAATAAGTAAAAGAAAGATTGCATACCTATTGGCCCTAAACATTTTTGAGATGTTCTCAGAGACAAAAGACCCTTTTTTGTCTCCTTCATAAAAGATTGTTAGAAAGAAAGGTTTTTGTTAATGCAGATGATTATTATTGTCTTGAATAGAATTGTCAAAATCAATGAAACATGTTCTTTATATAGAGGATCTTACATGAGTGCTCATGTATTATTGAATTTATTAAACGATTTTAGGAAAATGGATAAAATGCGAGGCTGTGCCGAGCATTTTATCCCTTTTTCTCAACAAGGTTAATAAATTCAATAATACATGAGCACGAATGCAAGATTCTATTTATCATGTGACATTTAAAATGCATTTTATTCACGTTTGTTTACAAAAATGTCAATATTCCGCCATTAGTAAACGCGACGTCGTTAAGGACGTTGTACATGTAACATTACGGGACGTGTCTAATTAATTTGCATATTTAATCCTGATTATCGAAAATATTACAGGGCGTTATTACACTCTCAGACGCGACGTCATATGATGAAAATGTGTTTATAATGATTTTGCAGAGAGAATTAGGTTTGATATTTCATGTTGAGCAGATAATTCACATGAAGTGTCAGCTCTAAAAAAATACATCACCTTAACATGTCCGCGCAGTGAGTAACCCTCTATACCCCACTTTATGTAGAGAAAAGTTGGGTTTGTGTGGGTATTTTATACATCCCTTATTTCTGCTCCTTGACATCGGTTGTGGGTACTCATTTGAAACGCCTCACCATGGCAGTTCTAATGAGCACTCACAACCTATGTTTAGAGTAAAAATATAAAAAATACTACACATTTTCATCAGAAAAATAACCATTTTTAGCTTGCCTGTATGAAGTACATGGAGAGCTATTGTTGTCACCTCGGTTGGCGTGCGCATGTGTGTTTGCGTTCCCGTCACACTACGTTAATGTTTTTCAAATGCTTATATTTCAACAGACACTCATCACAGAGAACTCATATTTGAAACTTTAGTACCTGGAAGGGTCTTCTGATGTTCAATGAGAACAGACCCCTGGGGTCATCCCCGGGGTGGGACTAGGGGTCAAAATCTAGAACACCTATGTGATACTGTTTTAAAGTTTTTGAAATGCTTATATCTCAGCAGTCACTCATTACAAAGCATTCATACTTACAACTTGGATACCTGGGAGTGTCTTCTGAGATTCCAAGACAACACACCCCTGGGTTCATGCCTGGGAGTGGGGATGGGGTGGGGCTAGGGGTCAAAATCTAGGACAACTTTGTAATTTGTTGTATACCTTTCCCTTATGCTAACAAGTTATAGACACATTTGGTTATACAACAGCCAACCAAGTGACATTGGTTCAAGTGTAAAAGGATGAAGGTCATGGTGACCTACATTTCATGGTCCAGTGATTTTGCCTTATATCTTGAAGACTATTTGTTGGAGAAATGTCATACCTGAGATATTAGTTCCATGTGACCCCTTGATTGACCTCAAAATATATCTAGGTCACTGTGACCTATACTTCATGGTTCAGTGAATTTGCCTATTATCTGGAATACTATTGATTGAGAAATGTCGTACCTGGATAATTAGTTCCATGTGACCCGATAATTGACCGCAAAATATATCTAGGTCAGTGTGACCTATATTTCATGGTTCAGTGATTTTGCCTATTATCTTGAATACTATTTGATGGAGAAATGTCATACCTGGATTATTAGTTCCATGTGATCCGATAATTGACCGTAAAATATATCTAGGTCAGTGTGACCTATATTTCATGGTTTAGTGATTTTGCCTATTATCTCGAATACTATTTGATGGAGAAGTGTCATACCTGGGATATTAGTCCCATGTGATCCCATGATTCACCTCAAAATATATCTAGGTCACAGTGACCTATATTTCATGGTTCAGTGATTTAGCCTATAATTTTGAATGCTATTTGATAGATAACTGTCATAACTGGACTATTAGTTCTAACTGACCTGGTAATTGACCCCAAAATATATCTAGCTCACTGTGAACTATATTTCATGGTTCAGTGATTTTCCCTATTATCTTCAGTACTATTTGATGGGGAAATGTCATACCTGGATTATCAGTTCTGTGTGACCCGATTATTGACCACACCATATATCTAGGTCACTGTCACAGTGACCTATATTTCATGGTTCATGAATTTTACCTTATATCTTGAAGTCAGGAAACAGGCGAGCTATACTGTCATGCGACGGCTCTTGTTGGGATTTGAAAGAATGTGCTATGTTACATGGATGTGCTGTCATAATGAAATAAAGTATTTGTAATTATACCCCCGGCGTATGCCATGGGGGTATATAGTTTTTGTCTTTTCCGTCTGTCTGTCTGTAAACAATTATTTTGTGTCAAAGATATCTCAGGAACTGCTTCACATAGAAACTTGAAATTTTGCACACATGATCAGTATGACTACTTGTATTGTGGGAAAGAAAATAAGGGCCAAGGGGTCAGGCCTTTTAGAGTTATTTCCCTTTGTAGTTTGGCACTGGCCAGGGGTATACGTGCCCCACTGGGCACTTTTGTCTAGTTGACATTTCTTGTCATTACCATAATTAAACTGTGGAGTGAAATGCAAAAGAAAATAAAATGTATACATGAAAATTTATACATGTACAGTAAAATTCCTCTATTAAGACCACCATTGGGACTGCTCAAATGTGGTCTTAAAGACCACTTTTGAGCAGTCCCAAAGGTGGTCCCTGACCAGAGAACACTGTGGGCAGAAAACACAAAGAAGGATTAAGTGCAGCCTTCAAAATAAGCTTTTTAAAGCAGAATTAGTCTTAATTTTAGGTGGTCTTAATAGCAGAATTTCGCTGTATTCTTATTTTCAGATAAAATCTGTGAAAACTGGTTCCTTGTTCTGGTCAATGCTCACAGCTTTATCCTATTTTTATATGGTAAGTTCTAGGGATTCCCTGAACTGGATAAAAAACGGTTCAGCCCTGTTAACCAGTACAAATACCTATCATCAGGCTATGTAAACAGTGTAGATCCAGATACCTATGTTAACAGTGTAGATCCAGATACCAGCATAATTTTTAGATCCAGATACCTATGCAAACAGTGTAGATCCAGATACTTTTGCAGACAGTGTAGATCCAGACAATATGCAAACAGTGTTGATCCAGATACCTATGCAAGCAGTGTAGATCCAGATACCTATGCAAACAGTGTAGATCCAGATACCATTGCAAACTTTAGATCCAGATACCTATGCAAACGGTGTAGATCCAGATACCTATGCAAACAGTGTATATCCAGATACCTATGCAAACAGTGTAGATCAGGATACCTATGCAGACAGTGTAGATCCAGATACCTATGCAAACAGTTTAGATCCAGATACCTATGCAAACAGTGTAGATCCAGGTACCTAAGCAGACAGTGTAGATCCAGATAACTATGCAAATGGTGTAGATCCAGATACCTATGCAGACAGTGTAGATCCAGACACTATGCAAATGGTGTAGATCCAGATACCTATGCAAATGGTGTAGATCCAGATACCTATGCAAATGGTGTAGATCCAGACACCTATGCAAACAGTGAAGATCCAGATACCTATGCAAATTTTGTTGATCCAGATACCTATGCAAACAGTGTAGATCCAGATACCTTTGCAAACAGTGTAGATCCAGATACCTATGCAGATTGTGTAGATCCAGATACCTATGCAAATGGTTCAGATCCAGATACCTATGCAAATTGTGTAGATCCAGATACCTATGCAAATTGTGTAGATCCAGATACCTATTCAAATTGTGTAGATCCAGACACTATGCAGACAGTGTAGATCCAGATACCTATGCAAATTGTGTAGATCCAGATACCTATGCAAATTGTGTAGATCTAGATACCTATTCAAATGGTGTAGATCCAGATACCTATGCAAATGGTGTTGATCCAGATAAATATGCAAACAGTTTAGATCCAGATACCTATGCAAACAAGGTAGATCCACATACCTATGCAAACAGTATAGATCAGATACCTAAGCAGTGAAGATCCAGATACCTATGCAAACAGTGTAGATCAGATACCTAAGCAGTGAAGATCCAGGTACCCATGCAAACAGTGTAGATCCGGATGAGATGGCTCATCATGAGCCATCTCATCAGGATCTACACTGTTTGCCATCCTGTTAATGATTTGGATTAAACTCCCCTATCTACAGGAATGGACATGACCAACTACAGAGATGGACGATTCCACTTCATAAACTCAGGGATGAAAGTGTTTAGTTAAATTACTCCGGTTTCTCATTGTTGTTTGCCTCAGATAGAAACATGATTCCTGATTTTCTGGTACCTGTCACCAATGGGATTAGCAGCTTTTTTTTGTGGAGATTGATAAAGAAATCTTTCCTATGGTGATTCTCCCCTTTTCGAAGTTGTTAGTTTTTGGCAACGAATGTGCACTGTGCTGGTAAACCGCCAAACTTACCCTGCCCATGTGTTGTTAGGTAAACTGTCTGGCTCAATATGACTTAAATAGTGTTGACTGTGCTAGTAAACTACAAAACAATGGATCAAAACCCCTTTTCATAAGAACGTATGTGTCCAAATTCAGTGATGGTGATTAGATGCTTTTTTTTATACCCCCGCAAACGAAGTCAGCTTGTCGTCGTCGTCTGTCGTCGTCGGTCCATTACAAAAAACTTTAACATTGCTCATAACTTCCTTATTCTTTGACCGATTTTGTTAATATTCACACATCACACACCTTGCCACTAGTACTTTAGATTGATATACACAAACCTGACCTTGACCTTTACGTTGACCTTCCTCAAGGTCAAATACTTGTAAAAATTTGTCTGACAACGCATGCGGGGGTATAATTGGCGCCCGTTAGGCGGCAGCTCTAGTTTTTTTCATCCGCAAAATACCTAAATTTCATTATTTACATTGTGGGTACTCATTAGAAGAGGTCGGCCCCCGCCCATTGGGGCTTGACGAAATAAATGGGCTGCATGATGCTTCCACGCAGAGCTAAATCTGACCCGCACATGAGTGCTGGTAAACGGCTTAGAGGATCTAAGCCTGCCCAGGCAATGCGGTGGGAGTCGGACCGTTCATGCTTATAAACCCTTTTGGTTTCATGGGCGGCAGGGCTTGAGATGTCATTTCATCTCAGTGTCGGGTAAAAGTCCCACAAAATTGGAAGCAACGTCTCCAAAATGACCTATACAGTGTTGAGGGGGACGTTTAACCTCAAATCAAACACATCATTAGAAGAGGCGCTTCTGTTGAGTATCCACAACATATGTTTTCATGCAGATATAAGAAAAATAATATGTGGATACCCCTCTTATCTGGGTCTATGGAGTTCATGTCAGAAACTCAGGGATGAAAGGATTAGAAAATCTTTGTTGTTGTCCATGCATATAAAATACAGTTTACCTGTAGCCTGTCATCAATGGGATCTTGATGTAGAGTCAACACCTGCTCATGTATTATGCAAAAAGCTCTAGAATAATTGCCACCCACTGCAACATTTGGGTCCCGTATTTTGCGTAAGCCACGCTCTATTTCGGCTGTTTACGGCCTGTACACACCAAGTATGGATTGGAATAAAAACATGGCCCCATCCCAGATAAACAATAAAACAATATGCACTTAAAAATTCAGGCTTGTTTTAGGTAAAAAAACCCAAACAAAACCTTTTTCCAGAGTAACTTTGATTGTGCAACTTAAAGTTTATGACGAACGTATTAATTCGTACTAAAAAACGAAAATTGTTCGAAAATTGCAAAAGGGATCTCACGGTCGCCAGCTGGGTAAGTCTGAATTTTTTTAGGGGCCAAGGGGAAGTTTCACTTGTATTGGTTGACTGGGCTAGTGCTAATCCTTGTCCCTGCATCTACCACCTGCTTTGGACCCCAATAATAGTGTTATAAAGAGATTGTATTGAAATTGTCCTGCATTCTTGGACAGAACTGATGAGTAAACAGAATTGTTTTTTCTTATTTTCAGAAAAAATACCAGGGGCCAGTTGTTCAAAGCATTGTTAGCTTAACGAGCTCGTTAGTGGTCATATTGTTAACTCTTCGAGCAAGTACAATATCGTAAATTTTGGTATTTTTGTTGAAAAAATTTCAGCATATTTGCCATATTTAATAACGACGTCGTTAGTTTTGAACAACTGGCCCCAGATTATTAGATATTATACTTGGTGTTCTTTCTTTTCTGTTTCTAGGTGTCTGCGTGGGGCGGCTATGTATTCATCATCAACTTAATTCCACTTCATGTCTTTGTTCTCATTGCTATGGGCAGATACTCCAGAAGAATATATATAGGTAATAATTTATTGGGATCCGGTGTAATGGTCATTCACTACCACTGGCCCGGTTCTTCCCCAGGGAAGAACTGGGCCAGCCCGGTTCTTCCCCACCAGGGATAAGGACTAACATTTTTTTCACAGGGGCCAGCTGGGCCCCTAACCTTTAAAACTTTGTGGCCTAGCCAAAAAGTTAGGGGCTCTGGACTAAAATTTTGAAAACAATAAAAAACATTGTTGGATCCTTGATTGCCCGGCCCTGATAGCTCACTTGGATGTGCCTCTAACTGGTGATCAGGAGCATGCGGGTTGGATTCCTGCCTGGGTCATGGTCGCCAGCTGGGCGACCGTCTGTAACTTTTTAGGGGCCCAACGGAATTTTTACTCACATTGGGCGACTGGGCGAGTGCTAATACTTTTCCCTGCCCACCCAGTCAGCTTTCTCCACCCCTGAAATTTTTTTAGACCCATTGTCAACGAGTTATTTGTCCTCCCAGAAACTTACTTGTGTGGGGAAGAACCAGACTGTTACACTGGGCCCATGGGGACAGTTGTTCAAAACTGACAATGTTGTTTGATAACATATGATTGAAACTTTGATCATTTAAACATGTGGCAAATATATTAATATTTTTGCTGGAAAATATGTGTAGGTTTTGAAAATGCAAGAGCTCACATTTTTCAGCAAAATATTCAGTGTGTTAAATATTGTACTTATACACCAGACTCTTGGCCGGGCACTGTATGAAGAACCCATACCAAAACAAAAATTCTGACTATACCACAACCTCTTTATAACATTGTTGGAGCCCAAAGCCAAAATCATGTTACATAAAAATCCTAAAAATTGCGACACCTGGAGGAGTTGCTGTAATTTTCCGAAAATTTTAACAAATTTGTTTCATGATCTAGTAAAGGGTCCTAAAGGGGCAAACGGAATGACAAACAGTGTAGACCCTGATCAGACTGCTCCTTCAGGAGCAGTCTGATCTGGGTCTGCACTGTTTGCTTTGGTCTGTCCACAAACTAAGGTTCATTATGGTAGTTAAACAACCATGTTGTATCCAAACAAAAAGGTCTTGATTTATATAGTCATTTTTCTATACAGTCGAACTTCAATGGCTCGAACACCTTTGGGACCTCGAAAATCTGTTTGAGACAGGGGTAGTTCGAGTCACTGAGGGCTAATGCCAGGAGGCATAACGACATACTTTAGGACACCTTTTTCTGTGTTCTATAATGAAAACTGTATGCTGTGTGTACTCATTAGAATCGCCTCATCGAGGCAATTCTAATGAGTACACACAGCATACTTTTGCAAGATAAAAGACGAAAATATCCTAATTTTTACTCTCCCTATTTCTTATGTACAAAAACTCCCTTGGGACTCAAGAACGGGTTCGACTCAGCCATGGTAAACGAGCCATCGGTGTTCGAGCCATTGAAGTTCTACTGTATATTGTGTACTTTTTGGGGGGATCCATTCTTAAACCATGTTATATTCAGAAACGTTTAATAATGATCAGTGTTATAAAGACGTTGTGGTGTATTAACTTAAGTGGATGCACACACTGATACAGTAGAACGTCGATGGCTCGAACACCGTTGGCTTGTTTACCATGGGTGTGTCGAACCCATTCTTGAGCCCCTAGCGAAATCCTCTGCATAAGGAATAGTGGGGGATAATTAAGAAGATTTTAGTCTTTTTTTCTTGCAAATGTATGCTGTGTGTACTCATTAGAATCGCCTCGATGAGGCGATTCTAATGAGTACACACAGCACACATTTTCATTATAGAACACCGAAAAGATGACTAAAAGTATCTCGTTATGCCTCCTGACAGAAACCTCATTGGCTCGAACTACCCCTGTCACGAACAGATTTTCGAGGTCCCAAAGGTGTTCGAGCCATTGGAGTTCGACTGTATTTGTTTTCACAGTGTGCCAATGCTGAGAGATACATTTTTGCTTGTCACATCCAGCTTGCAGTTCGTTGCAACAGATGTTACATGCATTTGGTGTCATATCTTAAATTAATGGTGAAACATATGTCAAGAAAAAGGCCAGGCCAAATGGAAAATGCCCTTATCACTTTTAAATTGATTTTATTGGAGGTTTAATGTCCCTGTCAATACTTTATAGTTCACTTTGGGGACATTGCTTCCAATTTTGTAGGACCTGTACCCGACATTGGGATGACATGACATCTCAAGCCCTGTCGCCCAATGAAACAAGTAAGGTTTATAAGCATGGAAGGTCCGACTCGTACCGTTTTGCCTGTGCAGGCTTAGAACCTCTAAGCGGTTGTTGCTTTCAATTTTGTGGGACTTTCACCTGACACTGAGATGACATGACATCTCGAGCCCTGTCGCCCAATGAAACAAGTAGGTCCAACTCCTACCACCTTGCCACGGCAGGCTTAGAACCTCTAAGCAGTTTACATTGCTTCCAATTTTGAAGGACTTTTACCGCCCAATGAAACAAGTAGGCAGGCTTAGAACCTCAATGAAACAAGTAGGTCCGACTCGTACCGCTTTGCCTGGGCAGGCTTAGGACCCCTAAGTGGTTTACGTTGCTTCCAATTTTGTGGGGCTTTTGCCCGACATTGAGATGACATGACATCTCAAGCCCTGTCGCCTAATGAAATAAGTAGGGTTTATAAGCATGAACGGTATGACTCGTATGGCTTTGCCTGTGCAGGCTTAGAACCTCTAAGCGGTTTACCAGTACTTGTGTGCGGGTCGGTTTCAGCTCTGCGTGGAAGCATCATGCAGCCCATCTGTTTCTTCAGGCCCCGATGGGTGGGGGCCGGCCCTTATCACATCATGTTGACAAGGCCTTATAGTGAATACCCATGAAAACCCCACTTTATATAGAGAAAAGTGGGGTTTTGAAGGGTAAACATTTTCCTTGTTTAGGTGAAAAAAAAATATTTTGAGAACCGCCACAATGAGGTGGTTCTAACAAGCACCCACAATCTATGTTTGCAGAGAAATAAGATTATCATTGTAAGTTTTCATAAAAAAAAAAAGTTAGTTTTGGAGATAATTTCAGATAAAAAATTGTGATATTTTTCTTATTTCCACTTAAAATACAGATTTTGGGTACACATTAGAACCGCCTCATAGAGGCGGTTCTAATGACTACCAATAATCTACATTTTAGAGAAGAAATTAGAAAAATAAGGTTTACCTCCATTTTAACTGTATAAAAATGGTGTTCAAGGAGGGGTCAGAATGATATAGGCGTGTTTTTGTGATGGGGAAATTGAACAAGAAGTCGCAAGGGCTATGATAATTGTCTCTAGAACTGCCACAATGAGGTGGTTCTAACAAGCACCCACAATCTATGTTTGCAGAGAAATAAGATTATCATTGTAAGTTTTCATAAAAAAAAAAAAAGTTAGTTTTGGAGATAATTTCAGATAAAACATTGTGATATTTATCTTATTTCCGCTTAAATACAGATTTTGGGTACACATTAGAACCGCCTCATCGAGGCGGTTCTAATGAGTACCCATAATCTACATTTTAGAGATGAAATTAGAAAAATGAGGTTTACCCCCTGTAAGCCCCAGTTTAACTGTATAAAAATTGTGTTCAAGGAGGGGTCAGAATGATATAATTGGATCCTTTCTGATATAGCCAGCATGGATAGTACATTCTTGCACACCAGATAAGGAGATCCATAGTTTTAGCCTGGGATAGAAATTCTGTTCTTACCCTGGTGTTCTTACCCAGGGACAGGGTAAAAAATGGAATATTCTCGTGTGTTTGATATGGACTGGTTGAATACAACCTTATGTGGGCCGTTGTTCTGTTTAACCTCACAGCATGTTACATGACATCACTAAACATCACAGTATTGTCATGACAATATGGCGGACGTCGGCAACCTAAGTGACTGCATTATTAAAAATCCATGTTCAGAAATGAAAGGTATCCAAGAGCAAGAATCTAACATGGATGTGAGGGGTGGATAGAAAATCTGTCCTTCGGGATCACAGTCTGGCATCACTCAGTAAGCCTTGTGATGGACTCAGGCATCACTCGGCAAGCCTCGTGATGTCGGACTGTGACCCTCAGAACAGATTTTTCTCTCCACCCTTCACATCCATGTAATATTCTTATAATACCACTTGTTTATAAAATTTCAAGACTTGCTAGCCTTTGTAGATGAGCACTTAGGCTGGTTTCTGTTTTACCTGGGTCCTGTTGTTCTAAACTAATGATGTCGTTAGTTAATGCATCATTAAAGCTGCATGATGCTTCCACGCAGAGCTGAATCTGGCCCGCACACTAGTACTGGTAAACCGCTTAGAGGATCTAAGCCTGTCCAGGAACCGCAGTGCGAGGCGGACCGTCCATGCTAATAAACCCTATTGGTTTCATTTGGCAACAGGGCTTGAGATGTCATTTCATCTCAATGTCAGGTAAAAGTGCCACAAAATTGGAAGCAACGTCTCCAAAATGACCTTTACAGTGTTGATGGGGACGTTAAACATCAAATCAAACAAACAAATCATTAAAACTTTGACCATTTAATATGGCAAATATGCTAATAGTTTTGCTGAAAAAATGAGAGCAGCTTTTGCATTTAGCAGCTTTTGCAAATGCAAAAGCTGCTCTCATTTTTTCAGCAAAAAGCAACACTATATTAGATATTGTACTTACTAGAAAAGTTAACAATTTACCACTAATGAGCTAACGAGGCTTTAAAACAACTGGGGCCTGGTCACAAACACAGAAAGACAGGTTTTCTTGTGAGGATCCATTTCTTGGAATAGTTTTAAAGCAGGTTATCATTCTTTTCTTTGCAGCATACAATTCCTTCTTCATTGTGGGGCTGATATTATCCATGCAGATACCTTTTGTCGGGTTTAATCCTATCTCTACAAGTGAACATATGGCCTCAGCAGGTAACATTGATTTCTGTTTTATCAGTTTTGTGTAGCCTTAAGCATGTTGTTGCAACTTGCATATATAGCAGATTACAGTCCTCAAGGTTATGGAACTTTGTTCATGCTTGAAACTCACTTGAGCATGAAATTTATCCTGCTCATAAATTTTAAAATGCCAACTTTCGTTGGCATTTTAAAATTTATGAGCAGGATAAATGACATTCTGTGCTGATCGGAGCAGGAAAACTGCCTCATTTGTTTATATTTTATTAGTTATGAACATAACAAAATATTCATGCTCAGCTGAGTTGAGCATGAAAAATGTTCTATAACCTCGGTGGCCAGGGCTTGGTGGTCAAGTGGAAGGTCAGGTATTTTTCTCCAGGTGTTCTGGTTTTTGCTAACCTCTGATTTACAGTCGAATTTCAATTATTCTTGAAAGGGTAATAAAACGCATATCAAAGAAACAAAATGTGTATGTTTGCAAGGTAAGTAGATGATAGATAGACACCACCATGTAGGAAAATGAAATTTTACTTGAGGTTTAGAAATTACAACCAGGGACAAGGTCCTTGCACACCAGATTAGGAAATCCGTGGTTTTAGCCTAGGATAGAAATTCTGTTCTTACCCAGACAAACTACGTAAGTATAATGCTTGAAAAATAAAATGTTAAGTGAAGTAAGAAAGATTTTGGTGGTATTGCGCAAGAAAAAGAACCTTATATGAAGTTCTGTTGTAGATGGGCATTGACGAGGCAACGGCATTTCCAACCTGAGTGATGACGGTGCTGGGCCGAGCCTCGGCATAGCCTCGGTTCCGCTCAACATGGTCATCCCTGGGGTTGAGCACGGTTATCAATCGGATTTGAAAAGCTCAGCCGAGGTGCCGCCAAGCACAGTCATCCCTTGGGTTGGAAACGGTCTATCTACAACAGAACACCATATCAGATTATAGTCATACCCTTGTCCAACAAGGGACAAGGGTAGGATTTCCCTCCCCAATATGGACTGATTCAACCCATGATGCATTATTTTCATCCCATATAAACCACAGTCAATGATGTTTGTTTGTGAGCAGAAATACATAAAACAGTGTGTCCCCTTGCTAATCCTAGCATCATCTTTATACGTATTGAAGTTTCCAAGGGCTTAAAACTTAATTATACAAAATTCAAAGCTCCAGAGGGTTGGTTTGGTGTGGCAAAGGTGTTGTGTATCTCTTGTGTATCTCTCATCACTGGGGGCATCCAGCTTATATTGGCTTAAAGTTGGGCAAGGCCTGCTATCGTTGTAGCAGGAAAGGGTAGAAGGGGAATGTTTTTATTCCCCTGGAATGAAAGATTCGGAGGCATATAGTTTTTAGCTTGTCTGTTTTTCGAAGAAAATTTTGAGCTATTGTCATCACTCCAGCATCTGCGTTGGCGTCATAGTTGTAGTTGTTCTAAAAAAATTTAACCTTGGCTATTACTTCAAAAGTATTAGACCTAGCCTCATGAAACTCCATACACTTACCCACCATGACAAGACCTACATTCTGACCAAGAGCCAAAACTATATTGGTGATTATGACTGAATTATCTCCCATTTTCTGATTTTTTTTTTCTGAAACACATGGTTTACCCTCATTCCAATACTATTTGTAACAGATCCTTCAAACTTCACATGGATGTTCCTTGGGACAAGACTTTTTCAGTGATACCAACCTTTTTGATCTGTGACCTTGACCTTTGAACCTTGACCTATTTTACAAAAATTTAACCAAAAACCTTAACCTTGACCATATTTCCAAAAATATTTGGCCTACCTTTATGAAACTTCATACACATATTCAACATGACAAGAGCTACATTCTGACAAAGGGCCATAATTATCTCCCCGTTTCCGAATTTTTTCTGAAACACATTTTTACTCCCATTCCAATACTTCTTGTAACAGAGCCTTCAAACTTCACACAGGTGTTCCTTGGGACAAGACCTTTTCACTGATACCAGCCTTTTTGACATGTGACCTGACCTTTGAACCAATTTTTTTTTAACACATTTTTTACTCCCATTCCAATACTGTTTGTAACAGAGCCTTCAAACTTCACATAGATGTTCCTTTGATACGAACCTTTTTGACCCGTGACCTTGACCTTTGAACTTTGACCTATTTTACAAAAATTTAACCAAAAACCTTAACCTTGAACATATAAAATATTTGGCCTACCTTCATGAAACTTCAGACATGTACTCACCATCACAAGAACTACAATCTGACAAAGGACCATAACTATATTGTTGATTATGGCTGAATTTATCTCCCCTTTTCCGATTTTTTTCTGAAACACTTTTTCACTACAATTTTTTGACTCAATTTTGAAAAAACTAAGCGCACGGTGGGTAATTAGGGTGAATACGGTATATGTTGACCTAGTTTTATAACTATTATGCAATTTGACTGATTTGTCTCTGTGACATGGAAAAACAGACGAGCATGGTGCGGCTTGCGGTGCTCTTGTTGGTCTGCCTGTCCATCTGTTTGTTTATCCTAAAATTGGTCTGTCTGCCTGTATGCTTATCTGTCTGTCTGTTTGTTTGTCCTAAAATTAACTTTAACATTGGGCATAACTTTTGAATGGTAACTGACAGGGTTTTCATACTGCACATGTGCATTCCTTGTCACAAGATCTTTCCAGTGGTACCATAATTTTTGATCTTGTGACCATGGCCTTGATGTTTGACCTACCTTTTTAAAACTTTAACATTGACCATAACTTTGGATTGGTAAGTGGGAGGGCTTTCATATTTCACATGTGCATTTCTTGTTACAGGACCTTTCCAGTGGTATAAGTTTGACCTTGTGACCTTGACCTTAACTACTTTTTTGAAAACTTAAACATGGGCCATACCTTTTGATTGGCGGCCCCCGCCCATAGGGGCTTGAAGAAATATATGGGCTGCATGATGCTTCCACGCAGAGCTGAATCCGGCCCGCACACTAGTACTGGTAAACCGCTTAGAGGATCTAAGCCTGTCCAGGAACCGCGGTGCGAGGCGGACCGTCCATGCTAATAAACCGTATTGGTTGCATTGGGCGACAGGGCTTGAGATGTCAATTCATCTCAATGTCGGGTAAAAGTCCCACAAAATTGGAAGCAACGTCTCCAAAATGACCTTTACAGTGTTGACGGGGACGTTAAACCTCAAAGCAAACAAACAAAAACCTTTTGATTGGTTAGTGATTGGGCTTTCTTATTTTACATGCGTATTTCTTGTGACAAGACTTTTCAATTGGTTGGTCCCCGCCCATCGGGGCTTGAAGAAATAGATGGACTGCATAATGCTTCCACGCAGAGCTGAAACCGACTGCACACAAGTACTGGTAAACCCCTTAGAGGCTCTAAGCCTGCCCAGGCAAAGCAGTGCGAGTCGGCCCATCCAAACTTATAAACTGTATTGGTTTCGTTGGGTGACAGGGCTTGAGTTGTCATTTCATCTCAATGTCGTGTAGAAGTCCCAAAAAATTGGAAGCAACATCTCCAAAATGACATATACAGTGTTGACGGGGACCTTAAACCTCAAATCAGTCAATCAAAATAACCTTACAATTGTTATCATTATTTTTTACCTTGTGACCTTGACCATGAGGCTGTCCGAAAGCATCAGTGTTTCACAAACACATCTTTTTGTTTCTTCACTTCACTTCCTTTCCTTTTCCTCTTTATTCCCTGTCCCTATCTCAGTGTTCAATCTAGGATTTGGGGTTTGGGGGCCCTCTGGGCCCACAGGCCTTGGAAAAGGGGGCCATTCGGAAATTTAGGGGGCCCTTAAATTATACTACATAAAATTGCCAGATTTATCTTTAGGTTTTGGCTGCATGATAAAAATGGACATAAAACAAGTTAAACGTCACAGACAAAATCTATTCTATTAGTCTATCTATCCATCTTCTAATACTGAGTTGGTCACATATGCTCATTACCTCTGTCAACCAGTACGAAACGATTTGGATAAAGTGTCTTGCTCAAGGGTTAAATACATGTTTTATTTAGAATGAATGCCATTAAATTTATTTCTGGAAGAGAAGAACTCTATAATAAATAGCGCCGGCCTTGGTATTTTGCGGTATTTCGGTCTGTTATTTAGCGTAAGCCGCACGGCGCACACGAATACGGCGTAAGCCGCCCGGTGCATACAAGTATACCGAACATGGCCGCATCCCCGGTACACAAAACATCGATTTGGGTTTGAAAAATAAGAATTGTTACTAGTTAAACAGACAAAACAAAACGTTTTTTCTGAGGTATTTTTGAGTTGGCAACATGCGGTTTGTGATAAAACTCAATAATATAATAAGCACCAGGCAGCCGAAAAATCACGAGAAAATCGCAAAAATGAACTGTAGAAGAAACAGTCACAAATTCTACAGTTGCGCCCGACGGGCCCATTGAATGATCTCTAATGCGCCCCTTATGTAAAAAGCGGGCCCAGGGCACAATGGCGCAGCCTAGATTGAACACTGCTATCTTTCATCTTCTATCTCCTTTCTCTGGGAGACAGCACAAAATGATCCACAAGGGTTGACATTTTGTTAAACCCAAAGCAATCAATCATCTCCACTGTCAGTCGGCCTCGGTAGCTCAGTTGGATGCGCGTCTGACTGGTGATCAGGACGCAGGTTCGATACCTGCCGGGGTCGGCAACATTCTTTCGTGGAGATTGATCATGAAATCTTTTCTGCGGTCATTCTCTCCCTTCTGTCCAAGAAGGGCAGTTTTCAGTTTCTGGTGAAAGAATGTGCATTGTACTGGTTAACCGCTTACATATAAGCATGTCCAGGAAAAGTGTGGTAGGTAAACTGACCGGCTCAAAAATGACCTAAATAGTGTTGACTGAGCCGTTGAACTCCAATGCAAACAAACAAACAAACTAAGCTATTTACTAGTTATCATGTGCAGTCAGTTTCAGCTCTATGTGGAAGCATCATGCAACCTTATCTATTTCTCCAAGGCCCGATCGAAAATTTTAACTATGTTTACCAAGGACGTTGTTAGTTTTTTAGACACTAGTCCCTGATGTTTTGATTCACTGTCTATTTAACATTTCAGGAGTGTTTGCCCTGCTGAATGCCTATGCATTCTTGAAGTACATACAGTCTTTCATGACCAAAGCGGAGTTTAAAGCATTCTTTGTTTTATCAGCGGCTGCTGCAGCTGGTGTCATATTCTTAACAGTTGTTGGATTGACGTGGGCAGGTAAGCATGGCTTAGGAAGAGGAAGCATACCCTGGATAATCTGGGACTATTTTACTCATTTCTCCTTTAGGGCATGTGTTGTGGGTACTTGTTAGGATGATAGGATCATCAAAACATGTTTTGTGGGTACTTGTTAGAATTGTCTGAGTATGTGTTTTGTGGGTACTTGTAACGTGACCTCAATAAATGTTTTGGGTACTTGTTAAAAATGCCTCAATATATTGTGAATACATTTTGAAACACATCATAGAGGTGATTCTAACAAGGACCCACAACCTACCTGCCTTCAATGTGTTATGGATACTTTTTAGAATTACCTCATATTGTTGTGGGTACTTGTCAGAATGGCCTCATTGAGGTGATCCTAAAAAGTACCCACAACATTATGAGCCCACACGTGACAAACCCTACAATAAGATATATGCAACAATGCTGACTCAGAGAATGTGTGTGCGTGTGTTGCAATTTGGATAGCTCAGAGACTCATTTTAACTCTTATCCAGCGATTCATGACAACCACTACCTTTGCAAACAGATCAGATGGTTTCTGACACTGCAATGCAGTATATGAATTGAAGGAATGCATTATATAGAGGATCTTACATGATTGCTCATGTATTATTGAATTTATTAAATGAGTTGAGGTAAAGGTATAAAATGTGAGGCTTTGCTGGGCATTTTATGCCTTTTCCTCGTCAAGTTTAATAAATTCAGTAATACATAAGCAATAATGCAAGATTCTGTTTATCATATGACATTTAAAATGAATTTTATTCACGATTATTTACAAAAATATCAATATTCCGCCATTAGTAAATGGGACATCGTTAAAGGCATCGTAAGTGTAACACTACAGAGCATACCTAACTAATTTACATATTTAATCCACTCACTGATGGTTATAAAATTTATTACAAGGTGTTATTACATTCTCAGATGCGACATATATGATAAATCAAGTTGGTTGGTTGATTTGAGGTTTAACGTCCCCGTCAACACTGTAAAGGTCATTTTGGAGACGTTGCTTCCGTAATTTGATAGGTTGATAGTCAGAAATGGGTGTGGTTAAACTAATTTATTCATCTGGACAAGGTTTTTTTTTCACACCTTGATTTGGCCTGCCATCAAAAAATTGATGCAGCTGAAGGTCAGGTTTTTTTTTTCTCTGGGTACTGCAGTTTTCGGCACCAAATAAGTGAAATAATCTTGGAAGGGCCATAAAACCAAAACAAAAGAATAGAAGAGAATTGGACGAGATGTAATATATTGTTGGTTAAACCTTCATTTTTATTCTTTGCAGGTTATATACACCCCTGGAGTGGTAGATTTTACTCCCTTTGGGATACAGGATACGCCAAAATCCATATACCCATCATAGCGTCCGTGTCCGAGCACCAGCCGACGACGTGGGTGTCATTCTTCTTTGATCTCCATATTCTAGTGTGTGCATTTCCAGCTGGTGTCTGGTACTGTATTAAAGAGACAAATGATGAGAGAGTGTTTGGTAAGAACATTATCCCTTTCTGTAACAAATGGAATCGTAGCCCCCGCCCATCGGGGCTTGAAGAAGTATATGGGCTGCATGATGCTTCAACGCAGAGCTGAAACCGACCGCACACGAGTACTGGTAAACAGCTTAGAGGATCTAAGCCTGCCCAGGCAAAGCGGTGCGAGTAGGACCGTCCATGCTTATAAACCCTATTGGTTTCATTGGGTGACAGGGCTTGAGATGTCTTTTCATCTCGGTGTCGGGTAAAAGTCCCAAAGAATTGAAAGCAGCGTCTCCAAAATGACCTTTACAGTGTTGAGTTGATGGGGACGTTAAACCTCAAATTAAACAAACAATTTCAAAATTTAGAGGTGTCAGGTTGTATTTTCTTTAAAATTTATTTGGAAAATGGCAGAACATTTGCAAACAGTGTAGGCCCTGATCTGACGCCGAATTCTGCGGCGTCGGATCTGGGCCTGCACTATTTGCCAGGGTACCCGTTTAGGGGTTTCTGGTACAAAATGGGGTAATTGAGCCAGCCCACGACAAAACCTACAAAAAGATGTACAACCTTTAAATACCCGGATCAGTCTGCTCATTTATTCGCTAAGACAAGAGATGCCATGTATCATTCTTTGAATAGCCTGCACACCATAGAAGGTACATGCGATCAGCGAAGGCTCTGATCAGACTGCGCGAATGCGCAGGCTGATCTGAGTCTTCGCTGGTTGCACAAGCCTTAAAGTAGGTTTTGTTGTGTGTTAGCTCATTTTGATTTCTAAAGTGTCTACCAGCCTCTGTGGCTCAGTCGGCTGTACCTCTGGCTGATCATCAGGAGATTGCCGGTTTGATACCTGCCAGGTTGGCAAGATTCTTTCATGGAGATTGATCAAGAAATCATTTCCACTGCCCTGCTCTCCCCTCTGCTGATTCAAGAAGGGCAGTTGTAATTTTCTGGTGAAAGATAGCACACTGCTTAACTGCTTTCATTATTATAATCCTACCCAAGAAAAATGTGGTTGGGTGAACTGATGGGTTTAATATGACTTAACTAATATTGACTAGGCTGTTAAACTTCAAACAAAGCAAAAAAAAAAAAAAACGTACAGTAGAACGTGTGTGTGTGAATTCGGGTTTAACGTCGCTTTCAACAATTTTTCAGTCATATCACGACGGTGTCTGGTTGCGACAGGGAGCTCAATGCTCACGTTTATAGTGCTGCCTCACTGAAGTATCATGTCCCAGACACATTACATGATACCACACCCAGTCACATTATTCTGACACTGGATCGACCAGTCCTAGCTCTTCCCCTTAAACCTGAGTGCCAAGCGAGGAGCAGCTAGTACCATTTTTAACGACTTTGGTATGTCGCGGCCCGGGATCGAACCCCAGACCTCCCGTTCCCCGGAGCGGACACTCTACCAACTGAGCTATCGGGGCCGGTCGCAGTAGAACGTTGATGGCTCGAACACCGATGGCTTGTTTACCGTGGATGTGTCAAACCCATTCTTGAGCCCCTAGCGAAATCCTCTACATAAGAAATAGTGGAGGATAATTAAGAAAATTTTAGTCTTTTTTCTTGCAAATGTATGCTGTGGGTACTCATTAGAATCGCCTCGATGAGGCGATTCTAATGAGTACACCAAGCATACATTTTCAATATAGAACACCGAAAAGATGTCCAAAAGTATCTCGTTATGCCTGCTGGCAGTAAACCTCAGTGGCTCGAACTACCCCTGTCTTGAACAGATTTTCGAGGTCCCAAAGGCGTTCGAGCCATTGAAGTTCGACTGTATATCTTAATATGTTATTTTAAATTTCTTTCCTTGATTTAAGAAATCGGCCCCTGCCCATCGGGGCTTGTAGAAATAGATGAGCTGCATGATGCTTCCACGCAGAGCTGAAACCGACCGCTCATGAGTACTGGTAAACCACTAAGAGGACCTAAGCCTGCCCAGGCAGAGTGATGCAAGTCAGACCGTCTATGCTTATAAACGCTATTGGTTTAATTGGGCGACAGGACTTGAAATGTCTTTTCATCTCAATATCCGGTTATAGTCCCACAAAATTGTCTCTAACATGACCTATACTGTGTTGACGGGGACGTTAACCCTTGTCCTGCTGAGCCCGGATATGCCTTATCTTTGAAACAATGTAGATCCAGATCAGATGGCTTCTGAAGAAGCCATCTGATCAGGATCTTCATTGTTTGCCATGCAGTTTATGAATTTGTTGCAATAATTTGCATCAAGTAATCTGATTGGCTGATAATTGGTAGTGGGTGTGGCAGATTAAAATATTCAGCAGGACAAGGGTTAAACCTCAAATCAAACAAAACAAAATAAGCCTATAAGTTTGTTCTTGAGACATCCTGACAAGGTACATGTGTAACATCTATTGCCATGAAGTAAGCCTTGTCTACTGTAGTACAATGGTCAAATATGTTCTAGCTTTTACTACAGTAGAACTTCGATGGCTCGAACACCGATGGCTCGTTTACCATGGCTGAGTCGAACCCGTTCTTGAGTCCTTATGGAATTTCTCTACATAAGAAATAGGGAGGGTAAAATGTTGGATATTTTCGTCTTTTATCTTGCAAATGGATACTGTGTGTACTCATTAGAATCGCCTCGATGAGGCGATTCTATTGAGTACACACAGCATACATTTTTAGCTCACCTGAGCCAAAGGCTCATGTGAGGTATTAGTATACCACGAGCCGGCGTCCGTCGTCGTCGTCCGTCGTCCACACTTTCAACGAAGTATATCTCTGGAACCAGTGGGCCGGCCTTGATCAAATTTCATATGAACCATCATCAGGTAGGGGGAAAGGCTGTATTAGGTTTTCGTGCAGATCGGATGAGAACTCTGGTTGCCACAGCAACAAAGAGCTCCCATAGGCTTAACATAGGAAAAAGCTTGTCATCACTCTAGCTCCGTCAATTTTTTTCTGATCGACTTCATTCTTGCAGATAACGAGGACAGGCATGAAATCTCGATCAAGTTCGATTTTGGGCTGAATCGGATTATTCACTCAGGAGTTACGTGCCCTTGAGCGTTGAAAAAATTGCCTATTGACTTAACATGGGGAGAATGTTGTCATCACCGTAGCTGCTTCAATTATTTTCAGATTGGCTTTATTCTTGCAGATAACCAGCACAGCCATGAAATCTCGGTCAAGTTCGATAACTGGCAGAACCGGATCATTCACTTAGGAGTTACCTGCCCTTGTGTGTTTTTGCATTGGGGTTAATGGGAATTTCAAAAATGTATATCTTAAAGACTACTTGGCCAACTTTGATCAAATTTCATGTGTCGCATTATTGGGCAAGTGGAAAGGCTTCATTAGGTTTTCAGGCAGATCTGAGTGGAACTCTGGTTGCCATGGCAACATCTAGCTCCCATAGACTTCACATAGGAAAAAGCTTGTCATCACTCTAGCTCCGTCAATTTTTTTCTGATCCACTTCATTCTTGCAGATAACCAGTACAGGCATAAAATCTCGGTCAAGTTCGATTTTGGGCCGAATCAGATAATTCACTCAAGAGTTACGTCCCCTTGAGCGCCCGAAAAATTGCCTATCGACTTAACATGGGGAAAATGTTGTCATCACTGTAGCTGCTTCAATTTTGTTCGGATTGGCTTCATTCTTACAGATAACCAGCACAGCCATGAAATCTCGGTCAAGTTCGATAATTGGCAGAATCGGATCATACACTTAGGAGTTACCTGCCCTTGTGCATTTTTGCATAAGGGTTAATGTGAATTTCAAAAAATGTATATCTTGAAGACTACTTGGCAGACTTTGATCAAATTTCATGTGTAACATTATTGGGCAAGTGGAAAGACTGCATAAGGTTTTCATGCAGATCTGAGTGGAACTCTGGTTACCATGGCAACATATAGCTCCCATAGACTTAACATAGGAAAAAGCTTGTCATCACTCTAGCTCCGTCAATTTTTTTCTGATCGACTTCATTCTTGCAGATAATAAGGACAGGCATAAAATCTCGGTTAAGTTCGATTTTGGGCAGAATCGGAATATTGACCTCGGAGTTACGTGACCTTGAGCGACAAACAATTTGCCCATAGACTTAACATAGGGAAAATGTTGTGACTACGATAGCGACTTGAATTTTTTTCAGATCAGCTTCAAACTTGCAGGTAACGAGGACAGACATAAAATCACGGTTAAGTTCGATTTTGGGCCGAATCGGATTATTTGCCTTGGAGTTACCTGCCCTTGAGCATGAAAAAATACGTTGTGACCACGATAGCAACTTTATTTTTATTCAGATCAGCTTCAAACTTACAGGTAACGAGGACAGGCATAAAATCCCGGTTAAGTTCGATTTTGGGCCGAATTGGAATATTGACCTCGGAGTTACGTGACCTTGAGCGACAAAAAATTTGCCCATAGACTTAACATAGGGAAAATGTTGTGACTACGATAGCGACTTGAATTTTTTTCAGATCAGCTTCAAACTTGTAGGTAACGAGGACAGACATAAAATCTCGGTTAAGTTAGATTTTGGGCCGAATCGGATTATTTGCCTTGGAGTTACCTGCCCTTGAGCATAAACAAAAACGTTGTGACCACGATAGCAACTTTATTTTTATTCAGATCAGCTTCAAACTTGCAGGTAACGAGGACAGGCATAAAATCTCGGTTAAGTTCGATTTTGGGCCGAATCGGAATATTGACCTCGGAGTTACGTGACCTTGAGAGACAAAAAAATTTGCCCATAGACTTAACGTAGGGAAAATGTTGTGACAGAAATAGCGACTTGAATTTTTAGCTCACCTGAGCCAGCTCCGGAGTCCGTCGTCTGTCGTCCGTCCATCCGTCGTCCACACTTTCAATGAAGCATATCTCAGAAGGCAGTCGACCAATCTTGTTTAAATTTTATGTGTAGCACCATTGGGCAAGGGGAAAGGCTGCATTAGGTTTTGGAGCTAGTCTGGTTCATTTGTTCCTTCATTCTTCTTTCTCTCCATATAGAGATGATAGACCAATGTTAAATTTTTAATCAAAGATTTCTCAGGAACTATAAAAGCTAGAAGCATCAAATTTGGTTTTCAATAGAATAATGATGACTTATTTTGTGTAAGAGACATTGGGCTTTCTCAGCTTATTTGTTCATCTGTTCTTTCATTCTTCTTTCTCTCCATTTTGACCAATGTTAAATTTTCGTCAAAGATTTCTCAGGAACTATAGAAGCTAGAAGTCTCAAACTTGGAATGCAATGCAATAATGATGACTTATATCCTGTAAGGGTCAATGGGCTGGATTCTATTAGCAGATTTAGTAGTCAAGTCTGTGAATTGTTAAAACTTAAGTTCCTCAGGTGAGCGGTTTAGGCTCATTGAGCCTCTTGTTCATTATAGAACAACGAAAAGATGTCTTAAAGTATATCGTTATCCCTCCTGCAAGTAGCCCTCAGTGGCTCGAACTACCCCTGTCTCGAACAGATTTTCATGGTCCCAAAGGTGTTCGAGCCATTGAAGTTCGACTGTATGTCCTAAATGATAAAAACAGAATACTTATTCCTTAAATCAAGGAAAGAAATTTTAAATTTCTTTCCTTGATTTAAGAAAAAGTATTCAGTATTTTTACCGTAACAACATTGCTGTGAACCTCAGTTTTTGTCTTCAGTGTAGTAGCAACTTGTATAATCTTTATTACACTGAAAATGTATTTTTTTTTCTTTTTCAGTTATTTTATATGCCATATTTGCAAGTTATTTCGCTGGAGTGATGGTGCGTTTAATGTTGACCTTGACCCCTGTGGTGTGTGTGCTGGCCGCTATAGCATTCTCAAAAGTATTTGAAATATATCTCAAAGACGACAATCCTAAGCCGAGTGGTAAAAACCTAGAGGAGAATCAGAACAGCAGGGGAGATAGGATGATGTATGATAAGGTTTGTACATGTATATGTCGTAGTCCAAATAAGAATTTAGCCAGATCCGGATTCTCGCTAGGCCAAATTGGAATTCCTACAGTCAAACTTCAATGGCTCGAACACCTTTGGGACCACGAAAATCTGTTCGAGACAGGGGTAGTTCGAGCCACTGATGGTTACTGCCAGGAGGCATAACGAGATACTTTTAGACATCTTTTCGGCGTTCTATAATGAAAATGTATGCTCTGTGTACTCATTAGAATCACTGCATCAAGGCGATTCTAATGAGTACACACAGCATACATTTGCAAGATAAAAGACTAAAATCTCCTTAATTATCCCCCACTATTTCTTATGTAGAGGATTTCGCTAGGGGCTCAAGCATGGGTTTGACACATCCATGGTAAACAAGCCATTGGTGTTCGAGCCATCAAAGTTCTACTGTATTTGGTCTAGCCAGATTCCGGATCTGGCTAAATTCCTATTTGGACTAAGATATATACAAACTTCAATAATTTTTCCATGACATAGCTCAGTTTTCCCTGATACCATCCACACATACTTAAAAGCAAAACTCAGCTGGTGGTATAGCATTATGATAACACACCCATGTGACATAGTGCATTTTTCACAGCTCCAAAATGGCTACCAATCTGATGAAAATCTGTGATATTTTTCTTATAAATGCTCAAAACATAGGTTCTAACGAGTACCCACAACCAATGTCTTGGAACAGAAATAAAAAAAATAATGTTTACCCCTGTAAACCCCAGTTTTCTCTAAAAAAAGTTGGGTTTAGGGGGTCTTCATCCGAACATACTGAAAAGCAAAACTCAATAACTGGTGTTATAGTAAATTTATAGTAAATTAGTAAATTTTAACAGTTCATATTCTAGGCCAATTCACGCTCTGAGTAATAGATTTCTGTATAGCACTGCAATACATGACTGTTCACCAATAGGCACTCAATTTTGATTTTTTTTAAATCTGATTTCAATCGATTTGCAGGCATTTTCAAGGCTACTTTTCAACTTTCCAATTTTGGCCAAGTTCTGCAACAGACGGTCAGGGGTATTTTCTGGGTACTCTGTGTTTTCACCCACTTCTAACTATCGGTTCGATACAAGTGAAATAATCTTGAAAGGGCCGAAAAACCAAACCCTCACCCACCCTCCCCCCAAAAATGACAATTTTTGAAATTATTCTACGATATTTCCATAATAAAATCCAAATTATCAAGATTCCATGATTTTTCCAGACAAACCCCATTTTCCATTTTCCTGGCGTATTTTTTGCCAATTTTAGAAAGGAGACAACTTTAAGGACTTCCAGTTTGCTTTCCTGTAAACTTGGCGCCTCTGAAAAAGGGTTCTTTGATTGTTTGTCTGTTAACACTGTGTAGGTCATTTTGGAGACTTTGCTTCCAATTTTGTGGGACTTTTACCCGACATTGAGATGAAATGACATCTTAAGCCCTGTCGCCCAATAAAACATCTGGTTTATAAGCGTGGACAGTCCAACTTGCACTGCTTTGCCCGGGCAGGCTTAGATCTAAGCGGTTTACCCATACTTGTGTGCGGTCTCTTTCAGCTCTGCGTGGAAGCATCATGCAGCCCATCTATTTCTTCCTTCCCCGATGAGCGGGGCCCATAGAAAAAAATGGGTTTCTGTTCTTAAAGACCAAAATAGAAAAAAAATGCTCCCGCCCAAAGGGGCTTGAAGAAATATATGGCCTGCATGATGCCTCTACGCAGAGCAGCATCCGGCCCGCACACTAGTACTGGTAAACCGCTTGGAGGATCTAAGCCTGTCCAGGAACCGGGTGCGAGGCGGACCGTCCATGCTAATAAACCCTATTGGTTTCATTGGGCGACAGGGCTTGAGATGTCATTTCATCTCAATGTCGGGTAAAAGTCCCACAAAATTGAAAGCAATGTCTCCAAAAGGACCTCTACAGTGTTGATGGGGACGTTAAACCTCAAATCAAACAAAAACAAAACTATTTTCTTCCAGTAATACAGATCATTTGAATATTTCTAGGTTGGTAAGACCAAGAAAGATAAGAAGGAGGACAAGCCAAAGGACCAAGAGACGTTGGGGATGAATATTAAGAGTATAGTTGTTATAGCCTTGTTAATGTTACTCATGTTGTTTGCCGTACACTGTACGTGGGTGACAAGTAGTGCCTATTCTAGTCCAAGTATTGTGTTAGCATCTTACAATCCTGATGGGTAAGTGATTTTGTAACATTCTTGCATAAAAATCAGGGGCCAGTTGTTCAAAGCCTCGTTAGCTTAACAAGCTGGTTAGTGGTCATATTGTTAACTGTTCTAGCAAGTTCGATATGTAAAATTTTGGTATTTTTGCTGAGAAAATGTGAGCAGCTTTTGCATTTGCAAAAGCTGCTCACATATTTTCAGCAAAAATATTAGCATATTCGCCAAATTAATGAATCCAAGTTTTAACGATATGTTAACTGACAACATCATTAGTTTTGAACAATGTTTTGATGTTTCTCTCTGGTACTTGGTTTTTGTCCACAGCTGATCAATGATCTGGCTTGATATAAGTTGAATAGTCTTGAATAAGCTACATAACACCCCTCCCCCCACCCCGCAAACCAACCACCAAAAATAAACCTCTACATTTGAAAAAATGTTTGCACCATATATATTTGTTTTACCAAGTTCTAGATAATTCCTGTAATTGGTTAAAATGATGAATTTTGAAGTTTATGGTCTGTTTTAATGAATACTTGTAGGATACATGTACTTGGCCATTAAACCTGTATTTTGCATGCAGTTGGACAATCTACAACCATGCCCGCCACTCTGTGTCAAGTGCAAATGAGTTTCTACAATCTGTTTATTCATTTATAAATGGACTATCCTGTATTGATCGGAGGTCATTCGTATTAACACCAGGTGGGCTGAGGGCCAATGCATCTGACCGAGGACCTGTACCTGGGCCAATACGAAATTAATTGATTGATAACATTATAGTATAGGTATAAATATACATAGGTAACTTCAAACAAAATCAGTCAACCTTTGTTACATTGATTGGTATTTTCTTCCTTCTTTCAGGAGCAAAACAATTTTAGACGATTTCCGAGAAGCCTACTACTGGTTGAGACAGAATACAGAAGACAAAGCTCGAGTGATGTCATGGTGGGATTATGGATATCAGATAGCGGGCATGGGAAATAAAACAACTCTAGTGGATAATAATACGTGGAATAACAGTCATATAGCATTGGTAGGTATATAACAATAGTGTTACTGAGTTTCAGGTGCAAGCATGGATGATAAATATTTTCTTGCACACCAGATAAGGATATCCATGGTTTTAGCCTGGGACTGAATATAAGAATCTGATATGGGGTTCTGTTGTAGATGGGCGTTTCCAACCCGAGGGATGACCGTGCTGAGCGGAACAGAGGCTACAGGGTTCTGTTGTAGATGAGCGTTTCCAACCCGAGGGATGACCGTGCTGAGCGGAACTGAGGCTACGCCGAGGTTCCGCTCAGCTCGGTCATCCCGAGGGTTGGAAACGCCCATCTACAACAGAACCCCATATTGGATTCTTTTTCTTGCACAACACCTCCGGTAAGTTTTGACAGCTCGCACATGTATATTGTTTACAAAATAAAAGTTGTGCGGAATTAGTTCCGGCAGTTGAATAGAATTGAAGCGCATTTATGTTAGTTGCCTGGGTCGGAACACCAGGGTCAGAACATAAATTTCTATCCCAGGGTAAAGTCACGGATTTCCTTGTCTGGTGTGCAAGAATTTCTATTCTGACCCTAGTGTTCTTACCCAGGGACAGTTTGAAATCGAATATTCTCACGTGTTTGGTATGCACTGGTTGAATGCGTCCTCATATGGACATATGGACAGTTGTGAAGGTTGACGTTACAGCACATTATGTGACATCACTTAACATCACTGTAGTGTCATCACAATATGGTGGACCTCAGCAACCAAAGTGATTGCAGTATTAAAAATCCACGCTCAGAAATAGAAGGAATCCTACATGTGTGTGGGAGCTAGATAGAAAAATCGGCCCCTCTGGATCACTGTCTGGCATCACTCGGCAAGCCTTGTGATGCCGGATAGTGACCCTTGGGACCGATTTTTCCATCCACTCCTCACACCCATGTAAGATTCTTATGATAAAAAGTATATGCAGAGGATTTCTCTTGAGTGGTTATTGCATGTATTTCATATAAGCTACTGCACATTATTTCCTACAATTTACATAAACACCCAGGGAAGAATCAGATCAGCCTGCGCATCCATATAGTTTGACCAGAGACTTTTCTTGCTGCATGAAAGAGCATTGGGCCCTTAGCTATCCTTAGAGCACACAACGAAGACTCTGCAGATGTGCAGCCTGATCCGAGTATTTGCTCAGTGCACACGTAAATTGTAGGAAATACTGTGCCCTGGCTCATGCATTATGCTATCACACCTGCTTGTAAAAAGGGCACACTTCTCATATGAAAATATTTTTTTATATTTCTTATATCATGTCCAAACATAGATTGTTGGTGCTTGTTGAGGAGGTTCTAATAAGTTTGTATGTATTGGAGTTAAACGGCCCAGTCAACAGTGGTCATATCTAGGGCTGGCCAATCGGAGCTGAAAAGTTAATCGATAATCAGCCCTGTCATTGCGATCGATAATCGATTAGCAATCGCTAAGGTTTTTGTCATAATTTTACCTGTCTGGCTTCCTGTCCGAGCATGACTCTTACCATATGTTGCACTTTACCATATGTATATTTGAACAGACATGCCTGAGCAAACAGTGTGGACCCAGATGAGATGCCACATTCTGTGGCATCTCATCAGGGTCTGCACTGTTTGCCACTCATACAGGTATTTTAGGCATAACTTTGGGTAGTAAATTGTACCAATCAAGTAATCGATTAAAAGCAAATCAGAAATGATAATCATTTTTGTGGAATTTATCGATCGATAAATCAGTTATACGATTAATCGTGTCAGCCTTAGGGCTATTCCAGGAAAAAGTGTAACCCTGGGGTGGAGCACAAATGATTTTTTTTATTGCTTGGGGTGGGGGTGCGGGTAGTTTTATTTTTTGTGGCCCTAGGTGTAACATCAATTTAAAATTCCTTGGTGGTAGGATCTGACCCAGCATAAATGTCAATACTTATGCATGGAACAGCGAAATATCTATGTATTTCCAAGTTCAAATCTTTTGTTTTAATCGACGTGGCATTCATGGAACCAAAAATGGATACCTGTTGTTGTTTTGTTGTTCCCGGGGCCTAAATGGTCGTTTCAGAGTCGAAGTGACTTCAGTTTGAATCAAAGTTCCGGTAAACCATTGTACCGCATTTCCTTTTATGGTTTCGATTTCGGGAATCATCAATCATTTGAAGGTGCACCTCAACCTTGTTATATCTTGGAACTTTGGGTCCAACCAACGGACAGTGTTATAAACGCCAGCCATATTTGTCACGGATCAGTCTTTTCTACTATTACACAAGCCTCTGGCGCTAACCTTAAGTTGCAAATGTTCCGCATGACAAGGTGTGAAAATTAGGTCAAGTTATGTCTCTAATTTGTGGTTTTTTCCCTCAATCAAAAAATTTAATCCACAATCAATGTGAAAATGATTTAATCACTCCTAAGATCATTAGCTACATCTAACGGTAGATGTATACATAATAAAAACGGAATATTCTGCTGTCTCGTGAATGATTGTGTTTTGGTGCCAAAAAGCAGACGCTTAGCCGGAAAAGTCAAACGCTTTAATTTGTGTAAACACATCTGTAGCTTGTTATGACTGAAAGTAAATTTCTATAAATTACAAAATTAAATTCCTTGGGGTGGGGATTCCATGAGATTTCTTTTTCTTTGGTGGTGCCCTTAAATTAATTTTTAATTCCTAGGGGGTACCCCTAAAAAAAAGTTGCGCTCCACCCCCTGGTGACACTTTTTCCTGGAATAGCCCTTAGTCATATCAAGCTGATAAGTTTACCTATCCACACTTTCCTGGGCAGGCTTATACGCAAGTGGTTAACCAGTACAGTCTTTGGCCAGATATTGACAACAGGTTCTAATAAGTACCCACACCCAATATTTTTAGCAAAAATAAGGGAAATAATGTATACCCCTGCAAACCCCACATTTCTAAAAAATAAAACATGGTGTTTAAAGGGGTGTTCATTAGACAGACATTTTAATCTGATGATAATTAAGCCACTCTGATTTCTAACTATAAGCCAATAAAGTTACTTGATATATGAGTGAGTTTTGGAAAGCCACAAACTGTATGGCAAACAGCGTAGATCCTGATCAGATGGCTCATTCTTTTGATCTCCACTGTTCGCAAGGATAAGGGCTAATTCAAAACACGTTACATTGTTATTGATATAATGATACCCTAATGATCCTAAGTATTGGGACAGATAGGCCTAAGCAAACAGTACAGACCCAGATCAGACTGCTCCTGAAGGAGCAGTCTGATCAGGGTCTGTACTATTTGCCATTTTGTCTGCACCTTTTGGACTCCTTGCTGGACAGTGAAACAAATTTGTTAAAAAATTTTAATGAAGTACACCAAATCCTCTAAGTGTTCCAAAGATCAGGATTTTTACGGGAATGTTTTGTGAATTTGTTATGCCACAGAACAAATGAAATGAAATTGCATATGGGGAGATTGATGCCCAAGTCTGTCACAAATTTGACCTATGTATCTCAGTCAAATGCATAAGGAGATTGATCACAATGTTCAGGAAAAGTGGAGATTGATCAATAAAATCTTTATTACAGTCATTCTCTACTTTTTGCTGATTCAAGAAGGGCAGTTGTCTAATGTCAGTTTCTGGCAAAAGAATGTGCACTGTAATTGTTTACCAGCTATGTATAAGCCTTCCCAGGAATATTGTAGCTACGTAAACTGATGTGCTGGATAGGACCTAAATATTTTTAACTGGGCAAGAGTTGCTAACCTACTTACCTATTTACAGTCAGAATTGGATAGCTCAAACATACATAAGACCATGAAGCTTTGAGATAGTGTTAGTTTGAAATACTGGGGGTCATTTATAGCTAGTGCAAGATGATGCATGCACATAATGGTGATGACTCAAATATATCTTTTCAAAATAAAGGAATGTTGTGTGTACTAATTGAAATCGCCCAATGAGTACATGCAACATTCCTTTTCAAGATAACTAGGGCTGGCTAATTGGAGCTGAAAAGATAATCGATTATCAGTCCCGTCGTTGCGATCGATAATCGATGAGTAATCGCTAAGGTTTTTGTCATAATTTTACCTGTCTGGCTTTCTGTCTGAGCATAACTTTTACCATATGTTGCACTTTACCATATGTATATTTGAACAGACAGGCCTGAGCAAACAGTGTAGACCCAGATGAGACGCCGCAGAATGCGGCGTCTCATAAGAGTCACACTGTTTGCCACTCATCCAGCTATTTTAGGCATAACTTTGGGTCGTAAATTGTACCTATCAAGTAATCGATTAAAAGCAAATCAGAAATGATAATCATTTTTTTGGAATTTATCGATTAATTAATGGATTATACGATTAATCGCGTCAGCCTTAAAGATAACATCAGAAAATAACGCACCATCCATGTTAGAGCCATTACCGGCCCCGATAGCTCAGTTGGTAGAGTGTCCGCTCCGGGGAACGGGAGGTCACGGGTTCGATCCCGGGCCGCGACATACCAAAGTCGTTAAAAATGGTACTAGCTGCTCCTCGCTTGGCACTCAGATTTACGGGGTAGAGCTAGGACTGGTCGACCCAGTGTCAGGATAATGTGACTGGGTGTGGTATCATGTAATGTGTCTGGGACATGATACTTCAGTGAGGCAGCACTATAAACATGAGCATTGAGCTCCCTGTCGCAACCAGACACCGTCGTGATATGACTGAAAAATTGTTGAAAGCGACATTAAACCCGAATTCACACACACACACACACACACACACACACATGTTAGAGCCATTGAAGTTTGGATCCTCCACTATGCCCTGCAAAAAAAAAAAAATGATTCCTAAAAAAAAACCAAACAAATGCACTGGAAATTCTTTTATATGTAGACAACTGATTACTTTTGCAGGTTGGCAAAGCCATGTCATCCAATGAAACTGCTGCCTATGATATTATGCGTATGCTTGACGTTGACTATGTACTGGTGATATTTGGTGGCGTAATAGGTTACTCTGGGGACGATATCAACAAGTTTCTCTGGATGGTTAGAATAGCAGAGGGAGAACATCCTAAAGATATCAGAGTAAGTGATTTCACAGAAATGGTGAGAAGAAATACAGTTAGACCTATCTTAAGACCCAGAAGGTTTATGTGTCGTTAAACCCCGACATAATCAATCAGTGTGAAATTGTAACTGATTAAAACACTAGGGGCCAGTTGTTCAAAGCATCATTAGTATAACGAGCTTGTTAGTGGTTATATTGTTAACTGTTCTAAGGGCTACTCCAGGAAAAAGTGTAACCCCGGGGTGGAGCGCAAATGATTTTTTTTATAACTTGGGGTTGGGGGTGCAGGTAGTTTTATATCTGGTGGTCCTAAGTGTAACATCAATTAAAAATTCCTTGGTGGTAGGATCTGACCCAGTATAAATGTCAATATTTATGCATGAAACAGTGAATATCTAACTATTTTCAAGTTCAAATCTTTTTTTTTTCAATCACCGTCGCATTCATGGAACCAAAAGATGGATACCTGTTGTTGTTCTGTTGTGCCGGGGGCCTAAATGGCCGTTTCAGAGCCGAAGTGACTTCAGTTTGAATCAAAGTTCTGGTCAGCCATTGTACCGCATTTCCTTTTACGGTTTGGATTTCGGGAATCATCCATCATTTGAAGGTGCATCTCAACCTTGTTATAACACGAAACTTTGGGTCCAACCAACGGACAGTGTTAGTTAACCGAATCGTGTTATAAACGCCAGCCGTATTTGTCACGGATCAGTCTTTTCTACTATTACACAAGCTTCTGGACCTAACCTTAAGTTGCAAATGTTCCGCATGACAAGGTGTGAAAATCAGGTCAAGTTATGTCTCTAATTTGTGGTTTATCCCTCAATCATAAAATTTAATTCACAATCAATGTGAAAATGATTTTAACACTCCTAAGATGATTAGCTACATCTAACGGTAGATGTATGCATAATAAAAATGGAATATTCTACTATCTCGTGAATGATTGTGTTTTGGCACCAAATAGCAGAGGCTTGGCCGGAAAAGTCAAATGCTTTAATTTGTGTAAACATATCTTTGGCTTGTTACGACTGAAAGTAAATTTCTATAAATTACAAATATAAATTCCTTGGGGTTGGGGTTCCATTCGATTTCTTTTTCTTTGGTGATGCCCTTCAATTAATTTTTAATTCCTGGGGGGTACCCCTAAAAAAGGTTGCGGTCCACCCCCTGTTGACTCTTTTTCCTGGAATAGCCCTAACAAGTTTGATATTTAAAATTTTGGTATTTTTGCTGAAAAAATGTGAGCAGCTTTTACATTTGCAAAAGTTGCTCACATTTTTCAGCAAAAGTATTAGCTTATTTGCCCTAATAAATGATCAAAGTTTTGACGATACGTTAACTAATGACGTCATTAGTTTTGAACAACTGGCCCCAGGTGTTCACATGCAATATTGATTTTAAACAAAGTGCCAGAGATTGTGCATGTGCATGACTAAGGTTCCTTTCCTTTCAACTCATCATGCTGAGTAGCTTATTTTAGCAACACATTTTTGTTCAACCAATCATATAACTTGGTGTTATTTATCACTGGGTAGATTCACACGAGATGAGTGACTTCGATATAAGCAAAAGCTTACTGTCAGATCCTGTTAGTTGAGGCTAATTTGTAATTGACTGTACACGTACATTGTTCTTGATAAATTAATACTGTTTAAACCAATTTATTCCTACAAATTTACAAACTGAATGTCAAATACACCTCAACCTCGTTATAACACGGAACTCCGGGTCCAACCAACGGACCGTGTCAGTTAACCGAATCATGTTATAAACGCCAACCGTATTTGCCACAGATCAACCATTGACACAATGGTGATCAATACTATCCCAAACATGATGATGTGCGGTCCGGTTAATGACCGTATTTCCCGACTAAAATGTGTTTAGAACTAATCAATGGCATTAAATACCATGGCCCATCAAGTCAAACAAGTCACTTTAATCAAAACCAGCTGATAAACCATGTTTTATATCCAGAAATCGTCCGATCTGACAGCGAGTATGACGCCATTTTGATAGCTGGTTCCCGGCTAACTTTGTTGTAACTGAGCGTCCGGAACCGTACCGAACTACAGTACCGTTAATACATTTCAATGGTGAAATTACCGGGTTAGGGTTCGGAACAGGACAATGATCAACGCTTACAAGAAATTTGAATTACTTCCCTTGAAATGTCTTACCCTTAATATTTTAGCCATTTGAAACGATTTTTAATGGCGCACATGTCTTTGAATGATTTTTTACCGCGAAAATCGATCTTGAATATGTTTTATCATTTGCTTTTAAGCTGGAATAAATTTGACTTTCTTTTACATGCGGCTCTAGAAAATGAGTTTTATTGCAGTTGACCGATCACATCGTCTGAGCAGTGATCCTTAACAGAGCGTGATAAATATTTTTTCCGGTTGCGTAACTGAATTCTTTAATCTCTTTATCTCACTAAGCCAACACTTTTGATTGTGCCGATGGCAGTTCATGTTTATCATGCATGTCAAGCTAAACAAGTTTATATACTGTATATTCAACTCTGCGGGAGGCCTGCAATAAATATCAAAAAGTACCGTTATAAACCGTGTTAGCTACCATGTTAGCTACCGTATTACCGCAGTTAAAAGTGAGAGGACAATAAAGTTGTTGTGCTTAAAACCTGATACAATCCATGGATAATATTTATAAATGTTGGTTGGGGAAAATTTGGGGTCCAAACCAAAACCGTGTTATATCCGAATTCGTGCTGTAACGAATTGTGCTATAACGAGGTCCGGGTGTAGTTTAAATCGTAATCAGAAGCCATCTGATATGGATCTACATTTTTGCAAAGGTAGGGGCTATTGTGTTCACTGCTGTTAAGTTGGCTCAATGGAAGTATGCCTGTGGCTAACATTTACTGTTGTTTTGTGTTTCTTTCTAGGAATCTGATTATTTTACGCCACAAGGGGAATTCCGAGTAGATTCAGCGGGATCACAAACTCTACTGAACTGTCTGATGTACAAATTATCATACTACAGATTTGGCGAATTACAGGTAAACTATTTATATGATTGTCTGATGAAAATTTGCTTTATTTTTCTTATTGCTACTTCATACATAGGTTGTGGGTGCTCGTTAGAACTGCCTCATTGAAGTGGTTTTGGAGAGTTTGTTTGTTTCAGTTTAGGATTTATGTCCCCGTCAATACTAGGTCATTTTGGAGACGATGCTTTCGATTTTGTGAGACTTTAACCGTTCATCGAGATGAAACAAGCCCTACTGCCCATCTCAAGTCCTACCAAGAGTGTTTAAGGGATGGTCCGACACACAACACTTTCTCCGGGCAGGCTTAGATTATAAGAATCTTATATGAGTGTGAGGGGTGGATTGAAAAATCCGTCCCCAGGGACACTGTCCGGCATCACGAGGCTTGCCGAGTGATGCCAGACAGTGATCTCGAGGGACGGATTTTTCTATCCACCCCTCACACCCATATTGGATTCTTTTTCTTGCATACCTTCCATTTCTATTGCGAATTTTTAATGCTGATGTCACTTCGGTTACCGACGTCCCCCATTTTGTGATGACACAACAGGAATGTTTAGTGACGTCACGCATGACGCCGCCGCGCGTGAGGTTGTAATCAACCAGTGCATTTATCAAACACACGATTATATTCGATTCGGAGTCGGAACACCAGGGTCAGAACATAAATTTCTATCCCAGGGTAAAATCACGGATTTCCTTGTTTGGTGTGCAAGAAGCTTAGATCTTCTTAGCGATTTACCAGTCCTCAAATGTTCAGTCGGTTTCTGCTCTGCATAGAAGCACCATGCAGCCTGGTCTATTTCTTCAAGTCTCTATGGGCGGGATCACATTCTAATGAGTACCCAGAACCTACATATTGCTCAGAAAAATATTGTATACCCCTGTAAACCACAGTTTTTGCTATATTGTGGGGTATAGAGGGGTGTTCATTACAGAGAAGGTGATATGATGGCAGATATCTTGAAAAGCTGTTGGAGTAATATTAAATAACAGTCAAACTTCATTGGTTTAAACACCTTTGGGACCACGAAAATCTGTCAGAGACAGGGGTAGTTTGAGCCACTGAGGTTTACTACCAGGAGACATGACAAGATACTTTTGGACCTCTTTTCGGTGTTCTATAATGAAAAAATATTTTGTTTGTACTCATTAGAATCACATCATCAAGGTGATTCTAATGAGTACACACAGCATACATTTGTAAGATAAAAGTCGAAAATCTCTTTAAATATCCCACACTTGTTATGTAGAGGAATTCCCTAGGGACACCAAAACAGGTTCGTCTCAGCCACTGTAAACGAGCCATACTTAAAAGTTGGGTTGTAGGTGCTCATTGAGGCGGTTCTAATGAGTACCAACAACCTATGTCTTGAAACAGAAATAAGAAAATACAGTAGAACTTCGATGGCTCGAACACCGATGGCTCGTTTACCATGGATGAGTTGAACCCATTATTGAGCCCCTAGCGAAATCCTCTACATAAGAACTAGTGGGGGATAATTAAGGAGATTTTAGTCTTTTATCTTACAAATGTATGCTTTGTGTACTCATTAGAATCGCCTCGATGAGGCGATTCTAATGAGTACACACAGCATACATATTCATTATGGAACACTGAAAAGATGTCTAAAAAGTATCTCTTTATGCCTCTTGGAAGTAACCCTCAGTGGCTCGAACAACCCCTGTCTCGAACAGATAATCGAGGTCCCAAAGGTGTTCGAGCTATTGAAGTCTGACTGTATTGAGTGCCCCAATAAACCCGTTTGCTCTGTATATAGTGGGGTTTACGGGAATGTTTATTTTACAGACTTGTTAACGTGATGTTTATTTCACCACTGTAATTACTTAGTGTCGAGTTTTTATGCCCCCGTAGGAGGGCATATAGGTTTTGCACTGGGTTTGTGCGTTTGTAAGTCTGCACTTTTTCGGGGGCATTGCTCGCTTATAGTGACAGCTCTTGTTTCAACTAGGCTAATTTGATTGGTTTGATATGCTGTTACACCAGAAATTAACCCTTGTCCTGCTGAATATTCATATATGCCACACCCACTACCGATTATCAACCAATCAGATTACTTGATGCAAATTATTGCAACAAATTCACAATCTGCTTGACAAACAATGTAGAACCTGATCAGATGGCTTCGTCAGAAGCCATCTGATCTGGATCTACATTGTTTCAAAGATAAGGCATATCCGGGATCAGCAGGACAAGGGTTAAGTGATACATCCATTTATTTCAGCTTGATTTTAGAAGTCCGCCAGGTTACGACAGGACAAGAGGTGTTGAGATTGGTCACAAAAACTTTGAACTAACACATCTGGAAGAAGCTTATACCTCGGAGCACTGGCTAGTTAGGATATACAAAGTTAAAGACTTAGATAATAGAACAAAAATGAAAGCTATAAAACCAGTGAAAAAATCACGGAAAAAATCCTCAAAGAAGGTAAAATAGGTGCTTTCTTTCCTTATACAATAGAAGTTTGATGATTCAAAGGCCTAGAAACTGGCAGATTTTGTTGTCATGCCTGTTTCCAGCATGGCCAATATAGGAGTCCGATTTTCCATCCACTGTCAATCTGTCAACATTTGCGACAACCCTGACTTTCACCAAGTCCATTTCTCAAGAACTATAAGAGCTTCAGTAATTATACTTGATACAATCTTGTATCTAGGGATGGCAGCTTTAATGGGAGCATCCATATTTGAGCCCCGCCAAGCGAATTTGTGTCTTCGAGCATTCCGTCACGACAAATTTTAACTGCGCATGCCCAGCCATTCAGAGGGGCCAGGGATATGGCTTTCTGTCTGAAGGTTCCTCTTGATTCACTGCTTGTATGTGCGAGCAGCGAAGGTTCTGGCGAGACTGCGCGGATGCGCAGGCTCGCCTGAACCTTCGCTGCTCGCATAGGCGTTAAGTACCAAAATCGCTTGACGGGGCCCATTTGACCTTGACCTACATTTCTAGGTTCAGTGAATTGGTAAAATAGTGTGACAACCCTACCTTTCACCCTCATGTTCAAATCCATCTGTCAAGAACTGTAAGAGCTTTATTAATGATTTGTTTGATTTGAGGTTTAACGTTCGCGTCAACCCTGTATAGGTTGTTTTGGAGACATTGCTTCCAATTTTGTGGGACTTTTACCCGGTATTGAGATGAAATGGCATCTCAATCCCTGTCACCCAATGAAATCAATAGGGTTTATAAGCATGGACGGTCAAACATGCACCGCTGCGCAGGGCAGGCTTAGATCCTCAGAGCGGTTTACCAGTACTCGCATGCGGTCGGTTTCAGCTCTGTGTGGAAGCATCATGCAGTCCATCTATTTCTTCAAGCCCTGATGGGCAACCCCCGCTTCATTTATGATACTTGGAACAAAATTGCATCTGGGGATGGTTACTCCAATGCAAGCATCCATATTTGACCTTGTTGTATATTTACTGACTTAGTGAACTATTGTGACAATCCTAGCTTTTACCCTAATTTTCAAGTCTATTTCTCAAGAACTATAAGAGCTTAGTTAATGATACTTAGTACAAACTTGCATCCAGAGATCAGGGGCCAGTTGTTCAAAACTAACGACGTCGTTAGTTAACGTATCGTTAAAACTTTGATCATTAAATATGGCAAATATGCTGAAATTTTTGCTGAAAAAAATGTGAGCAGCTTTTGCAGACGCAAAAGCTGCTCACATTTTTTTCAGCAAAAATACCAAAATTTACAATATTGTGCTTGCTAGAAGAGTTAACAATTTGACCATTAACGAGCTCATTAAGCTAAAGATGCTTTGAACAACTGGCCCCAGATGGCAACTTTAATGCAAGCATCGATATTTCACCATGACCTACATAGCATGGTTTACAGACTTTGTGCCCCAACAGGCACAATTTGGCTTTCAGCAGAATTCTTACACCCATGTAAACTCTACTTTTTACAGAAAAAAAAACTTGGGCATACAGGGATATATGTTTCCTGTTTTTTTTACTCCAATACATGGACTTTGGTTACTTTGTAGAACTGCCACATTATACTGCATGAAACCCGATGTTTTTATGTAATGTCACTTCATTGGCTGGCAGATAGTTTTATGCAGCTGGTAACGCTTCAGCGCTTTATTCAAATAGAATAATTTTTTAGAGGAACAAGTAAATATGTGCATTAGATTGGAGTAACTGTATTAAAAATTGTCATTTGGGGAGGTAAATCATTGGTTTTATATTGGCAAATTCCATTAAGGAAATTTTTGGATGTAAAACCCCCAATTTGCCTCCCCAATTAACAATTTTCAATACAGTTATCCCCTAAAGAAGCAGATAATTTAGAAATGATTAAATATATGGGCTTCATGATGCTTCCACGCAGAGCTGAATCCGGCCCGCACACTAGTACTGGTAAACCGCTTAGAAGATCTAAGCCTGTCCAGGAACCGCGGTGGCCCCCGCCCATAGGGGCTTGAAGAAATATATGGGCTGCATGATGCTTCCACGCAGAGCTGAATCCGGCCCGCACACTAGTACTGGTAAACCACTTAGAGGATCTAAGCCTGTCCAGGAACCGCGGTGCGAGGCAGACCGTCCATGCTTATAAACCCTATTGGTTTCATTGGGCGACAGGGCTTGAGATGTCATTTCATCTCAATGTCGGGTAAAAGTCCCACAAAATTGGAAGCAACGTCTCCAAAATGACCTTTACAGTGTTGACGGGGACGTTAAACCTCAATTCAACCAACCAACCAGGAACCGCGGTGCGAGGCGGACCGTCCATGCTAATAAACCCTATTGGTTTCATTGGGCGACAGGGCTTGAGATGTCATTTCATCTCAATGCCCGGTAAAAGTCCCACAAAATTGGAAGCAATGTCTCCAAAATGACCTTTACAGTGTTAATGGGGCCGTTAAACCTCAAATCAAACAAACAAAAGAAATGATTAAAACACCAATAATAGTTGAGATTTATAATGAATTTGAGCAGGACAGTGTCAACAATTGATGCTGTTAAAATATTTTTGTATAGGACAATTAAAATATTTTTTTTGCAGGACAAAAGCATTGTAGTGTTTGAAACTATTATACCCTTTTCAGTTTCTTTTTGCATAGAATGTTGTTGCATCACAACCTCATTATGTATGTTATAACACAATTTTGGATAAAACACGGTTTCAAGATGGATCCCAAAAATGTATAGAATATATAGAAAAATGACCATAAATGGTCATTTTTCTATATAATCTAAACATTTTTGTTCAGATATAACACGGTTGTATAGCTTGTTTTGTTTGTATTGGAGTTTAACTGTCCAGTCAACACTATTTTAGGTCATTTTTGAGCCGGTCAGTTTACCTTTCTACACTTTTCCTGGGTAGGCTTATATGTAAGCGGTTAACCAGTACATTGCGAATTCTTTTGCCAGAAACTGACAACTGCCCTTCTTGAATCAGCGGAAGGGAGACAATGACCGTAGAAAAGATTTCATGATCAATCTCCACGAAAGAATGTTTCCAACTGGCAGGTATCGAACCTGCGTCCTCCTTATTACCAGTCAGACACACATCCGACTGTGCTACAGAGGCCGGCTAACGGTTGTTTAGCTAACACAGTTTCTGCTTTGGACCCCATTAATAGTGTTATAAAGAGTTGTGATGTAACATGTTTTTCTTCATTTCTGTTTCAGACCAGTAAAAAGAAGGCTGGCGTTATAGGAAATAAGCCAAAAATCGTGAAAGGCAAGAAACCCAAATCAAAAAAGACATAAGGGTTGGAGAAAATCTATAGGTCACGTCTATTTTCAAATTGATTGCATGGATGTATTAGGTTATGATGTGCCGCGGTTGTGAGAGAGGCTAAAAGAAGAAAAATAGCAAAAAAAAAAAAAAAAATCAAGACTGAATGGCTATAGCTGTCTTTATACAGTTCATCACGAAAACATGCCTATATAATTTTGACCCCCTTGAACCCTACGTTTATAAAGTAAAACTGGGATTTACAGGGGTAAACCTTATTTTTGTTATTTCTGCTTTTGAGTAGAAATAAGAAAATATCAAGGCAGTTCTAACGAGTACCCACATTCTATATTTTGAGCAGAAATACATAAAATATCACAATTTTTCATCTTAACTCTTATCATGCTGTTCACAACAACCCCTATCTTTGGAAACAGTGTAGATCCAGATCAGATGGCTTCTGAAGAAGCCATCTGATCAGGATCTACACTGTTTGACATTCAGTTTATGAATTTGTAGGAATAAATTACATCAAGTAAGTCAGAAATGGGTGTGGCTAAACTGAATATTCAGCAAGAGAAGGGTTAAAATTTTCATTTTTTCGGCAGTTAATTTTGCAATGTATTTGTATAGGCGTTTTTTCGTAATGTGAACTTCCAATAACTCAAATATCATCACGTGAACAAGTCCGTGAAATGAACACCCCTTACACCCCACTTTATATAGAGAAAACTGGGGTTTACGGGGGTAAACAATATTTTTCTTATTTCTGCTCCAAGGCATAGGTTGTGGGTACTCGTTAGAACCGCCTCAATGAGGCGGTTCTAACGAGTACCCACAACCTATGTCTGCAGTATAAATAAGAAAAATATCACAGATTTTCGTCAGAAAAGTAGCCATTTTGGTGATATAAAAATTGCACTATAACGCACGGGTGTGTTATCGTAATGTTTGAGACCACAAAAAATAGGGGTAGTTCAAACTTTGGAGGTTTAATCCTAGCACCAGATCATGGGGCACAATTTAGGGATCACTAAAGGTAATTTATATGATCGTCTGTAAAATAAAGGTATTTTTTTGTGTACTCATTAGATTCGCCTCATTGAAAAATTTAGGTATGTTGTGTGTACTCATTAGAATCGCCTCATTGACATACCTTCAGTAGATGAAAACAGGAATACCTCCTTAACCCATTGCATGCGGGAAACCCCTAAAGGGGTACCTTGGCAAACAGTGCAGGCCCAGATCAGACCCTGCAGAATGTGGCAGACGCCGCAGAATGTGGCATCTGATCAGGGCCTGCACTCTTTGCTAACAGAATTTTCCGTCAAAAATAGAATAAAAACGAAAAAATAGGCCTGCCACACCTTATATGGCAAATGGATTCGTTCAACATATAGCAATGGAAGAGTCCACCAGCATACAATGGGTGAAAATAAGCATATATATGAATATCTGCAGCTATTGGAAGAATTGCAAATAAGCCTTTTGGTTTCATTGTCGTCAGGGCTTGAGATGTCATTCCATCTCAATGTCTGGTAAAAGTCCCACAAAATTGGAAGCAACATCTCCAAAATGACCTAAATAGTGTTGACGGGGATGTTGATCCTCAATTCAAAGAAACAAATAGTGGAATTTTATTGTATTCATTAAAATATGCAAACTGAACAACAAACAGTGTAGATCCTGATCAGATGGCTTCTTCAGAAGCCATCTGATCTGGATCTACATTGTTTGTAAATGTAGGGGAAATAACCTGAAAGGAAAAACAAAAATACTTAAAAATCCTTCATACGCATAAGTTCTAAGATAGCTTTTCCTTTCTCTTGCTTTGTGGTTTTGTGTTTGTTCATTGTTCGTCAGAATACAACCAGTTAAAGCCCAACTTCCATGACTTTGAGCTGTCATTCTGGTTAAAAAACAAAACAAACAAAAAAAACTTCTTTTGCGTCTTGAAAATTTTGGATATAGAAACTAGAGGTATGGTACACAAAGGTGCAGATCAGGCCTTTGTTGTCCACAATTGATAAAAAAAATATTTTCTCATGACCTGGATCACATGATAATTTCTGCTCTAAACATAGAATGTGGGTGCTCATTGGAATCTCTTCATTGAGGTAGTTTTGATGAGTACTGACAATTCAGTTTTTTTGGGGGAGAAATACAAAGAATATTAATGGATCTTCATTATATGGTGGCCCCCGCCCATTGGGGCTTGAAGAAATATATGGGCTGCATGATGCTTCCAAGCAGAGCTGAATCCTACCCAGACGCGAGTACTGGTAAACCGCTTAAGAGGATCTAATCCTGCCCAGGCAAAGCGGTGTGAGTGTCGGACTGTCCATGCTTATAAACCCTATTGGTTTCATTGGGCGACAAGGCTTGAGATGTCATTTCATCTCAATGTTGGGTCCCACAAAATTGGAAGCAACGTCTCCAAAATGACCTTTACAGTGTTGATGGGGAGGTTAAACCTCAAATCAAACAAAAAAAAAAATCATTATATGGGCCTGTTAATGTATGTTTAATACTTTGAAACAGCTTTATTTATGGTGGAATCATGAAAAAATGAATGACATACAGTAGAACTTCGATTGCTCGAACACCGATGGTTCGTTCACCATGGATGAGTCGAACACATTCTTGAGTCCCTAGCAAAATCCTGTACATAAGAAATAGTGGGGGATAATTAAGAAGATTTTAGTCTTTTATCTTGCAAATGTATGCTGTGTGTACTCATTAGAATCGCCTCGATGAGGGGATTCTAATGAGTACACACAGCATACATATTCATTATCGAACGCCAAAAAGGTGTGTAAAAGTATCTCATTATGCCTCCTGACAGTAACCTCTGTGGCTCGAACAACCCCTGTCTCGAACAGATTTTCGAGGTCCCAAAGGTGTTCGAGCCATTGAAGTTCGACTGTAGTTCCACATAAGGAGTAGTAATGAGGAGCTGTTTTGGAGTTTAAATGGCCCAGTCAACACTTTTAAGGTCATATTGAGCCGGTTGGTTTACCTATCAACACTTTTCCTGGGCAGGCTTATACGTAAGCGATTAAGCAGTACAGTGCACATTCTTTTGCCAGAAACTGACAACTGCCCTTCTTGAATCAGGGGAAGGGAGAGAATGAGTGTTTGAGTTTTATGCCTCACCAACAGCTAAGGTCATACGGAGACAGGACCTGGGTTTAAAGACTCATCTGAAAGTCTGGAGAAGCCCGCGGCTTGATCCTGCGACCCCTGGTTTACAAGGCAAGTAGTATAACCACTGCTCCACAGAGAAGAGATTGATCGTAGAAAAGATTTCGTGATCAATTTCTATGAAAGAACTTTGCTGCCAAGCAGGTATCGAGCCTGTGACCTCCCGATCACCAGTCAGACGTGGATGGAGTAATGAGGCTAATCGAGGGATAATTTTTTTTTTATCATTAGAAATATATGTTGTCGGTACTTGTTAGAATCGCCTCAGTGAGGCAATTCTGCCAAGAACCCACAACATGTGGCTTTACTCTTGTCCTGCTGAATATTTAAATATGCCACACCCATTACTGATTATCAACCGAACAGATTACTTCATGCAAATTATTGCAACAAATTCACAATCTGAATGACAAACAATGTAGATCCTGATCAGATGGCTTCTTCAGAAGCCATCTGATCTGGCTCTTCATTGTTTGAAAGATAAGGCATATCTGGGTTCAACAGGACAAGGGTTAATGGAGAAATGAGAAAATTTTTTCAAGTGGATAAGAATGCTATCTCTTAATCATTAGGTCTCTCACCACTATGGGTTCAAGCCTTGCTGTGTGGTCAAATGTAAGATGCCAAGTTTGCAATGGAAGGACAGGTGTTTTTCTCTGTGTACTGTGTTTTTTTTTCAAACATCTGGTGGGCCTTTTATGGTGGGCTCGAAATAATGGAAATAATCTTGAAAGGGGCCATAAAACAGAAGAACAAAATCCTTAAATTAGCCTATTTTCTTTTCCTCATACGCTGAATGAGAATATTCACTTGTTTCTAAATGTGTTCATAAGGGTCCAGTTCTTCAAAACCTTTTTAGCTTAACAAGCTCGTTAGTGATCAAATTGTTAACCATTCTAGCAAGTACAATATCTAAAATTTTGTTATTTTTGCTGAAAAAATGTGAGCAGCTGCTTACATTTTTTCAGCAAAAATATTAGTATTTTCGCCATATTGAATCACCAAAGTTTTAACGATACATAAGCTAACAAAGTCGTTATTTTTGAACAACTGGCCTCTGTTGGTATGTGTTCCCACTGGGCATTGAAAAATCATGAAATGACAACCATGAAAAAACTGTCAGCCAAGTCTATACACACTGATCAGTTGTTTCTGACCTATGGAATTCGTTGATCACATGTGATACAACACAAGTCTTGAGTACATGTATGTAGTCAAGCGGTAGCTATCACATTGGTTGTACATTTCTTCATTTGGAAAACATGTAAGTCTTGCATATAGATTTAATCATTACAATAACATGCGCGTGCCATATTGCATTCATTCATACAGTAGAACTTCGATGGCTCGAACACCAATGGCTCGTATATCATGACAGAGTCGAACCCATTCTTGAGTCCCTAGGGAATTTCTCTTCATAAGAAATAGTGCAGGATAATTAAGAAGATTTTCGACTTTTATCATGTATGCTGTGTGTACTCATTAGAATCGCCGCGAGGCGATTCTAATGAATACACACAGCATATATTTTCATTAAACAACATCGAAAAGATATTCCAAAAGTAACCCTGTTCTGCCTCTTGGCAGTTACCCTCAGTGGCTCAAACTACCCCTGTCTCGAACAGATTTTCGTCGACTCAAAGTTGTTCAAGCGATTGAAGTTCCATTGTATTTCCGAAACAGTTATTTTCTGATAAAAATTCGTGATATTTTTCTTATTTATACTCCAGACATAGGTTGTTAGTAATAATCAGCTACCAACAACCTATGTTTTTGAGCAGAAATAAGAAAAATAATGTATTCTTGCTGTTCACAACAACCATCTGATCAGGATCTACACTGTTTTAAATTCAGTTTATGAATTTGTAGGAATAAATTTCATCAAGTAATCTGATTGGTTCAAAGTCAGAGATGGGTGTGGCTGAAATAAATATTCAGCAAGAGAAGGGTTAACACCAATTTTCTGTATATAAAGTTGGGTTTACAGGAGTGCTCATTACAAATTCTTGTTAACGTGGTGTGTACATTTCATCATAAAAAATACATGAATAATCATTGTGGGTCTTTTGAAGGCATATGCATGTAATAATAACATCCATAGTATGTATAGATTTATTTTCTGTTTGACAGCGGTAGTTAAAAAAGCTTGTTAGCAAAAGATTTAAAATATGATTATGTTTTGATTTTAACATTGTTATGATCATGCTTCTGGTTGATTCCATGTCTGTTTATGATGCATAAATTTGTGTTTTTTTTTGTTTGTTTGTTTTTTTCTCGTTTTATACAATGTTTCTATAACTTAATGGTTCATAGATCCCTTACCATCCTGAACCTGGATATATCCATTAACCCTTGACCTGCTGAATATTTTGATCTGCCACACTCACTACTGATTATCAACCAATCAGTTTACTTGATTCAAATTATTCACTATCGGAATGACAATGTAGATCCTGATCAGATGGCTTCTTCAGAAGCCATCTGATCTGGATCTACATTGTTTCAAAGATAAGGCATATCCAGGCTCAGCATGGCAAGGGTGTGAGAGGGGAGGCAAATCAGCATATTTGGTTAGAGTAACCTCCCTTTAACAAGCACCTTAAATATTTTAAAATATATCAATAAAACTGTGACAACACCAGAAATTTTTGTAGCACTTAAAATCCAGGATTCCTGTTTGATTATGTGTTGAATAGGTTTTCAATGATATGTTAAATTAACCCTTATCTTGCTGTTCACGACAACCCCTATCTTTACAAACAGTGTAGATCCAGATCCGATGGCTGTTCAGGCTCTACACTGTTTGGCATTCAGTTTATGAATTTGTGGCAATAAATTACATCAAGTAATTTGATTGGTTGATAGACAGAAATGGGTTTGGCTTAAATGAATATTCAGCAAGATAAGGGTTAAAAATATTATACTGTATAAGTTCAAAAGCATTCAGAAATTTATCATTGTGATTTAATATTACTTGTATATTTGTGATTTAATATTATGGTATAGTAGTCGCAGATAAGATTGACTAGGCAGAGCTATCGTTTGCACCTGCCTATCAAGTCTCCCATTTAACACAAAGCTACATGACTGTATGGTGTTTGTTTTGTTTTGTTTGAATTGGGGTTTAACATCCCCGTCAACATTTTTAGGTAATTTTGGAGACGTTGCTTCAAATTTTGTTGGACTCTTACACGACATTGAGGTGAAATGACATCTCAAGCCCTGTCGCCCAATGAAACCAGAAGCCTTATATGCACTGGACGATCTGACTCGCACCACTTTGCCTGGGCAAGCTTAGTCTTTCTAAGCAGTTTACAAGTACTTGTGTGTGGTCAGATTCAGCTCTGGGTTGAAGCACCATGCAGCCCAATCTATTTCTCCAAGCCCCACATGTATGGTGTATATGGCCATTTGGTCCACTTCCAAAAAGCATGTGAAAGGCACTCCAGTGACTCTACAGAATCTTCTTGTGGACTCAGCGATTTTGACATATATTGGCAACACCCAAACTATCCAGCCCTGCTCATCTTATCTGTGACTACATCACTTGTATGTAAAGCATTCTAACGAAAAATTTAAAGTCAGAATCTTTCTTTCATGAAGATTGATCATGAAATTTTTTCTACAGTCATTCCCTTGTGCTGATTCGATAAGGTCAGTTGTCAGTTTTGGGCAGAAGAATGTGGACCACAATTTTAAAGCTTGTTTCCCCATATTTACAAGAAAGGATGTGTCTAAATTCAAAGATCAGCTCGAAATAAGTGAAATAATATTAAATAAGAAACTCTGTTGAGCACAAGAGCCTGTATCTTTAAAAACAGTGTAGATCCAGATCAGATGGCTTCTGCAGAAGCCATCTGATCAGGGTCTTCACAATTTGTCATATACAGTCAAACTTCATCAACTCAAACATCCTTGGGACCATAAAAATTTGTTTGAGCTATTTGTTGTTCAAACTACCGAGGTTTAATCATACTACCAGGTCTGGAGACAAAATTTGGATCACTTTTTACGATGTTCTATAAAATAAAGGTTTGCTGCGAGTACTCATTATATTTGCCTTATTGTTTTCCGATCCAGCATGGAGTCAAAAAAGTGCAGATGGAAAGGCAAATAATGTAGACCCTGATCAGACTGATCTCTGCCTGCAATGTTTGCGTAAGCCTGTCTATCTCAAGCCTGTCTCAATACTTAAGATCATTACGATAATTCCTTTTCTGCCTCATGACATGGGGCTATAAATAACAGCCAGTGGCAGGAACTACCCCTACCTCAAACAAATTTTTATGGTACCAAGTATGTTCAAGCCATTGGAGTTGACTATAAATCTTACATCACAAACACTTTAAAATACTTTAGTTAGTAGGGTTGACGACACAGTTGCTGCAAGATAGTGTGATTATGATACAGAAGAAGTTTGATGCCTCAAACACTGATTGTTTGTTTACCATGGCTGAGTCAAACCTGTTTTTAGGTCCCTATGGATTACCTTTACAAAAGTAGTGTGGGATAATAAAGGAGATTGCAAATGTATGCTGTGTGTACCCATTAGAATAGCCTTGAGGCGATTCTAATGAGTACACACAGCATACATTTTTATTATAGAACACCGAAAAGATGTCCACAAATTAACCCATTATGCTGCCTGGCAGTAACCCTCAGTGGTTTGAACTATCACTGTTTCGAGCCATAGAAAGAAGCCTCCGTGGTGTAGTGGTGACGCTACTTGCCTTGTAAACCAGGGATCGCAGGATCGATCCCGGGCTTCTCCAGACTTTCGGACGAGTCTTTAAACCGAGGTCCCATCTCCGTATGACCTTAGCTGTTGGTGGGATGTAAAACTCAAACACTCACTCACTCGAGCCATAGAAGTTCGACTCTACATTGTTCAAAATGTTTTTGGCTCCATTTTCTAAGTGTCTCATATCCATTATAGTGATACATTAAACACTGTTATTAAGAGACGTATGTACGTGTAATTCGTTGGGATTAAAATGTGTTCATATTATACATGTATATTTGTGTGCAATGATATCCTACTAGAATAATGGCCAGGAAAGTTCAGATTCTTAAATGAGCAAGTTCAGACACTTCAGACTCTTAAATGATGAGTTCAGACATTTAAATAAGCAAGTTTAGATGCTTAAATGAGCAAGTTTAGATACTTAAATGAGCAAGTTATAAAACACTTAAATGAGTGAGTTCAGACACTTAAATAAGCAAGTACTTATATAAACATATTCAGATACTTAAATAACTAGACTTTGCTTGATTTTACAATTAATCCATTTGTCCTTAGGCCCCTGCCCAGTGGGGCTTGAAGAAATAGATTGGACAGCATGATGCATCCATGCAGAGCTGAACCGACTGATGGATGCAGAGCTGAAACCGACCGCACATGAGTACTGGTAAAAAGCTTAAGAGGGTCTAAGCCGGCCAAGGCAAAGTGGTGCGAATCATACTGTCCCCGCTTATATAAACTCTTCTTGTTCGTTTGGGCTCCAGGGCTTGAGATGTCATTTAATCTCAATGTTAGGTAAAAGTCCACAAAATTGGAAGCAACTTCTCCAGTGTTGACGGTACTTAAAACCTCAATTCATACAAAAATCAGCTAATCCTTTCAGAGCCATTAAATGAGGTGTGGGGGGGGGGGGGCTATTAGAAAATCCAGAACCATTAAATGAGGGTTGCCGTCAGAAAACCTGTTTTAGTGCATTTGCAACCAACAAAGGTGCAGATCAGACCGCATTTGTGCAGTCTGATCTAGGGCTGGCTAATCGGCGCTGAAAAGCTAATCGATTATCAGTCATGTCATTGCGATCTATAATCATTTAGTAATCGCTATGGTTTTTGTCAATATTTTACCTGTCTGGCTTTCTGTCTGAGCATGACTCTTACCATATGTTGCACTTTACCATATGTATATTTGAACAGACAGGCATGAGCAAACAGTGTAGACCCAGATGAGACGCCGCAGAATGCGGCGTCTCATCAAGGTCTGCACTGTTTGCCACTCATCCAGCTATTTTAGACATAACTTTGTGTAGTAAATTGTACCTATCAAGTTATCGATTAAAAGCAAATCAGCAATGATAAAAAGGGGGAGTTCCAAATCTGCCCACGCACAGATTTTCTTGAAACTTCAATTGTTGTTTACTTGAGGACTATCAACTATATATATAACTTTGTTTCATTTGATAACTTACTATAGGTCTCAGGAGAGCTCCCTGGGGTAGTCCCCTGTAGAGGTCATACACACCTATGAACTTTTCAGTCTTAAATCAATAGGTATGATTATTTTCAAATTTTGTTGCTTTGATTGGCAGCAGAACTCTATAAGGAATAATCTAATACAAAAAAAGTAAATGTGTGTCTATGTCTTTGAATTTTTCTGGTAAATTTGTTTTCCAAATTTCTTCTACTTTTCATGAAAATTTATAAACAGTGAGATTTTCATTATAAGTGTTAGATGTGTTACTGATCTTGTCACCCCAAGATATTGCATATAAAATAGGCCACATATATCCTCTATATAGCAAACAATTTTCAGAAAAGTCAGAAACCGGTAACATTGTTTTTGATTGCTAGATATGGGTTCAGGTCTATTTTTGCGCTAAAACCAGTTGCAATATAAGGGGACAAGATTTCCTTAAAGGGTATTTTTATTGTGTTTTTAATGACCATTTGGTGCCACATTATCATACAAAGCTTAGCATAGGCACTTATGTAATAAAAACTCTCTCCCCACACCACCAGACAGCCCCCCCCAACACACACACACACACACACACACATACACACACACACACACACACACACACACACACACACACAGATACAGGCGTTTTAGTTTGAGAACATACACTAGCAAAGTATACCAGTTCAATCCAAACATTTGAAAGAAAAAAAATAAAATGCATTCATGCACTGTTCATGATAAATGTTAGTTTTGACAGTTTTGCAAAAATGATAATCCTGAATAAATTACATTATGGCAGAATAGGAATGAGACAATAACCCTGTTTTATTTGGTCTTTCTGTATATTTTTAAACCCCGCAATAAAAAGACGCTTGATGTCAGTAATACGCAATGACGTATTGAATCTGCTTAATAAATATCTTGCATTGTCCTATTTGGATTCTTTAATTATGTTTGCTGTTGTCATTCTCTTCTTTAAAATAAAACCGCAGCCAATAAATTGCTAACTGTGAAGGGACAGACTGATTTTTTCCGTTTGTTTGAATGATTGATCGGTCCATGTGTTGGTAATTTTTTCTTACATCACTTGGTCAAAGAGACTCACACTCCGCCCCCCACCAAAGGTTTTGTGAGATCATGAAAAGTATTTTCTGCATTGTTTCTAGGTTCATTATAACTTCTGCAAAAGTCTAAGCTACAATGTCTTAGTCTTCAAAATAAATGCAGAGCTAGTCACACTGTAACTAGTTGTAAAATTGGCATTTGGTATACACTTCCCTAAATGAAATAGATGGAAGGCAAGTTCCTGTAACTAATGCATTTGCTAGCTGATATTATATTTAGATGTTGTAATACCATTCGCATTTTTAGTCATCTGTATGCAGTATTTGTTATCTGTGTTAAGTTTTCTAGCTCTATATTCATCTGTTTGTGCAAATGGCGTAAATCAGCTGTTAGCTGTACTATAAGCATATTTCTGAACCAAAATCTGCAGTTGGCTTTATATTGTTCCATAATACTGATAGCAAATATACTGTTTGCTCTTTTCTTCATCTGAAATAGTTCGAAAGCTGAACTGATTGGTCTTCTCGGTAATACTAATTCAGCTTACTCAAAAAATAACTGGTTGCTTTCTGGATCATATTTAATAATATAAATAAATCACATTTTAGAATATAACTTTCTGACACTGATTTGCACAGCAGGCGACATTTGTTTGTGCTTTAGTCCAGATTTTGCAGGGGGTGGGGGGCATTGTTAGGGTGACAAAAGAGCCAACACAATTGTGTTTCAATTTTGTCTACAGTAATCTGTGTATACAGTGAGCCAAACGATCAGAAAATATTGTCTGTGGTATTATGACATACCTGGCTCAACCATAATAAAACATCATTACTCTTGGCCATTCAAGCAAGCTGTGCCATTCAGGTATGACAATCAGACTTTTCAAACTTTTTAAGCAGACTGCATCAGTTCAGAGAGTCAAGCGATAGAACCATCCATTTTACTTGTTATTTCAACAATCGTTGTCATAATAAGCTTCAGCAGGCTTTAGGATTACATTAAATGCAAAAACGCCTGTTAAGAATTGAAATATATTTTCAATAAAATCCGATTGAATTGTTAATGAGCGCCCAAAATGAATTGTGTTTTTGGTGTTCTCAAGGGTACCATAACTGATTCAAATGCTGATTAAATGAGCTCGTACTACACAATCAAGGTTTAAACATACATATATTCATGTGTATATATATATTAGTGAACAATTTCTCGAATGAAAATGTTATACCATATCTACAAATGGTTTGAAAAAAAATCTGACCACTACTATTCAATGTTCAAATGCACTATGTTACCGGTCTCAGATTTTCAAGAAAGTTTGACAAAATGTTCCACATATAAATGGGCAATTTTCATATTAAAATGATGGGGTGACAAGAACTGCAACAATGTGAAATCAAAAGTCATACATACTCCAAAAGATTTTATGGATGTGAAATCCGGGGTCTGCTCCATATGAAATTGATCATGGTCTATAGAACTTCAACTGAACAATAGCAAATGTGATACAAAAATGATCACAAATGACTACAAAGATGCCTGAGAACATAATAACTCCAAAACATAAGAAGCTGTTACGTATATATACACTCGTTTGAGGGTACCCCTATTTTCGGAAGTGGAAATAAACAAAACATTGTAGATTTATGTTGAAAACAGATATGAGAGTGAAATAGCTAAGTAATGAACAGTCATTTACCAGGCATTAATTATGCACAATATCATGGAAATCTGTGCGTGGGCAGAACCCTATGGAAATTTACTATAGGCTGGAACTCCCCCTTTTTGTGGAGTTTATCGATTGAATATTCGATTATACATATCGATTGAATAATCAATTATACCATTAATCGTGTCAGCCTTAGTCTGATCTGCACGTTTGTGTTTGCTGCTTGGACAGTACGAGACCTAGTTTCATTATCTAATATTTCAAGCTTCTTACTTATCTGTGTAACAGAGCAGATAGATTTGAGTTTAACAGGTCAAAAACCCCAAGACAGGTTTTCTTGGGATATGGCTTTATAGCTCTGAACAGATGAAGCCATAAAACGCCCATCACCACTATTGTCGTCTGCTTTGCCCTCTTCCAGTTACGTTAAAAGTATTTTTTTGCAAGCAGTGTGGACCCATATTAGACTGCTCCTGTTGGAGCAGTCTGATCTGGGCCCACACTGTTTGCCTGTATGCAAAATCTTTTTTTAAAGCTTTGCAAAAAAATTTAGCAGACGAAATAATCAGAATGACATTTTCAGATGTTGTGATATCAAAATAGATACAGTATTTGCCCTAAGTATGCAGACACCGTAATTCCTTTCCATACTAATTCTAAAATTTTAAAAAGTATAATTTACTTCCCAGTGTTGCGTCTAAAACGTTACGATAACACACCCGTGCTACATTGTGCACTTTTTTCACATCTCCAAAATGGCTACTTTTCTAATGAAAATCTGTGATAATTTTCTTATAAAACTGCAAACATAGGTTGTGGGTGCTCGTTAGAACTGCCTCATTTAGGCGGTTCTAACGAGTACCCACAACCTATGTCTTAGAGCAAGAATAAGAAAAAGTATACCCCCGTAAACCCCAGTTTTCTCTATATAGAGTGGGGTATAGTGGGGGGGGGGTCTTCATTTCACGGACTTGTTCACATGATGATAAACAAGATGAATGGCAAACAGTGTAGACCCTGATGAGATGCCATATTTCTTTACCATACTCATTCTGAAGTTTGAACAAGTACAATTTACAACATGTTGTGTCAAAAATAAACAGGATGAATGGCAAACAGTGTAGACCCTTATGAGACACCACATTTCCTTACCCTACTCATTCTAAAATTGGAACAATTACATGTGTCTAAAATAAACTGGATGAGTTCAAAGCAGTGTACACCCTGAGACACAACAGAATGTGGCATTACCATCTGGGCCTTAATTACATAAATGCATATGTAATGGCATGTTCAGCTGGCTAAGAGCTACAAAGCCTAGTGGCTCAGTGTATCTAACTGGTGGTCACAGGTTGTTAGCCACTGGGATTGGCTGTATTCTTTCATTCTCCCTTCTGCTGTTTTAACCCTTGTCCTGCTGAGCCCGGATATGCCATATCTTTGAAACAATGTTGATCCAGATCTGAAGAAGCCATCTGATCAGGATCTTCATTGTTTGCCATCCAGTTTATGAATTTGTTGCAATAATTTGCATCAAGTAATCTGATTGGTTGATAATCAGTAGTGGGTGTGGCATATATGAATATTCAGCATGACAAGGGTTAAGGAGGGCAGTTGTCATTTTCTGGCACAGTACTGGTTAACTACTTACATATATGTCTGCCCAGGTAAGGTGTGGTAAGGTAAACTGACTGGCTTGTTATGACCTAAATAGTGTTGACTAGGCCATTAAACTTCAAACCAACAAGTTAATACAGGAAATGATTCACATAAGCGCTTTGCTTTCCCAGTCTGCGGATTCAAGTAGGACAGTTGTTAGTCGCAAGTAATGTGCACTGTACTGGTGCCTGCCAAGGAAAATTTGGGTTAGCCCAGCATCACCTCAATTGGGCTCAAAAGCAGAAATCATGTAAGTTAAACAAGTTATATCCAAACAAAAATGTATAGATTAGATTATGAAGATTAAGTGTCATTTTCCTATATAAACTAGTTTTGGAATCATCTTTAAATTGTGTTATATCCAGAAACTCTTATAATGAACAGTTCTATAAAGTGTTTGAGGTGTATGAAAAACTGGCGAGTTTTTTTTTTCTGGAATATTCATCAAATACTTCCAAGTCCTCAACTCATTGTTGAATAATAACTGCTACATTTGTTTGTTTGATTTGAGGTTTAACATCCCCCTCAACACTATTTAGGAGACGTTGCTTCCAATTTTGTGGACTTTTACCCAACAATGAGATGAAATGCCATCTGAATCCCTGCCGCGTAATGAAACCAATAAGGTATATAAGCATGGATGGTCTGACTGGCACCGCTTTGCCTGGGCATACTTAGATCCTCTAAGTGGTTTACCAGTACACACGTGTGCGGTCGGATTCAGCTATGCATTGAAGCATCATGCAGCACATTTATTTCTTCAGGCCCCGATGGGTGGGGGCCGTGGTGTATTAAAAACGAGAGATTTTTTTCCTGATTATTCATTAATCCATTTAGTACCGGAAAGCCCATAACGGGTACCAGGGCAAACAGTGCAGGCCCAGATCAGACGCCGCAGAATGCGGCGTCTGATCAGGGCCTACACTGTTTGCAAAAAGTTTATCCATTTTCCAAATCAGTTTTGAAGAAAACACAACCTGACACCCCTAAATATTGAAATGGACTCCTGCTGTATATAAGGAGGAAGATTCCATTTGGTACAAAAAGGGTTCATGCTTCTTCTAGGTCCTCAAATAGACAACTGCTACATAAGCATTCATTTTGTTTCACATAGTGATGTACATGTTATACAGGAATCCAGTTTTGAACTCAGTCTTTCAGCTGTCAACAGGTCTGAGAGTTTAGCTATTTCTAAAGACTGTCCATAAAAATAAAGACAGTCTTTAAATTTTTGGACTCACGTCTCTCTAGAAAGCAATGCAAATCGTAAGAATTTTCAAAAATTCAAAAATCGCAGAATTTGTATTATATAAACTTATCCGTTACATGATCAATTGCATACACAGAAAGTTTTGTCTCAAACTGTTGTCTACTTTTTGAGTATTTATATAAAACGTCTACGGAAGATATGCTTGTTTAGCTTTTCTCCCTTCATGTACTTTACAACAAGTGTGCCACGCATTAGGTGAAATATTTCATTGTTTATAGTGTTAAGGGAGAAAACCTGAACTACACAGAATCAATATTTAAGTTCTTGAATTATTAATCAACAAGACAACGGATCATACTCAGTTTTCAGCTACGCGCAGATTGTCATGTAATAAAGAAGGTTGCGTAACACATGTACTGCGATTTTAGAATTTTTGAAAAGTCTTACGATTTTCATTGCTTTCTAGAGACACATAAGTCCATAAATTTAAAGACTGTCTAAATAGCTAAACTCTCAGACCTGGTCAACACTCTGACCTAGGTCTTCACTGTTTGCATCGGAGCAAAAATCTTTGTGACCCAAATAAAATAAAGAATGAATCATTTGTGGTATTTTTAAGGTGCATTATAGGGTCAGAATTTTTAGGGTAAATATGGTTAATCTTTCTTGTTATGGCATGATTAAACTCGAAGGCATGGGATCATTATACAACTAGTTCATACCTTTCTGTGAGAGCCAAAACTGTTTTATCAGCCCTGAGGTGCTGTGGACAACCTGTTGAAACATTGCTATCACCTGTGCTGGTCAACTATTGCCTGAATCCGAAGGCCGAGGTGTTCCTCAGGTGTTCCTCAGCACCTCTCGTTTTTTGTTTGATTTGAGGTTTATAGTCCCCGTCAACACTGTAAAGGTCATTTTGGAGACGTTGCTTCCAATTTTGTGGGACTTTTACCCGACATTGAGATGAAATGACATCTCAAGCCCTGTCGCCTCAACACCTCTCGTATAATAATGGGTAGTAAACAGAATCAGTTAATGAATAGTTATGTCTCAATTTTCATTTATGGCGCAACTTCTGAACTGTGGGCTATGGTCATGGTAATATGGAATTATGTCACAATATACAGTCGAACTTTGATGGCTCGAACCACTTTGGGACCATGAAAATTTGTTCGAGACAGCAGTAGTTCGAGCCACAGAGGGATACTATTATTGCCATACCAGGAGGCATAATGGAGATAATTGTGGCTATCTTTTCGATGTTCTGTATTATAAATGTACGTTGTGTGTACTCATTAGAATCGCCTCATAGAGGCGATTCTAATGAGTACACACAGCATACATTTGCAAGATAAATGAAGAAAATCTTACTAAATTACCCCTATAATATATTTGGAGGGACTCAAGAACGGGTTCGACTCATCCATGGTAAACGAGCCATCGGAGTTCGAGCCATCAAAGTTTTACTGTAGTGGAATTGATAGTGCTTGTAGTGTGTTAGTTATAGCTAGACATTCCGAGAGTCTGTGCTCTGTGTGTCCAGTATTTATGATCTGTTGTTATCATGTATTAAATGTTATGTATATACTATTTTCTTAAAATTACTGGAATAAAAGAACTCTAATCAGGCAGCTCTGTTTTTACCTGAAAAACCTTGGGTTGTGAGAAATCCCTGCATTATCAACACCATGCAATAAATATCCTTGTAATTCCCTCTTTATATAATATAGGGTAAAGTGGGTTTTGTGTTACTGTAATGATCCTAAGTATTGGAACAGACAGACTTAAGCAAACATTGCAGACCCAGATCAGACTGCTCCTGAAGGAGCAGTCTGATCAGGGTTGGCACTGTTTGGTATTTTGTCGGCACCTTTTGGACGCCTTGCTGGATCATGAAACAAATTTGTTAAGAATTTAGCAGAATTACAGCAAGTCCATAAGGTGTCCAAATTTTTAGGATTTTTACAGCAGTTTCTGTTCAAAAAACAGGTTTTGTGTTGAGGCCATTCTAATGAGCACCCACAGTCACTTGAGCACGTCACATTCATGCAAGCTTGAATAACACTGGGTCACAGGCAAAGTCACAAGCAAAGTATGTGATCCCCAAATTTGCTCATGTAGGAGGTTAGGTCTGTATCAAGGGAAACTTGTGTAGCTGTCAGTGTTGGGGTGTTCGCCTGCTTTGGCTACAGTAAGCTATAGTAGTTTGCTTGCAACAGGTGCGGATAGGGGATGATTTTTTTTTCTCTATGGAGATTCAGAATTGTTCTGTTCTGATAGACAACTTTGGTTGCCATGGCAACCAAAAGGTTCCATAGACATATAATGGGGAAATGCCTGAGCGATAGCAACTTAATTGTTGTAAAGTTGTAGGTAATGAGGACAGCCATAACATCTTGGACAAGTTCGAATTTGAGGCAGATATTATTCACATGAGAGTTACTAAGCTTTAATCTCCCATAGACTTAACCCTTATCTTGCTGTTCACGACAACCCCTATCTTTGGAAACAGTGTAGATCAAGATCAGATGCCTTCTGAAGAAGCCATCTGATCAGGATCTACACTGTTTGGCATTCAGTTTATGAATTTGTAGCAATAAATAACATCAAGTAATTTGATTGGATGATAGAGAGAAATGGGTGTGGCTTAAATGAATATTCAGCAAGATAAGGGTTAAAATGGGGAACATGTCTGATAGACTGTGGTTTCATTTTTGATAGAAACTTAATCAAACTTTTGGTTAACAGTCTCGGTCAAGTTTGATTTTGGCCCAGTTTTGGCTATTGGCATGTCATTTATAGACTAGGATAGTGATTTCATTTTTGATGGAAACTTCATCATCGTCCTTGAGGAAACTTCATCGTCCTTGATAATGAGGACAGCCATTAAATCTTGGACGAGTTTGATTTTGGGTCATATCAGACCATTCACACAATGAGTTACTTGCCATTTCGTCTCCCTTATACACATAATGGGAAAAATGTGTGGATGGTAGGGACTTCATTTGTGATCCAATCTTCATCAAACTTGCAAATAACGAGGACATGCATAAAAGCTCACACAAATTCAATTTTGGCCCAGTTTGGACAATTTGCATGAGATTTACCTGCCCTTGAGGGCCCCTTAGACTTAGTAAAAATGATGTCTGGTTAATAGTGATTTCATTACATGCAGGTATTGAGGACTGTCATAAACTCTTGAATGAATTTGATTTTGGGTCAGATTGGACAATTCACATGAGAAATCATTCTGCTCTGATATCCAAGATGGCTGCCAGTGACATTATTGTCATCAAACTTGCAAATAACAAGGACAAAATCTTGCACAGTTCAATTTTGATCAAGTTTTGACTATTTGTACGAGTTACCTGCCCTTGAGAGCACGTCAGATTTGTAGAAAATTAAAATTTTGTCGGGATGATAGCAATTACTTTTATTTTTAGCTCACCTGAGCACTTGTGCTCAAGGTGAGCTTTTGTGATCAGTCTTTGTCCGTCGTCCGTGCATGCGTGCGTCAGTCATCAACTTTTGCTTTAAACGACTACTCCAAAACTGCTGGACAGATTTTGAAACAATTTCACAGGAATGTTCCTTGGGTGACTCTCTATCAAAATTGCTCAAATCGTTCTGCTCGGGTGAACAAGATGGCCGCCAGAGCTAAAAATAGAAAAACCTCTAAATGACTTCTCCTTAACCAGTGAATAGATTACAAAATAATTTCACAGGAATGTTCCTTGGGTGACCCTCTACCAAAATTGCTCAAATCGTTATGCTCGGATGAACAAGATGGCCACCAGAGCTAAAAATAGAAAAACCTTTTAAAGACTTCTTCTCCTTAACAAGTGGATGGATTTCAAAATATTTCATAGGAATGTTCCTTGGGTGACCCTCTACCAAAATTGCTCAAATTGTTCCGCTCGGGTGAACAAGATGGCCGCCAGAGCTAAAAATAGAAAACCTTTAAACGACTTCTCCTCTTTAGCTAGTGCATGGAGTATGAAATAATTTCACTGGAAGGTTCCTTGGGTGATCCTCTACCAAAATTGCTCAAACTGTTACGCTTGAACAAGATGGCCACCATAGCTAAAAATAGACAAGAGGGCCCTGATTCGCTCACCTGAATGTCACGGTCTCTAGTACATTCTATTTTTAGCTCTGCTGGCCGTCTTGTTGATCAGAGTGGAACGATCTTAGCTATTTTGGTAGGGTGTCACCTAGGCAACATTCCAACAAGTTTGAATCAAATTGACACAAGGGTTTAGGAAGAGTTCGCATTTGAAGTAAATTTACAATGTTTTTCTATTTTTAGCTCTGGTGGCCATCTTGTTCGCCCCGTTGAACAATTTTAGCTATTTTGGTAGGGAGTCATCTAACTAGCATTCCTGTGAAGTTTGAATCAGATTGGCCTAAGGGTTGAGGAGGAGTTCACATTTTGACAAAGTTTTTCTGTTTTTAGCTATGGTGGCCATTTTGCTCAGAGCGAAATTTGGTAGTGGATCATCTAAGCAACATTCCTATGAAGTTTGAATGAAATTGGCCCAAAGGTAAAGGAGGAGTAGTCGTTTGAAGAATTTTTCTATTTTTAGCTCTGGTGGCCATCTTGTTAGTCAGAGCGGAACGATTTTAGCTATTTCTTTAGGGAGTCACCTACATAACATTCCTGTGAAGTTTGAATCAAATTGGCCCAAGGGTAAAGGAGGAGATCATGTTTGAAGCAAATTTACGATGTTTTTCTATTTTTAGCTATGGCAGCCATTTTGTTCATCAGAGCAGAACCTTTTCAGCTATTTTGGTAGATGGTCACCTGAGCAACATACCTATATAGTTTGAATAAAATTGGCCCAAAGGTACAGGAGGACTTGTAGTTTAAAGATTTTTTTCCATTTTTAGCTCTGGCGGCCATCTTGTTTGTCAGAGCGCAACGATTTTAGCTATTTTGGTAGGGAGTCATTTGGGCAACATTCCTGTGAAGTTTGAATCAAATTGGCCCAAGGGTTGAGGAGGAGTTTGTGTTTAAAGCAAATTTACAATGTTTTCCTATTTTTAGCTATTGCGGCCATTTTGCTCATCAGAGCAATACCGTTTTAGCTATTTTAGTAGAGGGTCACCTAAGCAACATTCCTATGCAGTTTGAATTAATTTGGCCCAAGGGTACAGGAGGAGTTTTCGTTTAAAGATTTTTCTATTTTTAGCTCTGGTGGCCATTTTGTTCACCGGAGCGGAAACGTTTTAGCTATTTTGGTAGAGGGTCACCCAAGCAACATTCCTATAGTTTGAATGAAATTGGCCTTAAGGTACAGGAGAAGTTGTTGTTTAAAGATTTTTTTTATTTTTAGCTCAGGCGGCCATCTTGTTCAGCGGAGCAGAACAATTTTAGCTATTTTTGTAGAGGGTCACCTCAGCAATATTCCTATGAACAGGTCTGAGAGTTTAGCTATTTCTAAAACTGTCCATAAAAATAAAGACAGTCTTTAAATATATGGACTCGTGTGTCTCTAGGAAGCAATGCAAATCGTAAGAAATTTCAAAAATTCAAAAATCGCAGAATATGTATATATAAACTTCTTCATTACATGATGAATTACATACACAGAAAGATTTTTCTCGAATCTGTTGTCTAATTTTCGAGTATTTATACAAAACCGCTACGGAAGATATTCTTGTTTAGGTTTTCCCCTTCATATACCTTACAACAAGTATGCCACGCATCAGGTGACATATTTCATTGTTTATAGTGTAAGGGAGAAAACCTGCACTTCACAGAATCAATTATTTAGTTACTTGAATTATTAATCAACAAGACAACAGATCATACTCAGTTTTCAGCTAAACGCAGATTATCATGAAATAAAGAAGGTTGCATAACACATGTACTGCGATTTTCGAACTTTTGAAAATTTGTACGATTTGCACTGCTTTCTACAGACACGCGAGTCCATAAATTTTAAGACTGTCTTTTTATGGACAGTCTTTAGAAATAGCTAAACTCTCAGACCTGATGAAGTTTTATTGAAATTGGCTCAAGGGTTAAGGAGGAGTTAGCATTTAAAGCAAATTGTTCATGACACACGACGGACGACAGACATTGACCGATCACAATAGCTCACCATGAGCACTTCATGCTCAGGTGAGCTAATAAACCTTTAAACGACTTCTCTTTAACCAGTGAATGTAATTCAAAATAATTTTACAGGAATGTTCCTTGGGTGACCCTCAATCAAAATTGCTCAAACTGTCCCGCTCGGATGAACAAGATGGCCACCAGAGCTAAAAATACATGTATAGAAAATCTTTAAAAGTCTTCTATTCTTTAACTATTGGATGGATTTTGAAATAACTGCACAAGACTGATCCACGTTGGACCTTCTACCAAAATGCTCAAATTGCTCTGCTCAGATGAACAAGATGGCCACCAGGGCTAAAAATAGAAAAAACGACTTCTGGCCCTTAATCAGTGGATAGATTTCGATATAATTTCACAGGAATGTTTCATGGATGACCCTCTATTAAAATTGTTCGAACAATTCTGCTGGGATGAAAAAGGTGGTTGCTAGAGCTAATAATAGAAAAACTTTTAAATAATTTCTACTGCTTAACCAGTGGATGGATTTCAAATTAATTTCATTATGATAACACACCGGTGTGACATAGTGCATTTTTCATATCTCCAAAATGGCAACTTTTCTGATGAAAATCCATGATATTTTTCTTATCAATGCTCAAAACATAGGTTGTTGGTGCTCGTAAGAACTGCCTCATTTAGGCCGTTCTAATGAGTACCCACAACCTATGTCTTAGGAGTAGAAATAAGAAAAATAATGACCCTCTTCCAAAATTGCTGAACCCATTGTGCTTGGATGAACAAGATGGCTAAAATAATGAAAACCTCCTTGGGTCAACCAAAATGCTCAAACCCTCTACTCTACCATATGGTGCCTACAATTTCATTTGTACAATATGGATCAAGTGAGCGAGCCAAGGCCATCATGGCCCTCTTGTTTATAAAGTCTTCATCTGACTTGTCCTTTGGGATCACCAATCCCATTGTGGAACCTTGAAAATATTTGAGGGTGGCTGATGAGGCCTAATTGGCCAAAACTACCTAGTCTTGCCTACAAAACTGTACACTCCATACTTAGTTCTGTGGTGTCTTCTTTGCTTCCAAAGGATAATCCTTTTACAGAACATATTTATGACTGTGTTGACTTTTCACCATCAGGAAACTTATACTTCAAAGCTTATACTTTAAAACAAGTGTTTCAAGATGAACTGGTATAAATGGGTAGCAGTGGTGTAAAAGTCACTGCCTCTCTCACACATGATGACATCTGGAATGAGTTTTTGAGAGAGATTCAAATAAGCTTGAAGTTTTCATCGCAACCCAACTAAAATAAATTAGTATAAACCTAAGATATACAGGTCATTCTTTAAATTAATTGGACTCTTTACATTACCATTCTAACTTTTTTGCTTTCAACATTCTCATAATACTAAAGACCTTTTGATCATCAACCTCTTGATGCTTATGACCCACAAAGCGAGTTGACAAGTCGTTAAACATGATATCATCATCATCATCATCAGACTTGCAGGTAATGAGGACAGCTTTAAAATCTTGGACAAATTCGATTTTGGGTCAGATTAGAGTAGTCACGAGAAATTGTTCTGCTCCTATGTCCAAGATGGCATGGCAGCCATCTTGAAATTCTTTTTATCATATGACGTCGCGTCTGAGAATGTAATAACGCCATGTATTATTTTCGATAATCCACTAGTGGATTAAATATGCAAATTAGCTAGATACGTCCCGTAACGTTACATGTAGGACGTCCTTAATGACGTCGCGTTTACATATGGCGGAATATTGACATTTTTGTAAACAATCGTGAATAAAATGCGTTTTAAATGTCATATGATAAATAGAATCTTGCATTCGTTCTCGTGTATTATTGAATTTATTAAACTCGTTGAGGAAAAGGGATAAAATGCTCGGCAAAGCCTCGCATTTTATCCCTTTTCCTCAACTCGTTTAATAAATTCAATAATACACGAGCACTCATGTAAGATCCTCTATAGACACCATCTGTTCCTGAAACCAAAGTTGGATGGAGCTGAAACGTGATGACAGGCACCAGGGTGACCTCGAGATTCGAGAAATGCTGTCCGATATCCAAGATGGTCACCATGGCAGCCATCTTGGAATTTTTGACACAATATCTCCTCCTGGAGAGAAAGTTCGACTAAGCTGAAACTTGATGGGAGGCATCAGGCAACATGGCGATTCAGAATTGATAAGTCGTTCTGTTCCGATATCCAAGAAGGCTATTCTTTAAACGATATCTCCTCCCAAACCACAAATTGGATTGAACTGAAGCTTGAGGGGAAGCTTTGGCGCCATAAGGAGATTTGCTTAAATTGTTCTCGTCCATCTTGAAATTGTTCCTCCAGAACCGCAAGTCTGATTGAGGTGAAACTTAATCAGGTCTGAGAGTTTAGCTATTTCTAAAGACTGTCCATAAAAATAAAGACAGTCTTTAAATTTATGGACTCGCGTGTCTATGGAAAGCAATGCAAATCTTAAGAATTTAAAAAAAAATCGAAATTCACAGAAAATGTATTTAATAAACTTCGTCGTTACATGATGAATTGCATACAGAGAAAGTTTTTTCTCAATCTGTTGTCTAATTTCCGAGTATTTATATAAGACGGCTATGAAAGATATTCTTGTTTAGGTTTTCTCCCTTCATGCAAGTGTGCCACGCATCAGGTGAAATGTTCCATTGTTTCTAGTGTAAGGGAGAAAACCTGAACGACACAGAATCAATAATTTAAGTTCTTGGATTATTAATCAACAAGACAACGGATCATACTCAGTTTTCAGGTATACGCAGATTATCATGTAATAAAGAAGGCTGCTTAACACATGTACTACAATTTTCGAATTTTTCAAAAATTCTTATGATTTGCATTGCTTTCTACAGACACGTGAGTCCATAAATTTAAAGACTGTCTTTATTTTTATGGTCAGTCTTTAGAAATAGCTAAACTCTCAGACCTGTTAATGGCAGACATTGATTCAGAATTGCAAAAATTATTCTGTTCCAATATCCAAGATGGAATTCCTTTACCAACATCTCTCGAACTGAAACTTGGATTGAGCTGAAACTTGATGGGAGGCATGAGGGCAGTATGGAGTTTCAGAATTGTTTAAACTGTCTCTTGCCAATATCCAAAACAAGAATTCCGCCGAAGGCTATGTCGCGCCTGTGGGGGCGCAAAGTCACCAAACCATGACATTTGGGCCAAGATCAAACATAGATGCTTGCATAAAAGGGTTGTACTAAGTATCATTAATGAAGTTCAAATAATGCTTGAGAAATGAGCTTAACCATTAGAGTGAACGCTAGGGTGGTCGCAATATTTTACAAAGTCAGTGAACCATGAAATATAGGTCAAGGTGAAATATGGATGCTTGCATGTAAGTTGCCATCCCCAGACACAAGTTTGTATGAAGTATCATTAATGAAGCTCTAATAGTTCTTGAGAAATAAACTTGACCATTAGGGTGAACGCTAGGGTGGTCGCAATATTTTACAAAGTCAGTGAACCATGAAATGTAGGTCAAGGTCAAATATGGATGCTTGCATATAAGTTGTCATCCCTAGACACAAGTTTGTACCAAGTATCATTAATGAAGCTCTTACAGGTCTTGAGAAATTAACTTGACCATTAGGTGAACGCTAGGGTGGTCGCGAATGTTGACGCCTTGACGAACAGACGGATGAACAAACGGACAGAAAACCGGGCGCCTATATCAATGAATGCAATGGCAGCCATCTTGAAATATTGTAAAAAACATCTCCCAAACTGAAAATTTGATGAGCTGAAACTTTATTGTAGGCATTGGGGTGACATGGAGATTCCTAAATGCTAAAATCTTTACATTCCAATAACGAAATGGCCATCTTGAAATTGTTTAAACAGGGACCAGTTGTTCAAAGCATCGTTAGCTTAACAAGCTTGTTAGTGGTCACATTGTTAACTCTTCTAGCAAGTACAATATCGTAAATTTTGGTATTTTTGCTGAAAAAATGTGAGCAGCTTTTGCATCCGCAAAAGCTGCTCACATTTTTTTCAGCAAAAATTTCAGCATATTTTCCATATTTAATGATCAAAGTTTTAACGATACGTTAACTAACGATGTCGTTAGTTTTGAACAACTGGTCCCAGAACGGAAAGTTGGATTACGCTGAACTTGATGGGAGGCATATGGGCAACATTGAGATTCAGAATTACTCATATGTTTGGATGTTCAAAAAGGTTGTGATGGCAGCCATCTTAAATATCTTTAAAACTTATCTCCCAAACAGAAAGTTGGATTGCTGAAACTTTATGGTAGTAATAGGGTCAAAAACGAGATTCAGAATTGCTAAGCTGGTTCTGTTCTTGGAACCAATTGGCCACCATCTTGCAAATTGCTCCCAAATGTTACCGTATTAGTCCTAAATATTTGGACATCTAACATTTGAACAAGTACATTCAATGCACGATGTTGAGCCTAAAAAAAGCTGGATGAGTGGCAAACAGTGTGGACCCTGATGAGATCTCTGTATCTCAACTGGGTCTACACTGTTTGCTCAGCCCTGTCTGTCCGAATACATAAGGTAGATTGTGCCAGCATTGGGGGAACACGGAGATTCAGAACTGCTCAAATTTTGATCAAGTATCCAAGATAGCATCCATTTTGAAAATCTTCAAACCACACCTGCTCACCAAAGGTCACTTGAATTGAGTGGAAACTTGGTAAGGGAGGCACTTGGGTGACATGGAGATTCTGGATTGCTAAAATCATTTCATTCTGATATCAATGGTGCACTAACATTACCATTCTCCTCCTAAATCCAAAGTAGAATTGAGCTGTAATCAGGGGCATCAAGGCAACATGCAGATTCAGAATTACTTAACCCTTTTCTTGCTGAATATTCATTTAAGCCACACCCATTTCTGTCTATCAACCAATCAAATTACTTAATGTAATTTATTGCTACAAATTCAAAAACTAAATGCCAAACAAAGTAGATCCTGATCAGATGGCTACTTCAGAAGCCATCTGATCTGGATCTACACTATTTCCAAAGATAAGGGTTGTCGTGAACAGCAAGGTAAGAGTTAAAAGGCAATTTGATGTGAAAGCCAAGACACTGGCACTTGAGCCTCATACCTTGAATAACTTAATCAAATATACCATATGTGTATATCTGACAGTGAACCTCAAAATATATGAAAACATTGAAAAATATCAATTTTCTACTGATAGCTACCATTTAACTATGTCCATTTTTACATAGTTAAATGGAAGCTATCAGTAAACAATTGATATTTTTCAATGTTTTCATACATTTTGAGGTTTATTGATATACAGGTGGTGAATTTGATCAAGTTATTCACGGTTTGAGGCTCAAGTGCCAGTGAGCCAAGATCCTCACAATAGTACAGAGTATTTGTTTGTTTGAACTGCATTGAGGTTTAGTATCCCTGTCAACACTATTTAGATCATTTTGGAAACATTACTGCCAATTTTGCAGGACTTTTACCCAACACCTATATGAAATAACACCTCAGACCCTACCACCAAAACAAACCAAAAGCATTTAAATGCAGAGCGGTTTGACTCGCACCACTTTGCCTGGGCAAGCTTAGACCTACTAAGCGGTTTACCAGTACTCATGCAGTCCAATCTATTTCTCCAAGCTTTGATAGGTAGGCACCCATGGCACAGTGTTTGTTTGATTTGAGGTTTAACGTCCCCGTCAACACTGTAAAGGGCATTTTGGAGACGTTGCTTCCAATTTTGTGGGACTTTTACCCAACATTGAGATGAAATGACATCTCAAGCCCTGTCGCCCAATGCAACGAATAGAGTTTATAAGCATGGACAGTCCGACTCGTGCGCACCGCTTTGCCTGGGCAGGCTTAGATACACTAAGCTGTTTAGCAGTACTCGTGTTTGGGTCGGATTCAGCTCCTCGTGGAAGCATCATGCAGCCCAAATATTTTTTCAAGCCCCGATGGGCGGGGGCCGCCATGGCACAGTGTAACTTACCATGATCAGTCTCATCAAGGTGAGTGATGTCTTGCCCACTTGGGCCTCTACTTGTGATACAACTAGGGTTGTAAAAACAAAAACACCACTTCATGTCATGTTAATTATTTTCACCCTTGTTTCACACAGACATCTCAAAATGCGAACAATAACCCATGTTCTGCTGAATAAATTAATTTTGCCAAGCCCATTTTCAACTGTAAGCCAGTCAAATTAGTTAATGTAATGCATTCCTATAAATTCACAAACTGAATGACAAACAGTGAAGAAGCCATATGATCTGGATCTACACTGTTTGCAAAGGTAGAGCACAACTGAGCCGCGTTAGACAAAAATATCACCACATGACTAGCATTACAAGAGGTTCCCCCGAGATGAAAACACAGACCTATGAACCACTAGAGCATTATAGGAGTTTTACAAGGGGCTCTAAAGAAGTTCATAGAACATGGCAGCATAAACTTTTACATACCATTACACAAACACGCCTATACAAATACATTGCTACCTTTATCGCCGAAAAAAATGAAAATTTAAGATGAAAAATTGTGTTATTTTTCTTATTTCTGCTCAAAATATAGATTGTGGGCACGCGTTAGAACCGCCTCATCGAGGCGGTTCTAACGAGTACCCACAATATATATTTCAGAGCAAAAATAAGGTATACCCCCGGAAACCTCAGTTTTACTATAAAATAGCCATCGGAAGAGATGGCAAATCCCCCGACCAAAAGCCAATATGGCCTTCAGAACATTGTTTAACAATAGAAAGTGCAACAGAATTAAACAAATAATATATCACAACAGTATTGCAGTTATGGCCATCACAAGATTATACTTCAGGAGAGATAACTAAAATCCAGGGTACTCAGAACTGTGGTTCTCGTGCATGACATGCCTGCTCAGCTCATGCATTTCTGTACAAAGTACCATCAATATGTCTCAAATGGTGTTGGAGATCACAAGCTGGTCATACTGTTATATTGGAAGGGTAGATAACTCAAATATTTATCATAGCACCCAGAATTGTGGTTCTTTGGCATGAAGCGCAGTCTCAACCTTGTATACAATTGTGCCAAGTACCATCAATATATCTCGAAGGGTATTGGAGTTATGGCCATCAAAAGGTTATATTGTCAGGGGAGATAATTAAAAAACCAGGGCACCCAGAGTTGTGGTTCTTGAATGTGACACACCTGCTTAACCTCATGTACAACTGTACCAAGTACCATCAATATATCTCAAAGAGTATTGGAGATGTGGCCATCACAAGGTAGTGATTCTATATTATTGGAAGGGGAGATAACTCAAAAACCATGGCAACCAGAGTTGTGGTTCTTGTACATGACACACCGTCTCGGCCTTGTGAACAACTGTGCTAGGTATCATCAATATATCTTAAAGGGTATTGGAGTTATGGCCATCACAAGGTAGTCACTCTATTTTATTGAAAGGGGAGATAACTCAAAAACCATGGCAGCCAAAGTTGTGGTTCTTGTGCATGACACACCGTCTCGGCCTTGTGAACAACTGTGCTAGGTATCATCAATATATCTTAAAGGGTATTGGAGTTATGGCCATCACAAGGTAGTCACTCTATTTTATTGGAAGGGGAGATAACTCAAAAACCATGGCAGCCAGAGTTGTGGTTCTTGGGCATGACACGCTGTCTCAGCCTTGTGAACAACTGTGCCAGGTACCATCAATATACCTCAAAAGGTATTGGGGTTATGGCCATCACAAAGTAGTCATTCTATTTTAATAAAAGGGGAGATAACTAAAAAAGTATGGCATCCAGAGTTCTGGTTCTTGCGCATGACACGCCGTCTCAGCCTTGTGAACAATTGTGCTAAGAACTATCAATGAATCTCAAAGGGTATAGGAGTTATGGCCATCACAAGGTTGCGTCTACGGACGGACAGACGGAAGGACGGATGGACAGACGGACGCCAGGCTGATCGCTATATCCCCCAAACCTATTCGGTCGGGGGATAATAAAACTGGGGTTCAAGGGGGTCAAAATTATATAGGAGTGTTTTTGTGCTGTTCAGTCAACGCAACATCTTGCAAGTTTAATAATCACATCTGTACAAACTATACGATTTTGGGATCCATCTCCCAAAAAGTGTTATAATGAAGTGTTATAATGAGGTTGTGTAACTAAAAATGACTCCTGATGTGCTGACCGAGTTTATAAAACCTTTGAAGGGTGCAGAATACCACCAGTCTCCCACCACAGGCCTCCTACATAACTTCAGAGATTTTTTCATCCGAAAAGTACTGATATTGTTTGAAAACATGCGGATACTCGTTAGAAGTGCCTCTTTTCTAATGAGTACCCATGTTTTAAAATAAGAACAATATATGACTTTACCCTCGTATCAGGGTTTTTCAGACATTTGCAGGATATCAAGCTTTTGAAGCATTTTTTTTTCTTGATTTCAGTCTTGATTTTTCCTCCTATATTCTGTTAACCCTTGTCCTGCTGAAAATTTAAATATGTCACACCCACTACTGATTATCAGCCAATCAGATTACTTGATGCAAATTACTGCAACAATTTCATAAACTGGATGGCAAACAATGTAGATCCTGATCAGATGGCTTCTTCAGAAGCCATCTGATCTGGATCTACATTGTTTCAAAGACAAGGCATATCCGGGCTCAGCAGGACAAGGGTTAAGACTGCAAAATCAGGGTTTTCAGGCACGGAAAAGCTTGGTCAGTATAAGGCCTGGTACCAGTGTACAGATAGAATGAGTTCAAGCGTTAGCTAGCATGGCTATAGTGGCTGTTACTTTTATTATACTTTACTCCCTTGTCAAAGAAACAACCAATCAAGGCCCACAAAACAAAATTACTGATTTAGTGTTCCGCTGTCCTTCAGGGAAAACTGGTAACCAGTCAACCGCAGTCGCACCATCGTATTATTCTAGTATTACTAGAGATTATATTTGACTGTTGTCCAGCAACTAAAGTCAGGCTGGTAAGCGGTCAAACTCAGCCATGATGTATACAGTAAAACTTCGATGGCTCAAACACCAATGGCTCGTTTACCATGGCTGAGTCGAACCCATTTTTGAGTCCCTAGGGAATTCCTCTACATAAGAAGTACATAAGAAATAGTGTGGGATAATTAATGCGATTTTCGTCTTTTATATTGCAAATTTATGCTGTGTGTACTCATTAGAATCGCCTCGAAGAGGCGATTCTAATGAGTACACACAGCAAATATTTTTATTATGGAACACCGAATAGATGTCCCAAAATTACCCCCGTTATGCCTCCTTGCAGTAACCCTCAGTGGCTCAAACTATCCCTGTCTCAGATTTTCATTGTCCCAAAGGTGTTCAAACCATTGAAGTTCAACTGTACTATGCTCTCTAGAACGTAATTACAGGATTACTCTGTTGGCTTGCATCCTGCAATTCTGGAGTGTATAAAATGTACACCTTCTGTGTCCCCTCCTGGGAGAACCCTTCTCTTGCTGTTCACAACAACCCCTATCTTTGCAAACAGTGTAGATCCAGATCAGATGGCTTCTGAAGAAGCCATCTGATCAGGATCTACACTGTTTGACATTCAGTTTATGAATTTGTGGTAATAAATTACATCAAGTAATTTGATTGGTTGATAGACAGAAATGGGTGTGGCTTAAATGAATATTCAGCAAGATAAGGGTTAAGGGAGAAAGAAAGAACATATAATCCTTTCTATCCTGCAGACCCATATGAGCCCCGCCAAGCGAATTTGTGTCTTCGAGCATTCCGTCATGACATATTTTAACTGCGCATGCCCAGCCATTCAGAGGGGCCAGGGATATGGCTTTCTGTCTGAAGGTTCCTCTTGATTCACTGCTTGTATGAGCGAGCAGCGAAGGTTCTGGCGAGACTGCGTGGATGCGCAGGCTCGCCTGAACCTTCGATTTTCGCATAGGCGTTAAGTACCAAAATCACTGACGGGGCCCATATATCTTTGCAAACAGTGTAGATCAAGATGAGGTCCCATCTCATCAAGATCTACAATTTTGCCATTTTGGTGACGATTATGACTTAACCCCTATTATGTCCAAATTTAAAGGACCGAAACACCGGCTGTAAAGGTTAAGTGTTTGGCTACAAATGAGCAAGGAGGAGGCGGGGTCTAGATAGCTAGATAACTAGATCCATGCCCCACCTGCTTAAAGAAGAAGCTAACATGCCATGACAAATTTTTCTGGCCACCATAATAAGCTTTGATATTAGGTCCTTAAAAGGATATCAGGCCATAACAAGCTTGTGTATTCTGCCATAACAAGGATATCAGGACATAGCAAGCTTGGATATTGGGCCATAAGACGGATATAAGGCCATAATAAGCTTGGATATTGGGCTGCAGTCACAGGGAAATCAGCAAACTAGGACACAATTGTAGTGGTAAATTATTTCATATTCCAGCAATCACTGAAAGTGTATACATACATATCAAATAAAATAGGAGAAAAAACTCACAGAATCAGAATAAAATAAGCATAAACATAAATAAGTAAAATATGTAGCAACAAAAACAAATCCTTATTATCCCTTGTTCTGCTAAATAAAATTAATTTTGCCCCACCCATTATTGACTAACAACCAATCAGATGGCTTCTATCTGGATTTACACTGTTTGCAATGGTGGAGCACACCTGGTTCAGCAGGACAAGGGTAAACTTAAGCATCTGTCAAAATTAGACTGTGCCATTTGCAAATGACCTTAAGTGGACTGGATACATGTCATATTTTCCACCATTTTCTACAGTGGGGACAACTTTCAGGACTTCCTGTTACAACTTTCAGGACTTCCTGTTACAAATTTCAAGACTTCCTGTTACGACTTGGAGACAATTTGCATGAGATGTCAAATCCTGTTTTTTGGGAAAGATATTTCTTAATGTCATCTGCTGCGAAAAAAAATAAACAGCATGCAGAGCGTTAAAGATCAACTGTATTTCTGTTTGGGAAGGATTTGATTTGCTGGAAAATAAACTGTTGTGAATGTTGTCTACGTTGTTTGTTTGAGTTTTATGTCCAACCAACAACTAAGGTCATATGAAGAAGGGACCTAGGTTCAAAGATTAATCGGAAAGTCAGGAGAAGCCTGGAATAATTTCCCTTGTAAAACTGGCAGAAAATATCAGGTGCATCCATTCACCTTAAAACTAACCCAAACCTGTCATTTCTTCAACCTTTACGACTCTCTAGGCTAATTCAGCAGACGGCAAACTGCTGATGTTTTTCTTATTTTTTCCTGTTTATGGAGGCGATTTGCTTGAGATGTCAAATCCTGTTTTCTGGGGAAATTAGAAAAAATATTTCAAAATGCCGTCTGCTGCGAAAAATACCCAGCATGCAGAGCGTTGGGCATTTCACACTCAGTAATTCTTAATAAATCTGAAGAACCATACTTTCCTCTATGGAGAAACCTTCACTGTTTTAACAAGCCTCTGCAAATATGTTTTGCTATGCAGACCTATTAATGTAATAAACTGCAATCTGACACATCAATCCACCCAAACAAACTTAACCTTTTCAGCTCAAAAACTTAGCCTTTCTACAGTCCAGATAATTGGAAGGCATACAAAATATTATATTACCAATGTATCTTTCTTTCTTAACCATTGTTTTGCAGAATAAATTAATTTTGCCACACCCATTTCTGACTTTCAACCAACCACATTAAAATTTATTCTTTTTGGCCAGAACAGTTGTTAAAAGGGGGCATTACACAAACACGCCTATACAAATACATTGCCACCTTTATCGCCGAAAAAAAATGAAAATTTTATGACGAAAAATTGTGATATTTTTCTTATTTCTGCTCCAAATATAGATTGTGGGCACTTGTTAGAACCGCCTCATCGAGGCGGTTCTAACGAGTACCCACAATCTATATTTTAGAGCAGAAATAAGAAAAATAAGGTATACCACTGGAAACCCCAGTTTTACTATATAAAAGTGGGGTTCAAGGGGGTCAAAATTATATAGGCGTGTTTTCGTGATGGGTGCCTTTATTAACCCTTGTATTGTTAAACCACGACAACCCCTAGCTTTGCAAACAGTTAGATCTAGACCAGATGACTTTTGAAGCAGCAATCCAATCAGGATCTACACTGTATGCCATTTGGTTTGTGAATTTAAATGGATACATTATATCAAGTAATTTGATTGGCTGTTAGTCAGAAATGGGTACAACTAAATTAAGTTATTTGGCAGGACAAAATAAACAGCACACATCTCTTTCTCTAAGCCTTACAGCACCGGTAAAGATCACATTTCGCAACACTAATTCAATCCAAAGCACAGAAGCACATGTCTATGGGGAATGGATATTCTTTCTGAGGAGAAAATTGTTTCAAAAATATGCTTATCTCCCTTTGTAGAAGAGGTTTACCCTTGAAGTAAAAGAATTTGGTTCCTGGAAACCCCTAAAGGGGTACCTTGGCAAACAGTGCAGGCCCTGATCAGACGCCTCATTACCTTGGCAAACAGTGCAGGCCTTGATCAGACGCCTCATTCTGCGGCGTCTGTCTGGGCCTGCACTGTTTGCCAAGGTACCCCTTTGGGGGTTTCCCCGCATGCAATGGATTGCAATGGGTTAAAGTTATTTCCCTTGTACAAAAATGGCAGATACATCCATTCTCGCGAACAGATGTATCTGATTTTCTCCATCAGAAGAAAATCTTAAAAACTGAATTGTCAATAGAGGTCTATTCGCGGCATTCTCGTCAGAGTGTGATCCGATCCTGGGTTTGATACCTGCCAGAAAGGCAACATTTGGTCATGGAGATTGATGATAAAATCTTTTCTATGGTCATTCATTCTCTTCCACTGATTTAAGATTTCTGGCTTCAATGGAAGTCCACTTTAAAAGAAAAGAAGCTGCCATGATTATGAAGCAAATTCTTCTATATATGATCAGACCTATTCTGGGCTTCTCCAGCCTTTCAGACAAGTCTTTAAACCAAGTTTCTGTCTCCATCTGACCTTAGTTCTTGGTGGGACTTAAAACCCAAAGACAGGGTTTTTAGAGCTGACCCCTTTTCAGATTGGGCTGCGAGTACATGTATCTGGAAGCAAGCATGTAGGAATAGTGATTGCTTCCCTCTGAAAAAAGTCATCTTTAGGGGGAATATATGCAATTTCAGAGGAGGTGACTCTTTCAAGAATATTTTGTCTTCCACATCAATAGGGGTGTGCTCAGAACCCATAGCACCAGATAAGAGCCTTTTTTCATTCGAAAAGGACCCATATTTTTCTTATTTCTGCATGAAAACGTATGTTATTGGTATTCATTAGCAGTGCCTTGGTGAGGCACTTCTAATGAATACCCACAACGTATGTTTTCATGCAGAAATAAGAAAAAAAAAATTTGGATACACCCTCTTATTTAAGGCTACGACTCATATAGGAAAAAAAGAGTGCTCCTAAGGAGCAAATTCTTTCCTTTAAAAGCAGACCCTATTTTCTGCCAGGCTCAGTTTATAAGAAAGCGAAGTGTATCCATTCCCCTTAAATATGCTACAAATGAACAAATAATATAACAGAAAAAAAATAAAATCCAAAAAGCAAAACATATATACATGCACAAGTACTATCTTAACAAAAATAAAAGAATGTATCACATCCACATCAGCTGGGTAAAAACCAGTCCTTCTAATGGTAAAAGCCAGTTCTTGTAACGAACCATAATGTTCTTTAATCTCAAAACACAGAAACTTCAATGACTCTAACACAATGGCTTGTTTACCATGACTGCTTCACACTCTTTCTCGATAACCCAGGGACGGGAACAAGACAGTTCCCCGACAAGACAGTTCCCCGACATGGTTTTTGGAGACAGTTCCCCGACACATTTGAAGACAGTTCCCCGACACTTTTGAAGACAGTTCCCCGACACTATTGTTCATAGTTAAATGATCTGTGACTGATAATTATAATTGGCAATTAGTTCCCAGACACTTTTGTAGACAGTTCCCCGACACTAAACATAGGATAGATGGATGCTGTGTGTTAGTCAAGTCAGCTTATCATCTAATAAGCGTGTACAAGCTCATCAACTCTGACTAACGCGCATGTACACGGCACTGATTGATTAAAAGTCAAATAATTATCATTATTGTTCGTAAAACAGCGTTAGATGTCTATTTCATATTCTTATACTTTAATAATATTTATTTAAAACAAAAACTTTGAACTCATCTTCATTTTTCAAATGTGTATTATATGGAAAATGACAATTAGAAATATACTATGGCGTTTCCTAGAAGACATTTTTGTTTTGTTTAAATGTGTGCATGTTCATTAACTGAACATGCTAGTTTGCTTAATTTCAGGTGTATTCATTAAACTAATTGATAATGGTATCAAGTATAAGCTTTCATTTTACACATGTAAAAGTCTGTCGGGGAAATGTCTTCAAAAATGTCGATAACCAATAATTTAATATTTCTAAACATCTGTCGGGGAATTGTCTTCAAAATATTAATGAACACATGATAACTATCAATTATGATAATCATCATGATCAGTCACAGGCCATTTGACTTTGAACTGTCAGGGAACTGTCTTCAAAAGTGTCGGGGAACTGTCTTCAAATGTGTCGGGGAACTGTCTCCAAAAATGTCGATAACCAATAATTTAATATTTCTAAACATCTGTCGGGGAATTGTCTTCAAAATATTAATGAACACATGATAACTATCAATTATGATAATCATCATGATCAGTCACAGGCCATTTGACTTTGAACTGTCAGGGAACTGTCTTCAAAAGTGTCGGGGAACTGTCTTCAAATGTGTCGGGGAACTGTCTCCAAAAACCGTGTCGGGGAACTGTCTTGTCGGGGAACTGTCTTGATTCCCCCAGGGACTTCTAGGTAAGAATAGTTAAGAATAATGTAAGGATATTTTCTAATTTTATTTTGTTACAAACGGTACGCTGTATACACCAAAAACCTCTTTATAACACTATTAATGGGGTCCAAAGCAGAAATCGTGTTAGTTAAACAACCGTGTTATATCCAAACAAAAATGTCTAGATTCTATAAATGGTCATTTTTCTATAAAATCTATACATTTGTGGGATCCATCTTGAAACTGTGTTATAGCCAAAACCATATTAATAAACTGTGCTATAATGAGGTTGTGGTGTACCTAGAATGAGTACAATCACCTCTATGAGGCGATTCTAATGCATAAACACAACATACCGAGGATATGCTGTGTGCACTCATTAGAATTGCGTACACAAAACATACCTAGGAGGCTGTGTGTACTCATTAGAATCGCCCGTATGAGGCAAGGAGATTTTAATGTGTATACACAACATACCATTGCATTAAAAAAGGTATGTTGTGTGTACTCATTAGAATTATCTCCATGAAGCAATTCTAATGCCTACACAAAACATCCCTTTCCTTCACAGTACATAGCAAACATACCATTAAATTATCCTGACCTGGCCCTATGTGTCAGACATGTTAAGTGTAACAAAAAAGCATTACACTAATGAAAGTTCATCCCGGTTGACGCTCAAGAAAAATGCTACCTGAAATAATGCAAATTCGAAAATCCCCCGGTTATTTAGACAATATCAGGTTTTACTGCAGAAAATAAAGATGTAATTGCATGCTGTAGTTTTTTTTTTTTGGGGGGGGGGGGGGGGGGGGGGTTTGGTTTTACTGCCCTTTCAAGATTATTTCACTCATATCGAGCCCATCGTTAATTAGAGGTGGGCGAAAACCGGAGTACGCAGAGAAAAACCACCTGACCTTCCGTTGCAGAACTTGGCGTCTCACATGTGACCAGAGCGAGGCTCGAACCACAGAGCTGAGGATCAAGAGTCAGCGCTCTTAACCGCTAGGCCACTGTGGTCCGTTGCATGCAGTTAGTACATGCTGTCTTGATCTTAACCAATAACACTTGATTTTGATTTTGCCAGACAAAACGTCTCGATACACATCAAAATAGTGGCAGCAGTTACAGTGCAAAATATCAGCAGACATTGGTCTGGATTAGCCACAGCAACCGGGGAAAGCAACATGCTTAGTGTAAGGTGCATGATATGCATTTTAGTGTCTCCCATGGTGGAATTGATGATGTGCAATAACATGGGAGTTGATTTACACAACTTTATAGAGCAAGAAGTACGTCTTCGAAGATGGTGACGTGGTTTGTTTCAATTAACGCAATGACCAGAAAGTGATTGAGGTTACATCCCTGTCAACATTATTTAGGTAATTTTAATGTTAGAAACATTGCTTCCGATTTTGTGGGACTTAACCTGACATTGAGATGAAATGACATCTCAAGCCCTACCGCCTAAAGAAACTGCTAGGGTTTAAGTAGTGGTCTGACTCACACCTGGGCAGGCTTAGACCTTCTTAGCTGATTACCAGACTCAAGTTTGATCAGTTTCAGCTCTGCACACAGGCACCATGCAGCCCAATCTATTCCTCCAAGCCCCGATGGGTGGTAGCATGCAGAAAGTAATTAACCTTTTTAGCACTAAATGGAATCTTCCACCTAATATATAGTAGAACTTCATTTCTCCAGAAGTCCCTAATTAAGTGGTCTGTCTTTGAAAAATGGCAGAAAAATCTGCCAGGTGTTCCCATTCCCTATAACATGTCTGCTCAATTGCTCAAACTTTTCGTATCTCAAACAAATGTTAATGGTCCCAAAAATGCCCTGGCTACTAAAGTTCAACTGCATTAGATCTGTCAAGCATAAGTCTATGGATGTGCACACAAATCAACCTGGCTACCCACATGTTATAAGGAATATTTCAATGTGTTTGATATTATTACTGTATCAACAAAGTATCATGATTTCTTGCTACAAATGTGACAAACTCAAAAACAAACTTTCACCCTTAAGACTATCACATATGCTCCAAAATCAGCCGGGGAACCCATGTTATAAGAAATATTTCAATGTATTTGATATTATTACTGCAACAACATAGCCTCATGATTAATTGCTACAAATGTTACAAACTCAAAAACAAACTTTCACCTTTAACCGTTATCCCACTGAAAAGAGCAGCCCCTAACTTTATAAATAGTGTAGATCAAGATCAGATGGCTTCTGAAGAAGCCATCTGATCAGGATCTACACTGTTTGTACTGCAGTTTTTGAAATGAATGAATATACTACTCGTATATCCAGCAATTTGATTGGATGATAGTCAGAAACAGATCATCACGATAACAAGCCCGTGAAATGGAGACCGCTCTAAACCCTACATTATAGAGAAAAGTGGGGGTTAAAGGGTATACATTAACTGCCTTATTTTTTGCTCAAAACATAGTTTGTGGGTACTCGTTAGATCCGCCTCATTGAGGTGGTTCTAACGAGCACCCACAATCTATGTTGAAAGCAGAAATAACAGATGTTATCATTTTTAACTAAATTTTGTCATCATTTTTACCTAAAATTTGTCATTTCTGACATCAAGTTGGACATCATTATTTCACACGGACACGTTTTCCTAATGATGTCCAAGTTAATTTATTCAGCAGGATTAGGGTTAAGACTATCACATATGCTCTTAATGAAACTTATATTATTGTCCATTCTCTGATATGAAACAATTACAAGAAAATACCACTTAATCCTACACAAGAATATATGGAAACATTTCAATATTTTCAATATTTCGTCATTAATTGTTATAATGATTCTGAAGAAAACGTCTTCACCTCCACGTCACATTAACGAGTCCACAATAACATTTAAAGTAATGAATATCCATATGAACCCCACTCTTTATAAGGAAAAGTGGGTTTTCCTAGGGTATGCATTATTTTCTTTATTCTTGTTCAAAACAGATTGTGGGTGCTCATTAGAACTGCCTCAATGAGGCAGTTCTAAAGAACACCCACAATCTATGTTTGATTGTAAGTGCTCATTAGAACTGCCTCATGAGGCATTTCTAATGAGCACCCACAATCTATGTTTGCAGCAGAAGAAAGAAAAAGTCCCAAATTTCACCTGAAAAAAAGTTAGTTTTGGCACCATGAAAGAATGCACTACATGTACATGTATGTCACATGAATGTTCTATTCTGATGAAAGATCACTTCACTAGATCAGCTTTAAGAGGGTCAGGTACATCTTACATATTTTCTGTAATTTTACAGGAGAGAGAACTTTATGACCTCGTGCTGCTTTCTTCCTAGCCAAGCTCATTTTTTTTTAAAATGGTGTCAGTCCATAGCTAAAGGAATTCTCTTGTCCCCAATGTTGACCCTGATTGATTTTCTATTTGGTTCTTACTTACCTTTCAAGATCATTTCACCATTTTCCAGCTGCTTGTTAATTCGGAGAAAAAACACCTGACCTCCAACTGTAGAACGTGGCTTCTCACGTGCGGCCCGAGTGGGGCTTAACCGCACAGCTGTGAGAGACCCGATGTTTCAGAGTCGGTGCCCGCAACCATGACGCCACGGAGGCCTACTGACACCAACTGATAAGGGTGACATAAATAATATTTTAAGGGGAATGGGAACACCTTGCAGATTTTTTTTGCCATATTTCAAAGGGAGACAATTTTTGGGACTTCCGGTTCGCATTTCTATACGCCCTGTCCAACTGAAACAAGAGGACCAAGCTAGCTTGGTCCTGTATCGCTCACCTGAGCTAACAGATTCAAAGTTTAAGGAAGTGCCAACCTTTACTGAAGGCTTTATGGGAGGACATGGTGATGACAGGGTAAGCATTTTCTGAAAATCAAGTAGAATTTAACTCTATGATAAACAGGCTGACTTCACCGGTTTTCAAACTCATTCAAGCTTTTATTCCTGACTTGCTAAGAAGATCCGATCTAAACTGAAGTGGCTATGGTGATGACAAGTTCAAAAACAAGAGTTTTCAAACTCCTCCAAGCTTTCTGCCTGACTTCCTTGTTTGTAAGTTTCATGAAGATCCGTTCAAAACTAAAGGGGCAGCAGTGATAACAATGTCGAAAATAGGCATTTTCAGCAATCGAAGGCACGTCACTCTATGATAAATGTGCCGACTTGGCCGGTATTCGAACTCACCTGAGGTTTTATTCCCAGCCACCTTACATGTAAGTTTCAGAAAGATCCGATCAGACTTGGCCAGTATTCAAACTCATTCAAGATTTTATTCCCAGCCACCTCACGTATAAGTTTCAGAAAGATCAGATCAAAACTGAAGGGGCTAGGGTGATGACAAGGTCAAAATTTGGCATTTTTAGCAATCAAAGGGATGTTACTCTAAAATAAATGAGCCGACTTGGCCAGTTTTCGAACTCATCCGAGGTTTCATCCCCAGCCATCTTACATATAAGTTTCAGAAAAATCCGATCAAAACTGAAGGGGCTATGGTAATGACAAGGTCAAAAATCAACATTTTCAGCCATCAAAGGGACAGAACTCTTCGATAAATGGGCTGACTTGGCCTGTTTTCGAACTCATCCAAGATTTTATCCCCAGCCACCTTACATATAAGTTTCAGAAAGATCCGATCAAAACTGAAGGGGCTATGGTGATGACAAGGTCAAAAATCGGCATTTTCAGCAATCAAAGGGACGTAAATCAATGATAAATGGGCCAACTTGGCCAGTATTCAAACTCATCCTAGGTTTTATCTCCAGTCACCTTACATATAGGTTTCAGAAAGATTCGATCAAAACTGAAGGGGCTACGGTGATGACAAGGTAAAAAATCGACATTTTCAGCCATCAAAGGGACATAACTATATAGTTAATAGGGCAACTTGGCCGGTTTTCGAACTCATCCTAGGTTTTATCCCCAGCCACCTTACATATAAGTTTCAGAAAGATCCCATCAAAACTGAAGGGGCTTCAGTGTTGACAAGGTCAAAAATCAACATTTTCAGCAATCAAAGGGACCTAACTCTATGATAAATAGGCCACCTTTGCCGGTATGCGAACTCATCCGAGGCTTTATCCCCAGCCACCTTGCATATAAGTTTCAGAAAGATCCGATCAAAACTCAAAGGGCTACGGTGATGACAAGATCAAAACTCGGCATTTTCAGCAATCAAAGGGACGTTACTCTGTGATAAATGGACCAACTTGGCTGGTTTTCGAACTCATCCGAGATTTTATCCCCAGCCACTTTACATATAAGTTTCAGAAAGATTCGATCAAAACTGAAAGGGCTACAGTGATGACAAGGTCAAAATTCAGCATTTTCAGCAATCAAAGGGACGTTACTCTACGATAAAAGGGCCGACTTGGTCGGTTTTCGAACTCATCCGAGATTTTATCCACAGCCACCTTATATATAAGTTTCAGAAACATCCGATCAAAACTGAAGGGGCTACGGTGATGACAAGGTCAAAAATCGGCATTTTCAGCAATCAAAGGGACGTAACTCTATGATAAACCAGCGGACTAGGCCGGTTTTCGAACTCATCCGAGGTTTTATCCCCAACCACATAACATATAAGTTTCAGAAAGATCCGATCAAAACTGAAGGGGCTACGGTGATGACAAGGTCGAAAATGGGCATTTTCAGCAATCAAAGGGACTTAACTCTATGATAAATGGGCCGACTTGGCCGGTTTTCGAACTCATCCGAGTTTTTATCCCCATTCACCTTACATATAAGTTTCAGAAAGATCCGATCAAAACTGAAGGCGCTACGGTGATGACAAGCATTTTCCCATAGTAAGTCTATGGGACCTTGTGGTTGCCATAGAAACCAAAGTTTTAGAGCGATTTCAAAAAAATGTTTATGTCATCAATGCCCCACCAGAGGCATACTACAGGTGAGAAATGATTGAGATCAGCCTGCAGGATACAGAGATATAGCTGCTCAAAAGTGTGGACGGACGACGGACGACGGAGGACCCACTATACTACAAGCTCCCCTGGAGCCTTCGGCCCAGGTGAGCTAAAAAGGGGTCAACTCTTAAAGGAAAGAATTTGCTCCTCAGGAATTTGGTGCAAATTCTTTCCTTTCAGAGATGACCCCTATTGACACAGGAGACAAAAAAATAATTTTGCAGTAGTTGCCTCCCCTGAAGGTGTTCCCATTCCCCTAAGTCACCTTCCACCACCTTGTAAGTGGACTTCCTCTTAAATCTATTCCATATAACCTCAAATAGCACATTTTTCACCCATTCTTCAACATGAAGCATCAAAATACAATTGTATCACTTTTTTTTTCAATATTCTATTGACAGATTTTATCATGATTATTAAGAAAATGTCTTTGATCCCATAGATCACTTCACCAGTTCATTGTCAAAGGAATGGATAGACCCTGCCATTTTATAAGGGTCAATGGAGATAACTTTGTACTTTATTACTCTATCTTAGCTTGCAGGAAATATGAATCCCTCTAGAAAAGGAGTTACCCTTAAAAGACAAGATAGTCCCCTCTGAAGAGATCAAAGCTTAAAGATAAGACAGACTGTTCTCCTTTGGGGAGGGGTCTACTCTTAAAGGAAAGAAATTTGGTCCTTAGCAGCAAATTCTTTCCTTTAAGAAGGAGCAAATTCTTTCCTATAAGAGTAGACCTTTTTGATGAGATACAAAAATATACACTTGGACAAAATTCAACCATAACCTCCATTAAAAATCAGTGTAAAATATCCGGCAATATGTTCTATCGCTTTAGCCTGCATTTTAAAAATTTACAAATTTTGGTAGCAAATACATATAGTGCAGTGTCAAAAAGAGATGTAAGGCCTCGATTTAAACAGTAAGTTTCAAGAAACCCTTGTATTTGAAGCCCTGTAGGTAGTCGACGAGAAACATTATTCTGGACAAACAAAATATCCAGGATACCTATGTAACAATTATTTTCCATCTATTGCTACAAATTTGTTTGTAAAGCAAAACAGTATAATATTTAAGTTTGAGTGAGTGAGTGAGAGTTTGAGTTTTATGTCTGACTAACAACTAACGTCATTCGGAGACTAGACCTCGGTTTAAAGACTCATCTGAAAGTCCGGAGAAGCCCGAAATCGATCCTGCGAACCCTGGATTACATTTAAATTTGAACTTAAAGTCTACAAGTCTTAGATTGAAATGAATGAAAGATATATAAAAATATACTGATAGTTAATGACACTGATACTTAATTCTTGTCCAGGTATATATTTCAGACAGAGTTGGTGTCTCTTGAAGTGCATCCATTCCCTTAAGAACGAAAAGTCCAACTTCTTTCCAGCAGGCACACAACATGTAGACAACATTGTATCAACATCGATGCAATGTCATGACGTTGCATCCACGTTGATGCGACGTTGTGTAAACGTCGTTTGTTCCGTGGGTTAGTTCTTCTGTGGGCAATTTTCTATATGGTACTGGAAGTGATTGTCCGTCATCTCTTCATCTTTCCACATTTTACAGTGGGGGCAGATAGCTCCGAGGGCATGTGACAACTGGTGCTCTTCAAAGGCCTGCTCCGTCACCTCTGGGGGGAACCATTCCTTACAAACATCACAGAAATGATACATCAGCTTGTCCTCAGCGTCATAAAATCTGCAAATAAATAAACATGAACATACATGGGTATTTGTCCAAAATGACACTGTGATGGAAGGTCAGATCGTTTCTCTGGGGGTACTCTAGTTTGCATCCACCTTTGATTAACTACTGGCTCCACATAAGCAAAATAATCTTGAAAGGGCCAAAAAAAATCAAAATCTAGGTAATATAATATATAATGGGTTATAACCATTATATTATTTCTGACAGCAATATGGTATTTAGCAACTCAAGGCAAGTAAAATGTGCTGTTGGTGGGACGTAAAACTCGAACACATTCACTCCTAGTGACCCAGCAGGTATCAAACCCGCGACCTCCTTATCACCAGTCAGATGCACAGCCGACTTAGATAGCAAGACCAGCTTCTTTGAAATGAATGAAGTATGCATTTACTGTCTGGTGGATAGAGAGTTTTACAGTCACCTGTCTGGGGCCAGGTTTGGTACCATAAGCTTGCCAAGAGCATCTCCAGTAATTTGACTTCAGAGTTTTTTATGTTTGTTTGGTGCTAAATGGCCCAGTCAAAACTCTTTAGGTCATATCAAGCAAGTCAGATTACCTAACCACATCTTTTTCTGAGCAAGCTAAAACCGAAGCAGTTAAGGGGAATGGGAACACCTGGCATATTTTCGCCCATTTTTTCAAAGAGAGACAACTTTCGGGACTTCCTGTTCGCTTTTCTATAGGCTCAGTCCCGCTGAAAAAGGGGTCTACTCTTAAAGGAAAGAATTTGCTCCTCAGGAGCAAATTCTCTCCTTTAAGAGTTGACCCCTATTGACATGGGAGACAAAAATACATTTGCAGGAGTTGCTTCCCCTGAAGGTGTTCCCGTTCCCCTTAAATGAATTCAGTGAACATTCTTTTGCCAGAAACTGACATCTGCCCTTCTTGAATCAGCATGGAGACTATAAGAATCTTATACGGGTTTGAGGTGTGGATGGAAAAATCCGTCCCGAGGGACACTGTCCGGCATCACTAGGCTTGCCGAGTGATGCCGGACAGTGATCCTGAGGGACGGATTTTTCTATCCACCCCTCACACCCATGTTGGATTCTTTTTCTTGCATACCTTCCATTTCTTAGCGCGGATTTTTAATGCTGCGGTCACTTCGGTTACCAACGTCTGCCATATTGTGTTGACACTGCAGGAATGTTTAGTGACGTCACGTAAAGTGCCATGATGTCAACCTCAACGACGGCGCATACGAGGTCGTTATCAACCAATTCATTTATCAAACACGCGATTATATTCGATTTTGGGTCGGAACAACATGGTCAGAACATAAATTTCTATCCCAGGGTAAAATCACGGATTTCCTTGTCTGATGTGCAAGAATATAAGAATCTTATATGGGTGTGAGGGGTGGATGGAAAAATCCATCCCGAGGGTCACTGTCCGGCATCACGAGGCTTGCCGAGTGATGCCGGACAGTGATCCCGAGGAACGGATTTTTCTATCCACCCCTCACACCCATATTGGATTCTTTTTCATGCATACCTTCCATTTCTTAGCACAGATTTTTAATGCTGCGGTCACTTAAGTTACCAACATCCGCCATATTGTGTTGACATTGCAGGAATGTTTAGTAACGTCACGTAACGTGTCGTGACGTCAACCTTAACGACGGCGCATACGAGGTCGCAATCAACCAATGCATTTATCAAACACTCGATTATATTCGATTTTGGGTCGGAACAACAGGGTCAGAACATAAATTTCTATCCCAGGGTAAAATCACGGATTTCCTTGTCTGGTGTGCAAGAAAATACCCTATGACCATAGGAAAAATTTCATGATCAATCATCACGAAAGAATGCTGCCAACCTGGCAGGTATCAAACCTGTGACCTCCTTATCACAAGTCAGATGCACATCAGACAGAGCTACCAAGGCCGGCTTCTCCAAATTGAATAAATTATGCATTTACTGCCTGATGGCCAGAGACCTTTTCAGTCCGCCCATAGGGGCTTGAAGAAATATATGGGCTGCATGATGCTTCCAGGCAGAGCTGAATCCGGCCCGCACAATAGTACTGGTAAACCGCTTAGAGGACCTAAGCCTGTCCAGGAACCGCGGTGCGAGGCAGATTCCATGCTAATAAACCCTATTGGTTTCATTGGGCGACAGGGCTTGAGATGTCATTTCATCTCAATGTCGGGTAAAAGTCCCACAAAATTGAAAGCAACGTGTCCAAAATGACCTTTACAGTGTTGACGGGGACGTTAAACCTCAAATCAAACAAGTCACCTGCCTGAGCCAGGTTTTGTATAAGAGGCTCAGCAAGACCATCTCCATTAATTAAGACCGTAAAATTCCTAAACATTGGGATGCCTTTAGGACTTGCTGTAATTCTCCTAAAATTTTAACAAATTTGTTTCATGATTCATGATTTTTGTTTGTTTGATTTGAGGTTTAACGTCGCTGTCAACACTGTAAAGGTCATTTTGGAGACGTTGCTTCCAATTTTATGGGACTTTTACCCGACATTGAGATGAAATGACATCTCAAGCCCTGTTGCCCAATGAAACCAATAGGGTTTATTAGCATGGACGGTCCGCCTCGCACCGAGGTTCCTGGACAGGCTTAGATCATCTAAGCGCTTTACCAGTACTAGCGTGCGGGCTGGATTCAGCTCTGCGTGCAAGCATCATGCAGCCCATTTATTTCTTCAAGCCCCAATGGGCAGGGGCCGCCATGATTCATGAAGAAGTCCACAGGTGCAGACCGAATGGCACACAGCGTAGACCCTGATCAGGCTGCTCCTTGAGGAGCAGTCTGATCTGGGTCTGCACGGTTTGCTCAGGCCTGTCTGTCACAATACTTAAGATCATTAGCGTACTTAGAGTTACCTACCTTTCCTCTCCTGTGGCCATTGGAGCACTGGGCAGGGCAATTTTCACTCCCGTTTCTGAACTGTCAGCAATCTCAAATTTGCATGTATCAGGCTCTGTGAAAGAAAACAACTGACTTAGCACACAATAAACTGGATATGTACAATATAGTGCTCGATAAGAATATGCATTACCTTCTGCAGATATACCTTCTGTAGATATAGATCTGGGGCCAGTTGTTCAAAACTAACGACGTCGTAAGTTAACGTATTGTTAAAACTTTGATCATTAAATATGGCAAATATGCTCTAATTTTTGCTGAAAAAATGTGAAGCTGCTCACATTTTTTCAGCAAAAATACCATAATTTTGAATATTAAACTTGCTAGAACAGTTAACAGTATGACCACTAACGAGCTTGTTAAGCTAACGATGCTTTGAACAACTGGGCCCTGGGTCCAGTTGTTCAAAACTAATGATGTTGTTAGTTAAAGTATCGTTAAAACTTTGATCTTCTAATATGGCATACAGTAGAACTTTGATGGCTCGAACAACGATGGCTCGTTTGCTACGGCAGAGTCAAACTCGTTCTTGAGTCCCTAGGGAATTTCTCTACATAAGAAATAGTGAGGATAAAGTTAGAATATTTTCGCCTTTTATCTTGCAAATTTATGCTGTGTGTGCTCATTAGAATCGCCTCAATGAGGCGATTCTAATGAGTACACAAAGCATATATTTATATTATAGAACAGGCCCCCCTCCATAGGGGCTTAAAGAAATATATGGGCTGCATGATGCTTCCACGCAGAGCTGAATCCGGCCCGCACACTAGTACTGGTAAACAGCTTAGAGGATCTAAGCCTGTCCAGGAACCGCGGTGCGAGGCGGACCGTCCATGCTAATAAACCCTATTAGTGTCATTGGGCGACAGGGCTTGAGATGTCATTTCATCTCAATGTCCGGTAAAAGTCCCACAAAATTGGAAGCAACGTCTCCAAAATGACCTTTACAGTGTTGACGGGGACGTTAAACCTGAAATCAAACAAACAAAATTGATCTTCTAATATGGCACATATGCTAATATTTTTGCTGAAAAAATGTTGAGCAGCTTTCGCAAATGCAAAACCTGCTCACATTTTGTCAGCAAAAATACTTACTAGAATAGATAACTATTTGACCACTAACAAAACGATGCTTTCAACAACTGGTCCCAGATGGTTTAGCCATCTGATCAGAATCTACACTGTTGGATATTCATTTTGTTAATTTATAGGAATAAATTTCAGCAAGTAATCTGATTGGTTGAAAGTCAGAGATGGGTGTGGCTAATTTAATTTATTCAGCAGGACAAGGGTAAGGGGAATGGGTATACTTACAAGGGAATTAACCTACTAAAATAAAATCATTTTCATTTTCTCTCTGAAGCAAGAATTTGCTCCTTGGCAGCAAATTTTCTTTTCTTTGAGAGTAGACCCCTTTCAATAAAAAGTAATAGTACCTTTTTAAAGAGTTGCCTCCCCTGAAGGTACATTTATCCCCCTTTGATTCAAAGCACGTAAACCCATTTTGTACTGAATGGAATCTTGCCAGCTTATATATAGCAGAATCCATTTCAAAATGTAGGGTTACCAATTAAGTATACTTTCGAAACATTTAAAAAATGGCTGAACCTTTTTGCAAACAGCTGATCAGATGCTGCACTCTGCAGTTTATGATCTGGGCTTACACAAATTGCCAGTGTTTTTTTTTTTTTTAGTTTCCCCTTAAAAATAGGTTAATTACTCCAAACTTTGTCCTCAGTAATGTGACATTGATTTGTTTTATTTTAGGTTTAAAGTCCCCGTCAACACTGTAAAGGTCATTTTGGAGATGTTGCTTCCAATTTTGAGGGACTTTTACCCGACATTGAGATGAAATGACATCTCAAGCCCTGTCGCCCAATGAAACCAATAGGGTTTATTAGCATGGACAGTCCGCCTCGCACCCAGGTTCCTGGACAGGCTTAGATCCTCTAAGCGGTTTACCAGAACTAGTGTGCGGGCCGGATTCAGCTCTGCCTGGAAGCATCATGCAGCCCATAAATTTCTTCAAGCCCCTATGGGCTTTGTCCTCAGTAATGTGACTAATATTCAATATGATAATAACACACCCATGTGCTAAAATTGTGCCTTTAACCCATTGTATACTGGTGGACTCTTCCACTGCTATATGGTGGACAAGTCCATTTGTCAAGTAAGGGGTGTCAGGCCTATTTTTTCATTTTTACGGCGTCTGATCTGGGCCTGCACTGTTTGCCAAGGTACCCCTTTAGGGGTTTCCCGCACGCAATGGGTTAATATCTCCAGAACTAGCATTTTTCAGATGAAACATTTGATATTTTTCTTGTGCAAACAAAGATTGTGGATGCTTGGTTCTAAGGAGTTTCCACTATCTATGTTTTTGAGCAACAATGGAAAACAAGAGCACCGCATGCGGGTGCCAACGCTCGTCTGCAGTTTCTTTTAGAAAACCAAAGTTCTAAGTCAAACAAGAGCAATCAAATTGCAAGATGGAGTTATAAAACTTGTAGGGAATGTAGCTCTTGTGATGGTGAGTATGTGTATGAAGTTTCATGAAGGTAGGCCAAATACTTTTGGAAATATGGTCAAGGTTAAGGTTTTCGGTTAAATTTTCGAAAAATAGGTCAAAGTTCAAAGGTCAAGGTCACAGATCAAAAAGTGTGGTATCACTGAAAAGGTCTTGTCCCAAGGAACATTCATGTGAAGTTTGAAGGCTCTGTTGTGAATAGTATTAAAATGAGAGCAAAAAATGTGTTTCAGAAAAAAAATGGAAAAGGGGAGATAATTCAGCCAAAATCAACAATGTTGTTATGGTCCTTGGTCAAAATGTAGCTCTTGTGATGATGAGTGTGTGTATGAAGTTTCATTAGGCTAGGTCTAATACTTTTTAAGTTATAGCCAAGGTTAAGTTTTTTTGGAACGACGACGCCAGACGACAACGACAACGCAGACGCCGGAGTGATGACAATAGCTCGAAAGTTTTTTTTTTCAAAAAACAGACGAGCTAAAAATGATATCCCTGTCTATCCAATTTCTTGCTATATAAGTTGGGCTTTACAGGGGTGTTTAACATAGTTTTTGACATAATCTGCCACCTTAGCCTTGAGGATAGAAGTGCTTCATCTTCTATCACTGTTAGTTTATACTAATTTATTTTAGTTCGATTGTGATTGAAGCTTCAAGCTTATTGAATCGCTCTCGAACACTCATTCCGGGTGTTTTCACGTGTGCGAGAGAAAGAGGCAGTGGCTTTTACACCACTGCTACCCATTTACACCTGGGTGGAGTGGGGCAGTGTCATTACGTGTCTTGCTCAAGGACACACCTCGATACCAGTGGCCGGATTCGAATGCACAACCTCTCGATCATAAGTCGAACTCGTTAACCACTGCGCTATCCAGGCTGACTCACTGTTGGTTCAACCATTGTTCAGGTCACAATGAAAATGCAGAAGTTTTGCAATCGATGGGTCGGTGTTTTTCTACACCTACACTTTTTTTAGCCAATCACAATTAACAATCAACTGCTATAAGATAAATATTCTTGAAAGGTCTGTAAAACTCAATGCCCAACCCATCGACAAAAGAATAAAAGGAAAGTCAATAAAAGGAGGTGAATATGTCAGGTTTTGCCAGTGGTTAGCTCGTAAGAAATGAATACAAGCTCAGATAAAAACATACACCACCACATAAATACACACAGGTACGAAGTTTGTTTGTTATTTGTTTGATTTGGGGTTTAACGTCCCCGTCAACACTGTAAAGGTCATTTTGGAGATGTTGCTTCCAATTTTGTGGGACTTTTACCCGACATTGAGATGAAATGACATCTCAAGCCCTGTCGCCCAATGAAACCAATAGGGTTTATTAGCATGGACGGTCTGCCTCGCACTGCGGTTCCTGGACAGGCTTAGATCCTCTAAGCGGTATACCAGTACTAGTGTGCTGGCCGGATTCAGCTCTGCGTGGAAGCATCATGCAGCCCATATATTTCTTTAAGCCCCTATGGGCGGGGGCCAACAGGTACGAAGTACTATACCACAGACAACAGATACTTAGCAGAACACAGAATATCTTATTTAACAAGTTTAAGAATTGCTTTCTTTTACAAGCCTTGGTGAGCAAAAGACTGAAATTATTATGAGAATTTTACAACTACTGTAAGAAAGACCAATGTTTTGGGGCCACTTGTTCAAAACTTACGACGTCGTTTATCACTAACTAATTAGTAAAACTCTGATGACTTAATATGGCAAATATGCTGATATTTTTGCTGAAAAAAAATGTGAGTTGTGTATGCAAAAGCTACTCACATCTTTTCAGTAAAAATACCAAAATTTTAAATAATGTACTTGCTGCTAGAACAGCTAAGAATATGACCACTAGCTAGCTTGTTAAGCTAATGAGGCTTTGAACTACTGGACCCTGATCTTTTCTTTTCTTTATGGTTTAACTGCCAAAACAATGCTATAAAGGTCTTCATTGCTAAAATAAAATTTTTAATGTAAAATTAATTTTAATTAATAACATACTTATCCAGACCTGCGTCTGGTTAAAAGGCTTTAATTGTAGTGATGGGCAGGTTTATTTGACATTAAAACAAATCTTACTGTAGGTTTTGATATGCACTAGCTCTGCAATGATATTTATTAAGCAATTTCAAATGAGAAAACCCAAAATGGGCTTCTGGAAAAAGGTAGAGCTATGTAAACATTTGGGTTTCAGACACCACCAACAGTATTATTTGGACACTAACAACAGTGTTATAAAGGGGTTGGGGCGTATCTCAAACCTTAAAGGTGCATTATTGAGCTATCTGGAAAAAATGCTTCCAAAAATAAAATACATTTAGCCGGTATTTTTCTTTAAAACAATACAAATGAATGCATTTTATGCAAAAATGCGAACAATTATGATGACAGGTAAACGAGTTTGAGAGGGATTCCCTAACTAGGTTTCGAACACTAGTTAGATCTATTTTTAGTTCGTGACAAAAATAGAATCCCCATATATGACGCTATGCGACATTCATTTTTGGCCTTGTTTGCTTAGGCCATGCCAGAATCGGAAAAAAATATGACGCTGAATAATATGCAATAAGTAACGACACTCAGAGACAATACTGTCGCCATGTATGTGTAAAGTGACAGGTTTATTTTTAGATCAGAAATTCCAAACACATGCTCAGAGTGAAGGGTAAACACGAATGAAAACGACCATTTTCACAACATTATGAAGCTGTATTTGGCTCCAAAAGTGTACACATGACAAAGGAGTATGCATTGAAGATAAAAACCAGAAAAAAAAATTTTGAGACCCGGTAGCTCAATAATGCACCTTTAAACAACTCTTAAGCATTGTCAAACATTTTTTCTGATTTTCTCAGAAAACAAGTCTTGCAGACTATTCATATGTAATGTCAAGCCTTATATTCTGTAAAAATGACGGGCTTCCATGGCCTAGTGGATTAGAACAGTGACTTAATCATTAGGTCTCTCATCACTGTGGGTTCGAGCCTCGCTCGGCCAAGTTCTGCAACGGAAGGACAGGTGGTTTTTCTCCTGGTACTCCGGTTTTCTCCCACCTCTGATCAATGATCGGCTCGATATGAGTGAAACAATCTTTAAAGGGCCATAAAACCAAAAAAAAAAATCTGTAAAAAGCATGCAAAAGCTACTTTGAAAATGTCATCTGCTCGTTGTGAATTGTGCTTTATGGTTAACCCCTGTTCTGCTGAGCCTGGATATGTCTTATCTTTCAAACAATGTAGATCCAGATCAGATGGATTCTGATGAAGCCATCTGATCAGGATCTACATTGTCGTCATTCAGATTGTGAATTTGTAGCAATAATTTGCACCAAGTAATCTGATTGGTTGATAATCGGTAGTGGGTGTGGCAGATTAAAATATTCAGCAGAACAATGGTTAAGAGTTTTAATGCATCCAAAGTCAGACAGGCTGAGTCTATCACTCACCATCCAGGCCATAGTTTTTCATCACTGCAGCTTTCTTGGATGACGGCAACACCTCTGGAGCTAACGGTGCCGGCAGCGGTGTCAGCGGTGTGTTTGGATCATCTCTGTTCTCAACTGAATCCAAATAATCATCACCCTCACTTTTCTCTGAAGTGGAAACGACTGGTTCCTGTTCCCTTTTAGTTTCCTTATTGCTGGTTACCTTGTCCTTTTGGTCAGCTGGTGCTGGGTGTAGAGTCACATGCTCTGGGTACACAATAGTGGGCAGCACCATCTGGGGTGGCTCAGCCTGTTGCCTTGGATACTGCGGGTATGCATATGGACCATGCTGGGGGTACACGAAATACGGGGTGTGGGGTGACGGGTACTGGGAATTGGCAGACGCACACTCATATGGGTTACCATACATATATTGCTGCGGTGGATACTTGCTTTCATTTGGTGGTCCCGTCACTGTCTGAGCAGTGCTCGCAGTTATGCGCTCCTGAAATGTAGTAAAACCTATCTCTATTAATGGGAATGGATACACCTTCAGGGGAGGCAACTCCTGTAAAAGTATTTTTGTCTCCCATGAAAACAGGGGTCAACTCTTAAAGGAAAGAATTTGCTCCTGAGGAGCAAATTCTTTCCTTTAAGAGTAAACTCCTTTCTTCAGTGGAACAGGGCTTATAGAAAAGCAAACAGGAAGTCCCAAAAGTTGCCTTCCTTAGAAAAATGGGGGAAAAATCTGTCCGGTGTTCCCATTCCCCTTAAGTAAACCAACTGGTTTTAAGCAAGCCTGCATTCCATTCAAAATAAAGGAAAATGCTTTAAAACCCCTTATCCTGGTGAATATGGCAACTCCTACCTTTGCAAATAGTGTAGATCCAGATCAGATGGCTTCTGAAGAAGCAGAAGACATCTGATCAGGATCTACACTGTTTGTCATGCAGTTTGTGAATTGAATGAATAAGTAATTTGATTGGTGGGTAGTCAGAATGGGTGTCACTTGACACAGAGCAACAAGAGTTGAACACATCACGAGACCAAATCCGTGAAATGATCACTCCACTAAACACCACTTCATATAGAGAAACTGGGGTTTATTTTTCTTATTCCTGCTACAAGACATAGGTTATGGGTACTCGTTAGAACTGCCCAAGCTAACACTATGGATTTCCTTAACTGGTGTGCAAGAATAATGTTTCTATCAGCTAACATTGCTCAGGGGCCAGTTGTTCAAAGCATCGTTAGCTTAACAAGCTTGTTAGTGGTCAATTGTTAACTGTTCTAGCAAGTACAATATCAAAAATTTTGGTATTTTTGTGAAAAAATGTGAGCAGCTTTTGCATAAACAAAAGCTGTTCACATTTTTTCAGCAAAACTTTTAGCGTATTTGCCATATTTAATGATCAAAGTTTTAACGATACATTAACTAACGACACCGTTAGTTTTGAACAACTGGCCCCAGGTTTGTACGTTAACTTACATTAGCGTCTTTCTCCTGGCTCAACAATCTCAACTTCCTGTTCAAATCTTCAATAATCTGCTCTTTTTCACTCACACATTTCTGAAATTCATTACAATGTCATTAACCCTTCAAGCACTAAGTACAAGTACCAGATGACATTTTCAATATATATTCTTATACCCACTTGAAAAAAAAACACACAAAAAAAAAAAACGGGTATATATTTTTGTCACGGACGTCCGTCCTTCAGTCTGTCACGTCTTGTGAATGCAACTACTTTTTTATTTCTTGGCCTAGGATGACCAAAGCTTAGGGACTGCAGATGTGCAAGAAGGTGTTGGAAATTTGACCTGACCCCCTGGGGTCAAGGGTGAGGTCAAAGGTCAAATTTCCAAGAAAAGGCTTGAGAATGTAACTCCTTTTTTATTTCTTTTATTTTTTTATTAAAATAAGACATTTTCAGTGTATATTTTTCTTATTCTTCAGTGAAAAAAAAAAGGCTTGACATTACATGTAAATTGTCTGGTCAGCATACAATTTACATGAAACGTAAAGTCATAATAAGGCTTGACATTACATGTGAGCAGACAATTCACATGAAATGTCAAGCTGTATTTATTGTTACTAAGGCTTGCCATTACATGTGAACCGTCTGCCGAGCAGACAGTTCACATGAATGCCAAGCCTTATTTTTGTTGAAAAAATAATTATCAAGATTGATATCTGCCCTAGAATTTTCTGTCACTCTTGAAGGATTAAGACAGATGGTCAGTTGACCAGATATTTTGATGCTGACTGGCCAATAACACACCTTTTGATCGGCTGACTGAAGCTGTCACATTACAAAAATAGAGTGAAATTCCGCAATTAAGACCACTTAAAATTAAGACTAATTCTGCTTGAAGACCACTTTTGAACAGTCCCAAAGGTGGTCTTAATATGGGAATTTTACTGTACATGTACCTTACTAACAGCCTTTCTTAATGTTGCCCAATCATCGGCAACCCAATCATTGGAAACCCAATCAACAGCAACCTAATCATCGGTAAATGAGCACCAGACTGTCAGGTGGCATGCCAGCAACTCTTGTCTAACCATGCATCCGTCTCATCAAAAGAATCTAGCTAGCCGACCCAGACTTCCTGATCACTAGTCCAGTACGCATCTTAGCTATCGTGGCCAGAAACTACCCAAAGACAAGCTTCCAATGAATCTACCAATCTTGGGCCAGTTGTTCAAAACTAAGGATGCCATTAGTTAACCTATTGTTAGCCCTCCTCTTGCTGCATATTCAGATTACCAACACCCATTCCTGACTTTGAACCAATCAGATTACCTGACGTAATTTATTCCTACAAATTCATAAATTGAATGTCTAACAGTGTAGATCCTGATCAGATGGCTTCTTCAGAAGCAATCTGATATGGATCTAAACTGTTTGCAAAGAAAAGGGTTGTCGTGAACAGCAGGATAAGAGTTAAATATTTGATAATTTGGTATCATAAATACTTATATTTTTGCTGAAAAAAAAAGGCAAGAAGCCTTCTTAATACAATATTACAGCAAAATTTCCACTATATTAGATATTATACGTGCTTGAATAGTAAACATTATAACCGTTAATGAGCTTGTTAGGCTACCGATGCTTTGAACAACTGGGCCCCACAGGTCAGAATACAGCCTTTCCTATAATAATAACTTACATGATCACACAATAACTTCATAGCAATAGATTAGGTGGATATTTTGTGATTAATTGAAGGATAGGTTTCCTTATTTATGCAGAATTGATAAAAAACTATCCTTCAGTTATCACAAAATACCAACCTCATCAGATTCTGTTGCTATGAAAACTTACATGATTGCCATAATTGCTCAACAAGGGAGAAGCCTCCGTGGTGTAGTGGTTATGCTACTCGCCTTGTAAACCAGGTGTTGCAGGATCGATCCTGGGCTTCTCCAGACTTTCGGATGAGTCTTTAAACCGAGGTCCTGTCTCCATATGACCTTAGCTGTTGGTGAGACGTAAAACTAAAACACTCACTGACTGCTCAACAAGGGAGGGAAATAGCAACTTTGATTAACGCATTGAATACAGGTGGACTCTTCCAGTGTTATATGTGGGACAAGTCCATTTGTTGTTTAACCCTTTACCACTCAGGGATTTTGTGAATTTCGCTGATTTTCGCAGTGTTGCACCTGTCAGCAACTTCAACTAGCCATTGTTTCATAATGGATGGTCTTTTTTACACCAAACCCGGTATGAATGTTCATTGGGCAGTAGCCTTTCAAATGCAACCTTTCATGACTTGATCATTGTTGTCATGGTAAAGAGGGTCATCTCAAAGTTGGCAAAAAGTGTGTTTTCAAATGAATTTTTTACCACATTTTAATCTTCACACAGCTGTCAAGGTAACAATTAAGGTGTTTGACACTGGCCATTTTCACTGTTTGCAGCATGTTTTATCGGTATCAATTTTCAGGCATTTTTGACCCCAGACACCCTCAGATATAAATTTTAGCGGCTGGTTGGGCCATACACCCAAAATTTTTCGGGATGTGAGGGGGGCGATGCCCCCCTTCAATCCCCCCCAGAATATTTTTAGCGGGGAGGCGCGCGAAAAAACAGGTCACTTTTTTGCCCAACAAATCCTAAAGCAAACATAACTATCCAGGGGTAGAAATGCAGATTTTAGGTGCATCTGGGGCTTAAAATGGGGGGGGGGGGGGGGGTCCAGGCACGTAAAAACACGTATCTGAGTGGTAAAGGGTTAAGGGGTGATAGGTCTGTATTTTTCGTTTTCACTCTGTTTCTGACAGAAAATCCTGTTTGCAAACAGTGAAAAACCCTGATCAGATGCCGCATAATGTGTCATCTGATCTTGGTCTCTTTTCCCAGTTTCCAGGTGAGAATGGGTTAAATCACCTAACAGAACGATATACGAGCCAGTTCCTATGAAAAGGCACTTATTGCATGTGACCATGAAAAGGTACAGCTGAGCCTGTGCAGGTACAGTAAAATTCTGCTATAAAAACCACCAATAATTAAGACTAAATCTGCTTTTAAAAGCTTATTGAGAAGGTTTCAGGGATTCTTTTTTGTGTTTTCCACACCTAGTGTCTCCTAATAAGTGACTACCTTAATATATGAATTTTACTGTATATGCTAGGGCTACATGCATGACTTCTGGCAATCAAAGTCTCCACTACATGTCTGTGAGCAGCAAAGACTCCGGTACTCTGTTAAGACTGCACATATCCACAGTCTCACCAGAGCCTTTGCTGCCCACCTATGCAATAATGACCCGTTTCTCAAGAACTGGCATAAACATTTTATAAAATCCTCAATTTAAGGGGAATGGGAACACTTGGCAAATTTTTCCACCATTTTTCAAAGGGACATAACTTTAAAAACTTCCTGTTTGCTCTTCTATAAACCCTGTCCCACTGAAAAAGGGGTCTACTCTTAAAGGAAAGAATTTGCTCCTCAGGAGCAAATAGAATTTGCTCCTGAGGAGCAAATTCTTTCCTTTAAGAGTTGACCCCTATTGACATGGGAGACAAAACATTTACAGGAGTTACCTCCCCTGAAGGTGTATCCATTGCCCTTAAAACAGCAAATTTTGATATTAGAACATTACCTCGAGAGCTCTGACTTTCATATCCCAAGTGTTAGGCAACTCTTCTATCCTGTTCTTCAGCGTTTCAATCAATTTGTCTTTATCCTTTATCTCTTCAGCATGTTTCTGAACCAAACTCTCTGTGTTAGCCTTCTCTTTTGCATACAGTGCCTAAAAACAAGAAGTTTCAATGTTTTTACCTTTAGTCATTTCTAAGGCTGGCTAATCGGAACTGAAAAGGTAACTGATTATCAGTCATGTCTTTGCGATCGATATTCATTAGTAATCGCTATGGTTTTTGTCATAATTGTACCTCTCTGAGCATGTCTCTTACCATATTTTGTACTTTACTATATGTATATTTGAACAGACAGGCCTGGGCAAACAGTGTAGACCCAGATGAGACGCCGCAGAATGCGGCATCTCATCAGGGTCTGCACCGCTTGCCACTCACCCAGCTATTTTAGGCATAACTTCGGTTAGTAAATTGTACCTGTCAAGTAATCGATTACAAGCAAATCAAAAATGATAATCATTTTTCTGGAATTTATCGATCAATTAATCAATCATACGATTAATTGTGTCAGCCTTAGTCATTTCACTATCAGGTATAGGAAAATTGTTTAATTTAAACACAGCCTATAAACTTAAAGGCTGTCTGTAAATTTAGAGAATTTTTAGTCTGTAAATTTAACCCTTCTCTTGCTGAATATTCATTTAAGCCACACCCATTTCTGTCTATCAACCAATCAAATTACTTGATGTAATTTATTCCTGCAAATTCATAAACTGAAATGCCAAACAGTGTAGATCCTGATCAGATGGCTTCTTCAGAAGCCATCTGATCTGGATCTACACTGTTTGCAAACATAGGGGATGTCGTGAACAGCAAGATAAGGGTTAAAGACTGACTCACATAAAATCATGAAATGGTGTAAAACAGAAAAACTGCATGTAGCTATTTATAGCAATTTGGTCGTTATCTGTGGAATATTTAATCATATGTTAAGTGCAAGTTATAAAGTTTGCTTTACTTTAACTAAATTGTTGGCATTTTAAAATTTGTGAGCAGGACAAATAACATTCTCTGCTACCTGAGAAAGAAAAATCACTCAACTTCTTAGTATTTAAATTTTTTTGAGCACCACAAGTTTCATGCTCAGCTGAGTTGAGCATGAAAAAAGTTTTATAACCTCGGGACCCGGTCTCACCTTGTATTTGTTCTTCTTCTCTTGTCTGGTTTCCAGCTCTCTCTGCAGGTCATCAGCGCTTCTCTCTAATTCCTGTGTCAGTGGTTCAATATCCACCATCTCGGACTGGGGACCAGCTGAAAACAATACAAACAGGCCCCTAAGTTATAATATAAGAATCTTATATTGGTGTGAGGGGTGGATGGAAAAATCCGTGGTGAGGGACACTGTCCGGCATCACAAGGTTTGATTAGTGACGTCACGTAATGTGCTGTGACGTAAACCTTAACGACGGTGCATACGAGGTCGTAATCAACCAGTGCATTTATCAAACACGCGATAATATTCGATTTTGGGTCAGAAACACCAGGGTCAGAACATAAATTTCTATCCCACGGTAAAATCACTGATTTCCTTGTCTGTTGTGCATGAAACCTTTTTTCATGCTCAACTCACTTGAGCATGACATTTGTCCTGCTCACAAATTTTAAAATGCCAACGAACTCTGGCATTTTAAAATTTGTGAGCAGGACAAATAACATTCTCTGCTGTCTGAGAAAGAAAAAATCTCTCAACTTATTAGTGTTTCAATTTTTATGTGCAGCACAAATTTCATACTCAGCTGAGTTGAGAATGAAAACAGTTTTATAACCTCGGGGCCAGACCATGCAGTGTGTTGACTGGTACAGTATAGCCCATATGAAAAGGTTTAACAAATAATTACCATAAAAATCCTAAAAAATTTTGGACGCCTTGAAGACTTGCTGAAATTCTCCTAAACTTTTAAGAAATTAGTTTCACGATCCAGTAAAAAGGTGTAGACGGAATGGCAAACAGTGTAGACCTAGATCAGATACCTCATTAAGCAGCATTCAAACGAGAACATTATACCGTGTAATTTGATTGGTTGATAGTCAGCATTGGACTGCCCCCGCCCTTCGGGGCTTGAAGAAATAGATGGGCTGCATGGTGCTTCCACGCAGAGCTAAATCCGGCCCCACACAAGTTCTGGTAAACCGCTTAGAGGATGTAAGCCTGCCCAGGCAAAGCGGTGAGAGTCTGACCACCTATGCGTTTAAACCCTATTGGTTTCATTGGGCGGCAGGGCTTTAGATGTCTTTTCATCTCAATGTCTGGTAAAAGTCCCACAAAATTGGAAGCAACATCTCCAAAATGACCTACACAGTGTTGACTGGATGTTAAACCTCACATCAAACAAACAAAGTCAGCATTGGATGTAGCAAAATGACTTTGTTTAGCAGGAAAAGGGGTTATAAACATTTTTATTTTACCTTGGTTATATTTCGAAGTGTACAGATGTTGTTGTAATGCAGTCATGGATATCCTTTCACAGGAGAAAACTGGAGTATCCTGAGAAAACCACCAACAGTGGACAGAGACCACTATCCTATCACATGTAGATGTCAGGGTATTAAGCTAAGGTCACACAGGTGACAAGTGACAAGCAAGGGACTGCCCTACAATATCCAGGCCCCTGTGACGTAGTGGGGTACCGTAGACCTATGTCGTATAGTGTTCTGTTTAGTACTTCGCTTTTATAACACAATAAAATAAAGTCTTTCAAAAGTTTCTAAGTTTTGATTTTCATTTCATTTCATTTCCGCGACAGCCCAAAATGTGTATCAGATTAATTTCTATCTGATACTTTAACAAATGAGATCTTGTTATAACCAGCTCAGATCTCTCTACATCTTAAACCCAAATTCAGATCTAACTAACGTGTTCAAAACTGGACCTTATATATGTTCTCTGAGCATTTCTGACATTTTACAATTCACGTTTACACCCTTATTATTTGTGCAAACGTCAATCATACTGCATAGTTTCAGGATGCTACCACGCAATTATTTAAAGGTATTTGTTTTCATAAATTCCTTTAAAAGCTTACTGCACCTGTTTAATTGACATAACATTAAAACATACACCCTTATAACTGACATAAACCATAATATGTACTCGTGTGATAGGCATATGTATATACAAATACCCCTTTTTGAGATAGGCATATGTATATACAAATACCCCTTTTGAGTGGCATATCCATATACATTTTAGAATTTTGTAAGTTTTGTTTACTGCACCTGCATGTCTCTAGAAACTGATAAACACCAGGTAGTTACTGCGAAATCACATATTTTATATGTCAGATGACGATTTGAACTCATTCCAATTTACTTGAATCTGTTCCAATATAAACAAGACATGTAAATCAAGTTTAGAAAGTACAATGCATCAGTTTATAGCCGGTTAGCAAAAACGAATATTTTATAGGAAGGACGATTCTTAATTAAGCTTTAACAGTTTATAAGTAAAATAACTGTTAATATGATATGCCTTTACAACCCATCAACACTATAGATCACACAAGGCTAGTTTCTTACGGCCCTTCAACATTATATGTCATACATGTTATATGCTCAGAGAACTACTATGTTATACCCCTTAGCTGTAACTATACCTCTTACAGCATAGTTAGGAAGTGACAGGAGTCGCCTCCCATAACAACTCACCAGTAGCTCCAGCCTGAGTCTGTACTTGTTCCACTTCAACCTCGGATTCAGAAACAGTTCTGCTAGCTCTTGATTTCTCTGTGGGGATAAAAATTTTAAACTAAAAATTAGCTCAGCATTTTATAGAACTCCAGATAAGGAAGTGTGTGTGTTAGTGTGTTTGAGTTTTACGTCCCACCAACAGCTAAGGTCATACAGAGATGGACCTCTGTTTCAAGACTCTTCCAAAAGTCTGGTTTAAGAGAAGAGTAGCATGACCACTACACCACGGGGGCTTCTACAGATAAGAGTAACAGAGATGGTTCAGGGGAAAAGATACACCTTCAGGGGAGGCAACTCTTCCAAACAAAACTGTCCCTCATATCAACAGGGATCTACACTTAACCCTTATCCCGCTTCATAATTAATTTAGCCACACCCATTTCTGACTTTGAACCAATCAGATTACTTGATGTAATTTATTCCTGCAAATTCACAAACTGGATATCAAAAAGTGTAGATCCTGATCAGATGGCTTCTTCAGAAGCCATCTGATCTGAAACTACGCTCTTTGCAAAGGTAGGGGTTGTTGTGAACAGCAGGATAAGCGTTTAAGGAAAGAATTTAACTATTTCCTTTCAGGAGTGGACGAAAACAGGACAGCCATGAGAAAGAACACCTGACCTTATGTTGCACACCTTGGCGGCTCAGGCAAATAGCCAAATGCATGCTGGACGTATGATAGCTTGATCTAAGCCTTCACTGTCTGCATATGCCCATAGTTTTTTTGTTTCTTTTTTGTCATTTCATGGGCTGATCTAGGGCTTCACAGTAAACAATTGCCAAAATGTTTGTTTCACTCCATCTAACTTGGCTTCACCATCCAATACGCCCAAAGTTTGGCCCCCGCCCATCAGGGCTTGAAGAAACAGACTGGGCTGCATGATGCTTCCATGTAGGGCTGAAGCTAGCTGCATTTAAGTACTGGTAAACCATTTAGAGGTTCTAAGCCAGCCAAGGAAAAATGGTGGCAGTTGGACCATCCATGCATATAAACCCTATTGGTTTCATTGGGCAGCAGGGCTTGAGATGTCATTTCATCTCAATGTCAGGTAAGTCACACAAAATTTGAAGCAATGTCTCCAAAAATGACCTATACACAGTGTTGACGGGGAGGTTAAACCTCAAATCAAACAAACAAAAGACACATAAAAGGCTAATCTCGGCTTTCTTCATCTGGGGCAAGTTGTTCAAAACTAACAATGTTGTTAGCTAACAAATTGTTAAAACTTTAATCATTTAATATGGCAAATTTGCTAATATTTTTACTGAAAATATGTGAGCAGCTTTTGCAAAGGCAAAAGTTGCTCACATTTTTCAGCAACAATACTGGAGTATAAGATATTAAATGAAGCTGCTAGAACAGTTAACAATTTGACCACTAACGAGCTTGTTAAGCTAACGATGCTTTGAACAACTGAGCCCTGCTGATTTTGTCACTTGTGGAATATAAGTGTGTGTGTGTATGTGTGGATTTGGGTTTAACTTTGCTTTCAACAATTTTTCAGTCATATCACGACGGTGTCTGGTTGCGACAGGGAGCTCAATTATCACTTTTATAGTGCTGCCTCACTGAAGTATCATGTTCCAGACACATTACATGATACCACACCCAGTCACATTATCCTGACACTGGGTCGACCAGTCCTAGCTCTACCCCGTAAATCTGAGTGCCAAGCGAGGAGCAGCTAGTATCATTCTTAACGACTTTGGTATGTTGCGGCCCGGGATCGAACCCGTGACCTCCCGTTCCCCGGAGCGGACACTCTACCAACTGAGCTATCAGGGCCAGTTGTGGAATATAAGAATCTTATATTGGTGTGAGGAGTGGATGGAAAAATCCGTCCCGAGGGTCACTGTCCGGCATCACGAGGCTTGTCACTTTGGTTACCAACGTCCGCCATATTGCGATGACACTACCGGAATGTTTAGTGACGTCACGTAACGTGCTGTGACGTCAACCTTAACGACGGTGCATATGAGGTCGTATTCAACCAGTGCATTTATCAAACACGCGAGAATATTCGATTTTGGGTCGGAACACCAGGGTTAGAACAGAATTTCTATCCCAAGCTAAAACAATGGATTTCCTTATCTGGTGTGCCAGAAATAATGTTCTTACTTTTTCCTGTAGCCTTATCCATCTTCTTCTGCAGTTTATTTTTCTCGATATAAAGTGTCTTGTACTCCTCACGGCACATAAATATCTTCTCTTTCAAATCTTCTGTCTCACGTAATATTTCCTGCTTCTCTTGCAAGAAATCACGCTGGAAAAAAAAAATCAAAAATTTTTATAGATGCAAAACAGAGCCTACAAGAAAACTTGTATAACCAAGACTATGCTTCCAAACAGTCTGACCACAGTCCTTGCTGTTCATGTGTGCCTTCTAGCCTTTGAATCAATAGAGAGCAAGGTCCAAAGGTTTTGGCCCAGACTGGTATAACATATACAGTTAAATTCTGCTGTTAAGACCTCCTAAAATTAAGACTCAATCTTATTTTTAAGCATTATTGAGAAGATTTCGGTCATTCTTTTATTGTGTTTTCTACACACCATATCGCCTCATTAGGAGACCACCTTTCGGACTGTTCAAAAGTGGTCTTAAAGACCACTTTTGAACAGTCCCAAAGATGGTCTTCATATAGGATATTAGTGATTGCCCTAATGCGGAACAGCGGGGCGCGGCGCCCCGGTGCCCTAAATTCCCGCCCTTCTGCCCTAAATTTGAAATGTTTGCCCCTTTTGCGCCCCGAATTGCCCTTTACGCCAATTAAATGTGCCCTGCAATAGACCTAATCTTTTCACCGTTTATCCAATAATCACGGGACAGTCATGCGTAATTACCGACATGCGACAATCGCAATAAATACACACAATGTAAAATACCTGTGTTGTGTTCAGTCGAGTGTATAGTATGGTTCCCGTTTTATTCGCGTATACAAATGGCAATAACCAGGAAATTTATTAATGACCGCATTTGTTAACAAGAGGTCCCCATTCCGAATGCCTAAAAGTATCCAATTTCCGGAAGACAAATTTCCAATCTGGCCAAGCACAGTTTGTGCAAGAAATGTTGCAGTTCTTCTAAAACTCTCTGAATAAATGCATGGTGTACAGTTTCAGTAATTTAAGGTTTACCAAATTATTCTTGTCCTTCAATCTACGATGTAGTTTTTACGTAAGTACCCCACCCACTACATTACGGATTTTGAGGGCCTAAATATGCTCATTTTACTTTTTCTTGCAAGATTTTTTGTTACAAATAAAATAAATGATGATTTTTTGACAATCTGAAGAAAAAATATTAAAGTTTTGCTTCAGAACAAAGTCGCCAGATGCACTGAAATGTGTGTCCTCCTTCAGGTCCGTCACTACGTTTTTATTAAGTTAGCAGTCACCAAAAATGTCATAACGTTTAGATGATGGGAGAATTGACCAAAAGGTTTAAAACTACAATCATTCTGTGCAATAATATTTTATGTTCTGTGTTTTTGTTTTGTCTTGTATGAACCTGATTTAATGTAAGGAGGCCCAGGTACTTCTGTCTATCTCTATCTTCCGATTTTGCTTTAACCTTAGGAGGGGACACAGAAGGGGCATGTTATGTACATACACTCCAATTTTGCAGGATGAAAGCCTACACAGTAATCATTTAATTGCGGTAGGGATCTTTAACCTGCACATGGATGGGTCTCACTGCACAGGGGGACTCCAGTTAACGTCCCGATTCGAAGGACGGTGCACTTTATGACATCCATCCAGGGCATCCCTGCAAATGATGCTAATGGAGCATGTGTATGAACACCGAAATTTTATCACCGCTGCCGGTGATTGAACCTGGGACCTCTAGCATTAGAGGCAAGTGCACTAACCTATGAGCTATCATGCTCCACATGATATTCATAGTTACCACATGTTTTGTATTCATAGTAGAATTATCCTAGTTTAAATCTTTTGGATAAAATTCTTACTACAGTCACCCTCAGGAAGTGTATGTCAAGTATTATTATCTTACCTAACAATTTACGGGCCCTTGAATAGTGATTCGAATCCCAAACATTTGAGAGTTTGGGCCATTGGGCGGGTTAAGGTTTATCCCTGTTGTTTATTCCACAGTCTGCTGTCTGGCATCTATAGGCCTGCTCTTCAAATAACAATGCCATTAAAGAAAACCTTTCAGTGTTTCTAGTATATTTTCCAAATTTCAGTCAAAACATCGATAATTTTCCCAATTCTAAAGGCCCCATTCCCTAAAAGTGGTGCAAGAGCCCTGCCTTGCCCTCTTTGGCAAGAGTCTGTGTAAGGTGTGCCCTTTTTAAATGCAGTGCCGCGTTGCAAAAATGCCCTTTTTTGGAGTAGCACCCTGCCCTAATTTCAGTCTGCGGGAAACACTAGATATAATGTATCATCCATGACTGGCCATTTCATATGAAATTAATGAAAAGGGCCACAAGCCAGTTTCATAAATTGATTATGAAATGACCCCAAATGTAAGATTTTGTTCATCATATAATGATTTTTAATCATCCATTATTACCGAAAAAATTCAGAATAATTTCAATAGAAAACATAAGGTTGTAAACTGACAACTTCATGTTTGTTTGTTTGATTTGAGGTTTAATGTCCCTGTCAACACTGTAAAGGTCATTTTGGAGATGTTGCTTCCAATTTTGTGGGACTTTTACCCGACATTGTCCCCGTCAACACTGTAAAGGTCATTTTGGAGATGTTGCTTCCAATTTTGTGGGACTTTTACCCGACATTGAGATGAAATGACATCTCAAGCCTTGTCGCCAAATGAAACCAATAGGGTTTAATAGCATGGACGGTCCGCCTCGCACCGCGGGTCCTGGACAGGCTTAGATCCTCTAAGCGGTTTACCAGTATTAGTGTGTGGGCCGGATTCCGCTCTGCGTGAAAACATCGTGCAGCCCATTATATTTCTTCAAGCCCCTATGGGCGGGATTGTACTTACTAGAACATTTAACAATTTGACCACTAACCGGCTCATTAAGCTAACGATGCTTTGAACAACTGGGCCCAAATTTACAAGAATTCAAAGATGGGAGAGTCCACTTCAGAACTCAGGGGTGAAAGGCTTAAATAATTTACCTCCAAAGTAGCTACTGTCTTCTCAAGAGTTCTGATCTTCCTCTCTTTCCTGTCCAGCCTCTCTTTCAGCTGAGCGAAACTCTGTTTCATGATCGTCATGGAGCCGTCCTTGACCCCCGTTGACTCTCGAGAGGCATCCAAGCTCTGTTGCAGGGTAACAATTCTGGATTGTAGATTTTCTTTCTCCTGTAGAGAAATCGTATGAGAATTCAATAATGCAGATATACCAATCCTGACCAAACACATAAATAAACTTATATGAATATTTTTGGTGGTGTAGTGCAAGAAAAAGAATCTTATATGGGGTTCTTTTATTGATGGGTGTTTCCAACGTGCTGAGCAGAACCTCCGCGTATCCTCAGTTCCCATCAGCACAGTCATCCCTCAGGTTGGAAAAAGCCTCAGTTCTGCTCAGCACAGTCATCCCTAGGGCTGGAAATGCTTATCTATAAATTCAACAGAACCCCACTTCAGATTCTTATATTCTTGCACACCAGATAAGGAAATACGTGGTTTTAGCTTGGGATAGAAATTCTGTTCTAACCCTGGTGTTCTTACCCTAAATCGAATATTCTCGAGCGTTTGATAAATGTACTAGTTGAATCCGACCTCATATGCGCCGTCGTTAAGGTTGACGTCACAGCCTGTTATGTGACGTCAATAAAACATTTCTGTAGTGTCATCACAATATGGTGGCTGTCGGTAACCAAAGTGACTGCGGTATTAAAAATCCGCACTAAGAAATGGAAGATATGCAAGAAAAAGAATCCTATATGGGTGTGAGGGGTGGATAGAAAAATCCGTCCCTCGGCAAACCTTGTGATGCCGGACAGTGACCCTCAGGACAGATTTTTCCATCCACCCCTCACATTCATATAAGATTCTTATATTTTTACCCTGGTGTTCTTAAGCAGGTAAAATAGCTAAGTATAGCGCGCAAAAAATAAAACGTTAAATAAACTGAAAGGAAAATTTTTGTTGGTGAAGTGCAAGAAAAAGAATCTAACATGGGGTTCTGTTATTGATGGGCGTTTCCAACCCTTGGGATGACCGTGCTGAGCGGAACCTCTGCGTAGCCTCAGTTCCACTCAGCATGGTCATCCCTTCGGTTAGAAACAGCTTCACCTCTGCGGTTGGAAATGCCCATCTGCAACAGAACCCCATACCAGATTCTTATAGTAAACCCCAACCTCTTTATACAATATTGTTAGGGTTCAATGCTGAAACTGTGTTAAACCACCGTGTTATATCCACACAGAAATGTTTTGATTTTATAGAAAAATGACCATAGGTCATTTTTCTATAAAATCTATTCATTTTTGGAATCCATCATTAAATAATGTTATATCCTAAACCTTGTTATAATAAACACTGTTTAAAGGAGGTTGATGAATACATGTGTCTTTTCTTTCAAATGTTAATATTTTTACATTCTCTTTGCATTTACTGAAAAACATTCTGTAGTTAACTGTTGGACTGCAAAATTCATTTTTGAACATCCATTATGATAACACACCCGTGCGACAATGGCCCACTTTGACGAACATAAACTTTTGTCAGACAGACAACATGCATTTAGGAAAAGGCACAGTTGTGAAACTCAGCTAAGCACAGTTATTAATGACTGGGCAAAAATCTTGGACAAAGGGGGACAGGTGGACACATTTATTCTGGACTTCGAGAAGGCTTTTGACACCCCTCCTCATGAACTACTTAAATCTAAGTTATTTGGTTATGGAATTTGGGGAAAGACCCTCAAATGGATAGATTCCTTTCTTTGCTACAGAAAACAGCGGGTTGTTGTTAATGGTGAATCTTCGGAGTGGGCTCCAGTTTTGTCTGGAGTCCCGCAAGGGACCGTTCTTGGTCCACTTTTGTTCTCCCTGTACATCAATGATATTTCCACTGACATTGACTCAGAAATAAGACTGTTCACAGATGACTGTGTTTGTTACCGGGAAATTAGAGATTCAGATGACTCATTGAAACTTCAGGCTGATATATATAGATTAGGATGTTGGGCACGTAAATGGGGCATGAGATTTCAGCCAGTTAAATGCAATATTATGCAGATAACTAGGAAGAGATCTAATAAAGTTGAGGCTTCTTACACCTTAGAGGGAACGGTCCTCGAGAATGTGGACTCCATTAAATACCTTGGAGTGACAATCTCACACAACTTGAGATGGAATACTCATATTAGCAACATGTGTACTAAGGCAATTAGAACGCTTGGTTTCCTGAGGCGAAATCTTCATCAGTGCCCTCAGGATGTAAAAGAGGCAGCATATAGAGGTCTTGTTCGCCCAATCTTGGAATATGGTAGTTGTATCTGGGACCCCAGTGGAGTGGTCCTTAACGATGAAATTGAGAAAGTTCAGAATAGAGCTGCTAGATTTGTAACAGGCAATAACTGCTTTGAAACTGGGCGCATGACTGGAATACTTGGAAAATTAAAATGGGAGTCTCTCAAGAAAAGGAGAAAAGACAGTAGGCTAATCCTTTTATACAAAGGTCTAAAGGGTGCTGTCAGCATTCCAACAGATGACCTTGTTCCCCCAGCTAGACACTGTAGAAATCACCATTCGTTGGCGTTTCAGACCCTTAGCGCAAGAACTGACATTTATAAAGAGTCGTTCTTCCCCAGAACCATTAGAGATTGGAATGCCCTTCCCGATTCAATTATTTCGACAGCTGAAGGTGCTGATGATTGTGTAGCTAAATTTACCTCTTTGGTTAGAGCTAGGGACTAACTTCCCACATCACAGGTCCTGGTGTATGAATGTCATTTGACGTGTCACCAGTAACAATTCTGATTCTGATTCTGATTCTGACAAAGTGCATTTTTTTTTTCACATCTCCAAACTGCTACTTAAGTGATGAAACTCTGCGATATTTTTCTTATTTATACTGCCAATATACACTGTGAGTGCTTGTTAGAACCACCTCATTGTCTCGAAGCAGAAATAAGAAAATAATATATACCCCTGTAAACCCCAGTTTTCTCTATATAAACTTAAAGTGGGGTTTGGGGGAATTTCATTTCACGGACTTGTTAGTGTGATGCAATGACTACTTTTCCTCACACAATATTATGTCACATTCCCATTCAGTGACATCAAACATTTTATAGATAAAAGACTAAAAGCTCCTTAATTATCCCCAACTATTTCTTATGTAGAGGATTTCGCTAGGGGCTCAAGAAAGGGTTCGACTCATCCATGGTAAACTAGCCATTGGTGTTCGTACCATCGAAGTTCTACTGTATATCAGGTGCATTGATTTCCTTCAGCCTGAGAAGATTATTTGTAAGGCTTTAGGTTAACACACCTGTGTGACATCGGGTTCTTTCATGGCTCCTCAACAGATTTTCTGATGGAAATGTGTATTATTCTCAGGGCCTGACAAATCTAAAAAATTTCCTCTTGCCCATCGGGCAAGTAAAATATTTTTGCACTTGCCCAGCTCAAAATCCTACTTGCCCAGGATTTTGGAACTCAAAGTGGGGTTGGATGCGGGGGGATAATGGTGACAATGATGACGACCAACATTTATTTATATAATCCAAGGTTTCTGTCAAGTTTCAAGCACAACCACTTTCCATTAGGGTCTAGTTATTTCATGTTTGTGTTTCTTTCCCTTTGGTGTCTCTGATGGGAGCTCAGGGTTAATTGTATCGATTCCTGATCATTGCATTCACTTCTATTTATTTCCCAGGTCTGTGTGGTAATACGGAAGAAAATACTGTTGTTGTCACAGTCAATAACGGTATTTTTTCAAGTTAATTGCTGACATAATACCTTAACCGATTAGCAATTTAAGATAGTTATATAAACTCATTTAGCTTGACACACATGATAAACACGAGCTGTAGCCGATATAGATCTACTCAAAAGATCAGAAGTGTCAGGGCAGCGAGATAAAGATTAAAAGAATGCAGTTAATTTAGCTTACAATTTAATGAACCAACCAAGAGACAAGAATCCCCTCCATCCAAAATGAACCCAAGCTTTCACACCCGCCCTATAAGTAGATTCAATGCGATCATCATTTCCGCCATCCAAATCGTTGTCCACAAACCACCACTCCCATTTTTCTGCATGTGATCGGTAAATGACGTCACCAGCAACCCCACAAGTGTTTAATGTCATTGTTTTATTTTAATGGGGCGTATTTCTTACATAAAAAATGTTTGGAACCGTTAAAAAAATATTTTCTCGATAGCTTAACGGTTGTGGATAGAGGCGCGACTAATCCGCGGTTACCAACATTAAAACATTCTACTTTTCCCTTCAGCGTCTGCTATTTGACGCCAAAACATAACTACATGTAATCAACAGATAGTAGAATAGTCGGTTTTTACTACCGTAAGATGTAGCAGATCGTCTTAGGAGGTATCAAATCATTTTCACATGGGTTGTGGATTAAATTTCATGGCAGGGATAAAAGCAAATTAGAGACATAACTTAATCTTATTTTCACACCTTGTCACGCTAATCAATAGCACTGGTGGTACACACTACACCAGAAATGAAAGACACGCCATGCCGGGCAATCATGTTTAATTGGTAATTATATGACCGGGATTAACAATAGTGTCATAATTGTACCGTTATAAAAACATAGATGGTTTTGTCTCTGAATTGCTGACAAAGCGGGAAATATTGTGATTTACTTACTGGTTTAGTTTTACCGTATTTAAGGACTAACAAGAGCTATCGCATGACAGCATAGCTCGCCTGTTTCACGCCTTCAAGATATAAGGTAAAATTATTGAACCATGAAATATAGATCACACTCACCTACCTTGAAAATAGGTCACATTGACCTAGATATATTTCTATGTCAATCATCTGGTCACATGGAATTGAATATTCAGATATGAAGTTTCTCCATCCAATAGTATGCATACTGGTAAACCACTTAGAGGATCTAAGCCTGTCCAGGAACCGCGGTGCGGGGCGGACCGTCCATGCTAATAAACCTTATTGGTTTCATTGGGCGACAGGGCTTGAGATGTCATTTCATCTCAATGTCGGGTAAAAGTCCCACAAAATTGGAAGCAACGTCTCCAAAATGACCTTTACAGTGTTGACGGGGACGTTAAACCTCAAATCAAACAAACAAAACCAATAGTATGCAAGATATAAGTCAAAGTCATTGAACCATGTAATATAGGTCAAACTGACCTAGATATATTTTGAGGTCAATCATCTGGTTGCATTGAAGTAATATCCAAGGTATAACATTTTGTTATCAAAATATTATTCAAGATAATAGGCAAAATCATTCAGCCATGAAATATAGGTCACACTGACTTAGATATATTTTGAGGTCAATCAGCAGGTCACATGGACCTAATAATCAAGGTATGGCATTTCTTTATCAAATACTATTCAAGATAATAGGCAAAATCAGTGAAAGATGAAATATAGGTCACACTGACCTAGATATAACCTTTTGAGGTCAATCATTGGGTCACATGGAACTAATAATCCAGGTATGACATTTTTCCATCAAATAGTATTCAAGATAATAGGCAAAATCACTGAACCATGAAATATAGGTCACAGTGACTTAGATATATTTGCTGGTCAATTATCGGGTCACATGGATCTAATAATCCAGGTATGACATTACTGCTTCGAATAGTATTCAAGATAATAAGGAAAGTCACTGAACCATGAAATATAGGTCACAGTGACCTAGATATATTTTGAGGTCAATCATGGGGTCACATGGCACAAATATCCAAGGTATGACATTTCTCCAACAAATAGTCTTCAAGATATAAGGTAAAATCACTGAACTATGAAATATAGGTCACAGTGACCTAGATATATTTTGAGGTCAATCATGGGGTCACATGGTACTAATATCCCAGGTATGACATTTCTCCAACAAATAATCTTCAAGATATAAGGCAAAATCACTGGACCATGAAATATAGGTCACAGTGACCTAGATATATTCTGAGGTCACTCATGGGGTCACATGGTACTAATATCCCAGGTATGACATTTCTCCTACTAATAGTCTTCAAGATATAAGGCAAAATCACTGGACCGTGAAATGTAGGTCACCATGACCTTCACCCTTTTATACTTGAAACAATGTCACATGGTTGGCTGATATATGACCAATTGTGTTAATAACTTGTTTGCATATTGGAAACATACATAACTAATTACAAAAGTGTCCTAGATTTTGACCCCTAGCCCCACCCCATCCGTCCTCCCAGGCATGAACCCAGGGGTGTGTTGTCTTGGAATCTCAGAAGACACGCCCGGGTATCCAACTTGTAAAATATGAATCCTTTGTGATGAGTGTCTGTTGAGATATAAGCAATTCAAAAACTTTAACACAGTTTTACAGAGGTGTTCTAGATTTTGACCCCTAGCCCCACCCCGGGGCATGAACCCAGGGGTCTGTTGTCTTTGAACATCAGAAGACCCTCCCAGGTACTTAAGTTCCAAATATGAGTGCTCTGTGATGAGTGACTGCTGAGATATAAGCATTTGAAAAACTTTAATGCAGTGTGACGGGAACGCACACGCACACGCGCACAAATGAGGTGACAACAATAGCTCTCCATGTACTTCGTACAGGCGAGCTAAAAAGACTGACAGTTGTAGATGATTTTTGTACTTGCCCGACCGGGCGTCGAAAGGTCAAAGTGCACCTGCCCAGCGCGATTTCGGACTTGTCCTGGGCGGCCGGGCAATGGATTTGTCAGCCCCTGATTCTTCTTATTTCTACTATAAACCTAGATTGTAGGTGCTCGTTAGAACCACCTCATTAAGGGGGCTCTAATAATACCCAGAGTCTTTGTTTTTGAGCAAGAATAAGGAAAGTCACTTATACCACTGTTAACCCCATTTTCTCTACATGAAGTGGGGTTTACAGGGCTCTTCATCTCATGGTTTTGTTTGTTGGTTTTAAAGTTTAACTGGCCCAGTCAACACTGCTTAGGTCATTTTTGAGCCGGTCAGTTTACCTATCCACACTTTTCCTGGGTAGGCTTATACATAAGCGATTAACCAGTACAGTGCAAATTCTTTCGCCAGAAACTGACAACTGCCCTCCTTGAATCAGCAGAAGGGAGAGAATGGCTGTAGAAAAGATTTCATGATCAACCTCCGTGAAAGAATGTTGCCGACCCCGGCAGGTATCGAACCCACGTCTTCCTGATCACCAGTCAGCAGTGCATCTGACTGGGCGACCGAGCCTGGCCTTCATCTCATGGACTTGTTAATGAGATCATAGCTCCAGATAAGGTGTTGTTTTTCATCTGAAAACTGTACCACAATCTCCTTATGACACTATTGTTGAGAACCAAAGCAGAAACTGTGTAAGTGAAACATCTGTGTTATATCCAAACATTTTTCTATTTTCCCATTTTTGGGATCCATCTTTAAATCATGTTATATCCAAACCCATGTTATAACAGTGTTGTATTATATGGGCTGCAAGATGCTTCCACGCAGAGCTAAATCCGACAAGCACACAAGTACTGGTAAACCGCTTAGAGGATCTAAGCCTGCCCAGGCAAAGCGGTGCAAGTCGGACCGTCCATGCTTATAAACCCTATTTGTTTCAATGGGCGACAGACCTTGAGATGTCATTTCATCTCAACTTCGGGTAAAAGTCCAACAAAATTGGAAGCAACATCTCCAAAATGACCTTTACAGTGTTGACGGGGACGTTAAACCTCAAATCAAACAAAAACAAAATAACAGTGTTCTAATGCGGATGTGGTATGTTTTCCTATTTCTGCATGGAAAACATGTTATGGGTACTCATAAGAAGTACCTCGGCGAGGCACTTTTAATGAGTACCCATGACATATGTTTTCATGAAACATATCTTGCAGGTACTCATCAGAAATGCCTCAGTGAGGTACTCCTAACGGGTACCCATATGTTTTCGTGCAGAAATAAGAAAAATAATATTCAGATACCCCCCCTTAACTGGGGCTATGTGTGATGAAAAAGGTAACAAATAGGGCTAAAACCTACCCGCAACGAAGCCATGAGGTCCTGCTGGGTCTGTTCCAACTCATCTTCATGAACTTTGTTTCTCACAGAGAAATCCTCTTCAAGTTGGCACAGTTTCTGCTTCAGGCCAATGTTGTCTGACTTGGATTGCTTAAACACAGAAAATGAGCCAGGGTAATAGTATGTTGAATTTGCCAGCCGTTTTTATTGAGCAAAAACGTTTTGGTAAATCACATAAGCAACATCCCTGTGAACGGCCCCCGCCCATCGGGGCTTGAAGAAGTATATGGGCTGCTGGATGCTTCACCGCAGAGCTAAATCCGACCCGCAAATGAGTACTGGTAAACCGCTAGGATCTAAGCCTGCCCAAGCAAAGCGGTGCAAGTCAGACCGTCCATGCTTATAAACCCTATTGGTTTCATTGGGCCACAGGGCTTGAGATGTCATTTCATCTCAACGTCAGGTAAAAGTCTCACAAAATTGGAAGCAACATTTCCAAAATAACCTTTACAGTGTTGACGGGAATGTTAAACCTCAAATGAAACAAACAAAACATCCCTGTGAAGTTTGAATCAAATTGGATCAACAGTATAGGAGCTTGTCATTTTAAGATTTTTTATAATATTTAGCTCTGGGAGCCATATTGTTCATTGGAGCTGAACCCATTTAGCTATTTTTGTTTTTGTTTGTTTGTTTTAGGTTTAATGTACCCATCTACACGATTAATGTCATTTAGGAGACATTGCTTTCAATTTTGTGAGACTTTTACCCGACACTGAGATGAAATAACATCTCAATCCCTGCTGCCCAATGAAACCAATAGGTTTTATATCCATGGACAGTCCGACTCGTACCACTTTGCCTAGGTAAGCTTAGATCTTATAAGCGGTATACCAGTACTCATATGCAGTTGGTTTTAGCTCTGTGTGGAAGCATCAGCCCTGGCTGCCATCTTGTTCATTGGAGCAGAATGGTTATGGCTTTTTTGGTAGAGGTTCTATGAAGCAACATCCCTGGGAAGATAGACTGAAACTGGACCAAGGGTATAGGAAACCAGTGGACCAATGGTCCATAGCCGCTCACCTGAGTGCTGAGAGTTTATGGAGCCATTTAATTTCTGAGAAGAAGATTTTAAAGGGTTTTTACCATGGTAGCCATCTTGGGGCATATGACCTGATAATGGGCCATTTGGTTCCAGAAGAAGATTTCTGAAGGGTTTTTACCTTATATGTTGGTCATGCAACCCAACTCATGTTAATGAATTTTCATTTGTTTGTTCCTTAAAGCTTTCATGTGACCTTTGGTTACAAATGGAGTAGTGGTTTCTGTGAAAAAAAGTTTTAATTTGAATGACCTTGACCTTGTCAGAATACTCATGTAGTTTAATCCACTCATTTAGCTAACTGCATCTACCAATTTTCAGATCACAGGCTGCAATAATTTCCAAAAAAGACACAATTTTGTCTTTTTTCTATACAGAGGTCTATGTGACCAAATTTCACCTTGGCATTGTTTGTTTGTTTGATTTGAGGTTTAACGTCCCCGTCAACACTGTGAAGGTCATTTTGGAGACGTTGCTCCCAATTTTGTGGGACTTTTACCCGACATTGAGATGAAATGACATCTCAAGCCCTGTCGCCCAATGAAACCAATAGGGTTTATTAGCATGGACGGTCCGCCTCGCACCGCGGTTCCTGGAAAGGCTTAGATCCTTTAAGCGGTTTACCAGTACTAGTGTGCGGGCCAGATTCAGCTCTGCGTGGAAGCATCATGCAGCCCATATATTTCTTCAAGCCCCTATGGGTGGGGGCTTTTCACCTTGGCATAAAATAGGTCAAGGTCATCAGAAGGTCATCATTTGAACAAACAAGAGGACCATGATGGTCCTGTATCGCTCACCTGAGTCTATTCATAACCTTGTTTTTAATCCTGCATGACCCATATTCAAGATTTTATAAAGGCAAACATTCTTAGCAAGTTTCATGAAGCTTGAACCAAAAATCGTAATCCTGAATCAAAAGATCAGATCTGGCCCAAATTTATGGATATGCTGATTACCCGCAAGTTTCATGAAGATCCAATCAAAACTAAACAAGTCATTCACCATTATAATTCAATGGAAGCTAACTGTTTGAAAGTGTGGACGACCACGAATAACGAAGACGACGACAGACGATGGAGCCTTGCTATACTATAAGTTCACCTTGTGAGCCTTCAGCTCAGGTGAGCTAACAAGTTATTGAGCCAAAAATCATATTTTTGTGTTCAAGGGCAACTAACTCTGAAGTGCAAAAGTCGATCTTGCCAAAATTTGAACTCCTCTGAGATTTTATGTATGTGCTGATCATCTTAAGTTTGATGAAGAATGAATAAAAAATAAACTAGTTATTTGGTGGAAAATGTTTTTTGGTGTGTTCAAGGGCAAGTAACTCTGAAGTGAAAAATATGACTTGCCCTGAATTCAAACTCATCCAAGATTTAATGGTTGCGCTGATTATCTGCAAGTTTGATGAAGACTGGATCAAAACTAAACAAGTTATTGATCGGAAACCATAATTTTTTTTTTGTATTCAAGGGAGACTTACTCTGAAGTGAAAATTCCGATCTGGCCAAAATTCGAACTCATCTGAGATTTTATGGATATGCTGATAACCTACAAGTTTCATGAAGATCCAATAAAAAATTAGCAAGTTATTGAGCGGAAACCATCATTTTTTATGTTCAAGGGCAAGTAACTCTGAAGTGAAAAATCCGATCTGGCCCAAATTCATACTCATCTGAGATTTAATGGATGTGCTGATTATCTGTGAGTTTGATGAAGACTGGATCAAAACTAAACAATTTATTGAGTGGAAACCATATTTTTTGCGTTCAAGGGCAAGTAACTCTGAAGTGAAAATTCCGACCTGGCCCAAATTCGAACTCATCTGGTATTTTATGGATATGCTGATTACCTGCAAGTTTCATGAAGATCCAATCAAAAAATAAACAAGTTATCAAGCGGAAACCATCATTTTGTGCGTTCCAAGGGCAAGTAACTCTGAGGTGGATCATTCGCTCTCGTTCAAATTCAAACTCATCCCAGATTTAATGGATGTGCTGATTATCTGTAAGTTTGATGAAGACTGGATCAAAACTAAACATGTTATTGCGCGGAAACCATAACTTTTTGCATTCAAGGGCAAGTAACTCTGAAGTGAAAATTCCGATCTGGCCCCAATTCAAACTCATCCAAGATTTTATGGATATGCTGATTATCTGCAAGTTTCATGAAGATCCAATCAACTAGAAATGTGTCAATACAACACAAATGCCCCCACCCAGGGACCTACCTCACCCCCCCCCCCCCCCCCCATCACCTTAAGGTCATGCGGTAGGGGCGGGGTTGTGGCTGAATGAAACTTTTGACATGTATCTATCATCATTCCAAATATGTAGCAAATCCATCACATGGTTCAAGAAATATGAGCTCTCAAAAAATATAAAATAAAAAATTTCTATGTCTGTGACCTTGACCTTCAGTTAAGGGGTGGGGGGTATGGCTCAATGAAACTTTGGACCTGCAATTATTGTCATACCAAATATCAAGCAAATCCATTGTAGAGTTTGGAAAATATAAGCTATTAACATACTTAATTTTGAAAATTTCTATGTCTGCGACCTTGCCCTTGAAGTCAGAGGCATGGGTGGGGGTATTACTGCATAAATCTTTGGACCTGCATCTATCATTAAACCAAATATGAACCAAATGAATCATAAAAGTTAAAGTTCAACGTGGTACAAATACCTTAACCTGAGTGTTAAACATTAAAAATTTCTAAGTCCGTGACCTTGACCTTGAGACCATGGGTAGGTGTGAGGGTATTGCTGGATAAAACTTTGGACCCATATCTATCATCATACTAAATATAAACCACATCCATTGCATGGTTTGAAAAATATGAGCTCAAGTTCTACCCTGACCAAAAACTTTAACCTGAGTGTTAAACATTAAAAATTTCTAAGTCTGTGACCTTGACCTTGAAACCATGGGTAGGTGTGGGGGTATTGCTGGATAAAACTTTGGACCCATATCTATCATCATACTAAATATAAACCACATCCATTGCATGGTTTGAAAAATATGAGCTCAAGTTCTACCCTGACCAAAAACCTTAACCTGAGTCTAACAGGATTACGTACGTACGTACGTACACACTTTCGTACAGAAGGACGTACATTCAGACGCACGTACGCACGTACCCACGGACGCACATACGGAAAACCTAAAAACTATATGCCCCCTGCATCATACGATGCGGGGGCATAAAAATAAACAAGTTATTGAGCGGAAACGATTTTCACCATTATAATTCAATGGCAGCTAACTGTTGCCATGGCAACCAGAATTCCAATCTGATCAGTCCAGAAACCTTAAGCAGCCTTTCCCCCTACCTGATGATGCTTCTCGTGAAATTTGATCAAGATTGGGCATGGGATATTAGAGATATACTTGTTTGAAATTGTTTACAGACGCACGCACGATGGACAAAATGTGATCACAAAAGCTGACCTTGTCACTACGTGACAGGTGAGCTAAAAATGATGGACACGAGTTGCCAATGCTACATACCAAGTTTCATGGCAATCTGCTCATTGGTTCCGAAGAAGACTTTTAACAATTTTTACCAAATATGGGCATGATGGCAATCTTGGAATCATAATGTGACCTGGACCCTGCGAACAAACTTTCGTTCCCCCATCCAATGGATGTTCGATATGAAATTCGGCACAGTGGTTTCGTTTCAGAGGAGATGTTTGAAAATGGTAACTTCATACTTCCACTGCAAGAGAAGCCTGTGTGGTGTACTGGTTAAGCCACTTGCCTGATAAACCAGGGGTCTTGGGTTTGATCCCTGGCTTCTCCAGTCAGACGGGTAAGTCTTTAAACTGAGGTCATGTCTCCTTATGACCTTAGCTGTTGGTGGGATGTAAAACTCGAACACACAAACACTTCCAGTGTCAGACCCCACTCAACCACCAAATTCACAAATGAATATTATAAGAATCTTATATGGGTGTGAGGGGTGGATGGAAAAATCCGACCAAGGGTCACTGTCCGGCATCACGAGGCTTGCCGAGTGATGCCGGACAGTGATCTTGAGGGACGGATTTTTCTATCCACTTCTAACACCCATATTGGATTCTTTTTTTTGCATACCTTCCATTTCTTAAAGCGGATTTTTAATGCTGCAGTCACTTCGGTTACCAAAGTCTGCCATATTGTGTTGACACTGCAGGAATGTTTAGTGACGCGGCTGTGACGTCAACCTTAACGAGGGCGCATACGAGGTCGTAATCAACTAGTGCATTTATCAAACGCGCGATTATATTCGATTTTGGGTAAAATCACGGATTTCCTTTTCTGGTGTGCAAGAATTCCATTTCCTACCTACCTCAATAGTTTTACTGAGTTGTTCCTGTGTTAGCTGGAATGATAATATTTCATCTTGTTGCAGTTTCTTACACGCTTCCGCTGCTGATAATTTATCTTCACTGTTCTTTAACTTTTCAACCAACTCATCAATTTGGTCCTGTTGAGATAAAGAAAAGAAATGTATTACAGCCTTCTTTGACCAGAGACATAGTCAGAAATAATGGTGGTTCAAATACTGATGACTTTTTTACCACGGCTGTTTTGTACCCCACTCATCGGGACCTCGAGAAACAGATTGGGCTGCATGGTGCTTCCACACAGAGCTGAAACCAACCAAACTTAAATACTGGTAAATTGCTTAGGGCTCAGCCTGCCCTGGACAAATCATGAAAGTCAGACTGCTCCTCAAACCCTCGGTTTCTTTGGGTGGTAGGATTTGAGATGTCATTTCATCTAAATGTCGGATAAAAGTCCCACAAAATCGAAAGCAATGTTTCCAAAATGACCTAAATAGTGTTGATGATGACGTAAAACCTCAACACAGACATACTGAACCACGAGTGTTTCTAACTCGTTCTTGAGTCCCGAGGAAAAATTTATCATAAATGCAGATATTGATACACAATAATTTTCTTATTTGTTTTGACAATGTATGTTGTATGTACTTGTTAGAATCGCCTCATTGAGGCGATTCTAATGAGTACATACAACATATCTTCATTTTAAAGAAAATCAAAAAGATATTACTATTCCGCCTCCTGACTGTTGCTATGATTATCCTTCAGTGGCTCAATATACCCCTGTCACAAACAAATTTTTATGGTCCCAAACATCAGACAAAAGCAACAATTGTCACAGGGTCTCTGCTAAACTCATCAAAGCATAATCAACTACAGTCGAACTTCAATGGCTCGAACACCTTTGGGACCTCGAAAAACTGTTTGAGACAGGGGTAGTTCGAGCCACTGAGGTTACTGTCAGGAGGCATAACAAGATACTTTAAGACATTTTTTCGGTGTTCTATAATGGAAATGTATGCTGTGTGTACTCATTAGAATCGCCTCATTGAGGCGATTCTAAAGAGTACACACAGCATACATTTGCAAGCTTAAAGACTAAAATCTCCTCAGTTATCCCCCACTATTTCTTTTGTAGAGGATTTCAATAGGGGCTCAAGAATGGGTTCGACTCATCCATGGTAAACGAGCCATCGGTGTTCCAGCCATCGAAGTTCTACTGTAATAATCAACGTGTGCTTCTAACCCAAGGCTCAAAAAAAATTTCATTGTCTCTCAACGGTATTCACGTCATTGAAATTCAACTGTATTTTGCTTTTGTTTGGTTATGGTTTAACCCTTATCCTGCTGAATATTCAGTTTAGCCACACCCCATTTCTGGATTTGAACCAATCAGATTACTTGACGTAATTTATTCCTACATATTCATAAACTGAATGTCAAACAGTGTAGCTCTTGATCAGAGCCATCCGATCTGGATCTACACTGTTGGCAAAGGTAGGGGTTGTCGTGAAGAGCAGGATGAGTGAAAGGCCACTTTCGATATTACTTCACTTACTTTAAGCCAATCGTTAATCAATGGTGGGCAAAAACCAGGAAGCCAAGAGAAAAACCACCTGACCCTCCACTGCAGAATTTGGCATCTCACATGTGACCCATGTCAGGCTCGAAATCGCACCAGTGAAAGACCTTATGATTAACCCATTCAGTATCGGAAACCCCTTGAAGGGTACCCTGGCAAACAGTGCAGGCCCAGATTAGACGCCGCAGAGCGCAGCGTCTGATCAGGACCTACACTGTTAGCAAAAAGTTAAGCCATTTTCCAAATCAGTTTAAAAAAAAAACACAACCTGACACCCCTTAATTTTGAAATGAACATGTTCTATATATAAGGAGGAAGATTCCATTTGGTACAAAAAGGGTTAAGAGACAGCAAACATACCTTATCTTGTATGCCCAAAGCAGTCTGTTTATCTAAATCAAACTTGGTCTTCTCCAGCTGTTGCTTCAGGCTGACTACCATACTGTCACTCTCAATCAGTTGTTCCTGTAACTTCTCCGTCTCTTTAACATACTTATTCGCCGTACTCTCAGATGATGTAAAATGTGTCTAGAATAGAAAGCAGGGCCAAAATATTCAGCTCAGCACTCACTAAATTGTTAATTACCTTAATGACCCTAAGTATTGGGACAGTTAGGCCTAAGCAAACAGTGCAGACCCAGATCAGACTGCTCCTGAAGGAGCAGTCTGATCAGGGTCTACAATGTTTGCCATTCTGTCTGCACCTTTTGGACACCTTGTTTGATCGTTAAACATTTGTTAAAAATTTTAGGCGAAATATAGCAAGTCCTCACGGTGTCCGAATGTTTATGATTTTTACAGTAATGGCTGGACCCAGTTGTTCAAATAGAGGATATTTGATTTTTTCAGTGTAAGATCGAATTTTATTTCATCGAATGAACACCAAAACTGTTATTTTCACGAGTGGCGTAGCCACGCGTGAAAATAGCAGTTTTGGTGTTCACGAGTGAAATAAAATTTGATCTTGCACTGAAAAAATCAAATTTTCTGTTTCTTACATGCTTCAAAAGGCAATATTTAGCGTCTTTAATGGTGTCGCTCACATTCGGAGAAAATTATCTTTGTTCCTGTTCGTTTCGCGTCAATTTAGTGGTGTCCATCGTGTTTAGTGGGTATACTATTGGGTGCAAACTGAAAGTTAGCACCTGAGAAATGGCCTGGGATGGTATTATTATGAATGATTAATGAAATAATTGAGAGAGTAGTTTTCCAAAGAAGTTGCTGGCAAGTCTAACGTTGCGCGACAAAAGACGTGACGTCAGCGTCATAAATGACGTCAGTAACGTCCCCGTCACACATGAATGGGCTATGCGTCAATTAGAACACATTTCAGTATTGTTCAGTTATCTGACAAAGATAAAATTGAAATTAGAGTTAGATTTGAAGAAAAAAGTAGTCCCAAACAGTGAAAAATAAAAAATCGTATTTTCACTGTTTGAAACAGTGAAAATATCGATTTATATTTCACTGATAAATCTCTATCATTCATTGAAAAGCATGTAAGAAAGCACTCTTACCTTAATGGGCTCACTAGTGGTCAAACTGTTAACTGCTCCAGCAAGTACAATATCTAACACCCTTGAATTTTTGCTGGATAAATGTGGGTAGCTTTTGCATATGCTATTCCTTTTTTTTCAGCAAAAATATCATGTTAACAAGCCCATGTAATGATACACCCCTCTAAACCCCATTTTATATAGAGAAAACTTGGGTTTACAGAGGTATATATCATAATTCTTATTTCTGCTCCAACACACAGGTAGTGGGTACTCAATGAGGGGGTTCTAACTAGCACCAACAATCAAACAATCAGTGCTACCCGTGCTTTGATTAGGACATGCAGTTATCCACTAAATAGCAGCAAGAGTGTAAGGTTTTACTTAATGGGCCCCATCAAGTGATTTTGGTACTTATCGCCTATGCGAGCAGCGAAGGTTCAGGCGAGCCTGCGCAGCCTCGCCAGAGCCTTCGCTGCTCGCTCATACAAGCAGTGAATCAAGAGGAACCTTCAGACAGAAAGCTATATCCCTGGCCCCTCTGAATGGCTGGGCATGCGCAGTTAAAATTTGTCACGACGGAATGCTCGAAGACACAAATTCGCCTGGCGGGGCTCAAATATGACATTTTTCAGATGATGACTGTAACATACACAGTAACCTCGTTATAACATGGTTCATTATAACACGCTTTTGGATATAACACAGTTTCAACTAGAGCTGTCAGTGAAACTGACTAGGGCCCCGGCAGCGCTATCAGAGGAGTAAAAATTTGTGGACGGACAGACGGACAGACAGACAGATGGACAGAGTGATTACTATAGGGCACCCACACTTTCAGTGCGGGGCCCTAATATGGATCACAAAAAAGTATAGATTTTATAGAAAAATGACCATACATGGTCATTTTTCTATATAATCTACACATTTTTGTTTGGATATAACACGGTTGTTTAACTAACACGGTTTCTGCTCTGGACCCCATCAATATTGTTATAAGAAGTTTTGGTGTACCAACTTTAATCTAAACACATACCTTATAAATTTCAACTTCTTCCTTCAGAGCAATGTTTGTGCCTGATAGTTCATCATTTTCTGACTGTAGTTTCTTGGCAGCTGTTTTCAAAGATTTTATCTCTGTCTCTAGTTTACTCACGGTCTCTTCTAGCTTAGCTTTTTCCTGGAAAAAATATAATAACGTTATCAAAGCCTCAGATAAGAGGGGGTATCCACATATTATCTTTGTAAATTCTGCAGGAAAACATATTGAGGATATTCATTAGAAGCGCCTCTGGTGCTTCTAATGAATACCACAACATATGTTTTCATGCAGAAAAAGACAAGGCACTTATAATGAAAACACACTGCCGAAATAAGAAAATTATCAGTACTTTTCAGATTTGAAAAGGGCCTTATCAGGACCTATGATTTTTAAATAGCCATAAATATTGAAGGATTATAAATGTTTGTTTGTTGGTATTGGGGTTTAGCAGCCCAGTCAATACTATTTAAGTCATTTTTGAGCCGGTCAGTTTAACTATCCACACTTTTCCTGGGCAAGCTTATACGTAAGCAGTTAACCGGTACAGTGCACATTCTTTCACCAGAAACTGACAACTGCCCCTCTTGAATCAGTGGAAGGGAGAGAATGACCATAGAAAAGATTTCATGATCAATCTCCAGGAAAGTGTTGCTGTCCCCAGCAGGCATCAAACCTGGGTCCTCCTGATTACCAGTCAGACGTACATCTGACCGAGCTACCTGATACCTTCTAAGCAGTTTCCAGTACTCATGCTCGGTCAGTTTCAGTTCTGCAGGGAAGTATATGTACTATGCAGCCCAATCTATCTCTCCAAGCCCTGATGGACGGGGACTTATTAAAGAGCCTGATAATGTTGGAAACCGGTGTAACAGTTTATCTTTACCCCCTGGGTAGCTTTACCCCCGGGGGTAAAGATATCCCGGGATATCTTTACCCCCACCCTGGATATCTTGACCCCCGGGGGTAAAGATATCCTGGCTGGGATATCTTTACCCCCGGGGGTAAAGCTAAACTGGCTAGGATATCTTTACCCCCACCCAAACTTTTGGGTATAAACAATTTTCTTAATGCCCAATTTCTTCTTATATGTAAGTGAAGCAAGATAGTGGACTCGATGTTTCACTTTAACATTTTTCGTTTCAATCATGACTCGGACTAATAGAACTACCCTGAGTAAGAAATATGACCATTTTATACAGGCAAATGATTATTTAATAACTCCTTTTTGTATATTTTCTTATTCAAAATGTTGTTAATGACAATCTTTCAAATTCTTGCATTATCCCTGTCAGTTGTGAAATGGGTGGAGGTGGTGAGTGGAATGGCGGGGGTAAAGCTAAACTGGCCAGGATATCTTTACCCCCACCCCAACTTTTGGGTATAAACTATTTTCTTAATGCCCAATTTCTTCTTATATGTAAGAGAAGCAAGATAATGGACTCGATGTTTCACTTTAACATTTTTCGTTTCAATCATGGCTCGGACTAATATAACAACCCTTGGTAAGAAAATATGACCATATTATAGAGGCAAATGATTATTTAATAACTTCTTTTTGTATATTTTCTTATTCAAAATGTTCCTTATGACAATCTTTCTTATCTTGCATTATCCCTGTCAGTTGTGAAATGGGTGGTGGGGGTGAGTGGAAAGGCGGGGGTAAAGATATCCGGGCTGGGATATTTAGCTAAACTGGCCAGGATATCTTTTCCCCCACCCCAAAATTTGGATATAATCTTTTTTCTTAATGCCCAATTTCTTCTTATATGTAAGAGAAGCAAGATAGTGAACTCAATGTTTCACTTTAACATTTTTCGTTTCAATCATGATTTGGACTAATAGCAATACCCTTGGTAAGAAATATGACCATATTATAGAGGCAAATGATTATTTAATAACTTCTTTTTGTATATTTTCTTATTCAAAATGTTGCTTATGACAATCTCTCATAATCTTGCATTATCCCTGTCAGTTGTGAAATGGGTGGTGGTGGTGAGTGGAAAGGCGGGGGTAAAGATATCCGGGCTGGGATATTTTTACCCCCGGGGATAAAGCTAAACTGGCCAGGATATCTTTACCCCCACCCCAACTTTTGGGTATAAACTATTTTCTTAATGCCCAATTTCTTCTTATATGTAAGAGAAGCAAGATAATGGACTCGATGTTTCACTTTAACATTTTTCGTTTCAATCATGGCTCGGACTAATAGAACAACCCTTGGTAAGAAATATGACCATATTATAGAGGCAAATGATTATTTAATAACTTCTTTTTGTATATTTTCTTATTCAAAATGTTCCTTATGACAATCTTTCATAATCTTGCATTATCCCTTTCAGTTGTGAAATGGGTGGTGGTGGTGAGTGGAAAGGCGGGGGTAAAGATATCCGGGCTGGGATATTTTTACCCCCGGGGGTAAAGCTAAACTGGCCAGGATATCTTTTCCCCCACCCCAAAATTTGGGTATAATCTTTTTTCTTAATGCCCAATTTCTTCTTATATGTAAGAGAAGCAAGATAGTGGACTCAATGTTTCACTTTAACATTTGTCGTTTCAATCATGATTTGGACTAATAGCAATACCCTTGGTAAGAAATATGACCATTTTATAGAGGCAAATGATTATTTAATAACTTCTTTTTGTATATTTTCTTATTCAAAATGTTGCTTATGACAATCTTTCATAATCTTGCATTATCCCTGTCAGTTGTGAAATGGGTGGTGGTGGTGAGTGGGAAAGGCAGGGGTTAAGATATCCCGGCTGGGATATCTTTACCCCCGGGGGTAAAGCTAAACTTGCCAGGATATCTTTTCCCCCACCCCAACTTTTGGGTATAATCTTTTTTCTTAATGCCCAATTTCTTCTTATATGTAAGTGAAGCAAAAAACCAAAACAAGCATAATTAAACCATACAGCTTGCAAGAATAATTTTATTCCATTGCTCATGGGTGGGGGTGAAGATTTCCTGGCTGGGATAGGGTGATGCCCCCCCCCCCCCCCCCCCACAAAATGTCAAGACTTTGGAAAAAGGTACTACTGATGTCCAATGGTCTATGGTTGACATAACATTACCGCAAGCTAGCTTGCATGAATCAGGATTTCACACCTCTACCATTGCTCATGGATGCGGGTAAAGATATCCCGGCCGGGATACCTTCACCCCTGGGGGGCAAGATATCCTGGCTGGGTTACCTTCACCCCAACCCTTCTAGCATTTCGAAAAACCAAAACAAGCACACTTATACCATAACCTGGCCAGTTTAGCTTTACCCCCGGGGGGCAAGATATCCCAGCCGGGATATCTTCACCCCCGCCTTGCCACACACCACCACAACCACCACCACTCACAACTGACAGGGATAATGCAAGATTAAGAAGGGGGGTGGGGGGCAAAATATCCTGGCTGGGGTAGCTTGACCCCCACCCTTCCAGCATTTTGAAAAACAAACAAGCACACTAATACTATATAGTGTGCATGAATCAATTTTTCACAAATTCTACCATTGCACATAGGTGGGGGTGAAGATAGTGTGACCCCACCCCACCCCAAATCCAGACTTTGGAAAACCCAAACAAGCACACTTCTCAACAATAAATGGTACTACTGATGTCCAATGGTCTATGGTTGACATAACATTACCACAAGCTAGCTTGCATGAATCAAGATTTCACACCTCTACCATTGCTCATGGATGCGGGTAAAGATATCCTGGCCGGGATACCTTCACCCCCGGGGGGGGGTGGGATAGCTTGACCCCCACCCTTTCTGCATATCAAAATACCCAAACAAGCACACTTATACCATATAGCTTGCATGAATCAGTTTTTCACAACTTCTACCATTGTTCATAGGTGGGGGTGAAGATATCCCGGCTGGGATAGTGTGACCCAACCCCACCCCACAACCAGACTTTGGAAAACCCAGACAAGCACACTTTACAACAATGGAAGGTACTACTGATGTCCAATGGTCTATGGTTGATATAACACTACCACAAGCTAGCTTGCATGAATCAGGATTTCACATCTCTACCATTGCTCATGGGTGGGGGAAAAGATATCCCGGCCGGGATACCTTCACCCCCGGGGGGCAAAATATCCTGGCTGGGGTAGCTTGACCCCCACCCTTCCTGCATTTCGAAAAACCCAAACAAGCACACTTATACCATATAGTTCACATGAATAATTTTTTCACAAACAGACCATTGCTCATGGGTGGGGGTGAAGATATAATGGCTGGGATAGCGTGACCACTCCCCACATCCAGACTTTGGAAAACCCAGACAAGCAAACTTCTCAACAATGGAAGGTACTACTGATGTCCAATGGTCTATGGTTGACAAAACATTACCACAAGCTAGCTTGCATGATTCAGGATGTCACATCTCTACCATTGCTCATGGGTGGGGGTAAAGATATCCCGGCCGGGATACCTTCACCCCTGGGGGGCAAGATATCCTGGCTGGGTTACCTTCACCCCCACCCTTCCAGCATTTCGAAAAACCAAAACAAGCACACTTATACCATAACCTGGCCAGTTTAGCTTTACCCCTGGGGGGCAAGATATCCCAGCCGGGATATCTTCACCCCCGCCTTGCCACACACCACCACAACCACCACCACTCACAACTGACAGGGATAATGCAAGATTAAGAAAGATTGTCATAAGCAAGGTGTTGACTAAGAAAATAACAAAATGAAGTTATTAAACAGTCATATGCCTCTATAATATTGTCATAATTCTTACTCAGGGTAGTTCTATTAGTGTCATGACTGAAACAAAAAATGTTCAAGTGAAACATCGAGTCAACTCTTTGCTTCAGCTACATATAAGAAGAAATTGGGCATTGAGAAAATAGTTTATATCCAAAAGTGGGAATGGGGGTAAAAATATCCTGGCCAGTTTAGCTTTACCCCCGAGGGTAAAGATATCCCAGCCGGGATATCTTTACCCCCGCCTTTCCACTCACCACCACCACCCATTTCACAACAGACAGGGATATTGCAAGATTATGAAAGATTGTCATAAGGAACATTTTGAATAAGAAAATATACAAAAAGAAGTTATTAAATAATCATTTGCCTCTATAATATGGTTATATTTCTTACTAAGGGTAGTTCTGTAAGTCCGAGTCATGATTGAAACGAAAAATGTTAAAGTGAAACATCGAGACCACTATCTTGCTTCTCTTACATATAAGAAGAAATTGAGCATTAAGAAAATAGTTTAAAAAGTTGGGGTGGGGGTAAAGATATCCTGGCCAGTTTAGCTTTACCCCCGGGGGTAAAGATTTCCCAGCCGGGATATCTTTACCCCCGCCTTTCCCACTCACCACCACCCATATCACAACTGACAGGGTTAATGCAAGATTATGAAAGATTGTCATAAGCATCATTTTGAATAAGAAAATATACAAAAAGAAGTTATTAAATAATCATTTGCCTCTATAATATGGTCATATTTCTTACCAAGGGTAGTTCTATTTGTCCGTGTCATGATTGAAACGAAAAATGTTAAAGTGAAACATCGAGTCCACTATCTTCTCTTACATATAAGAAGAAATTGGGCATTTAGAAAATAGTTAATACCCAAAAGTTGGGGTGGGGGTAAAGATATCCTGGCCAGTTAAGCTTTACCCCCCGGGGTTAAAGATATCCCAGCCGGGATATCTTTACCCCCGCCTTTCCACCCACCACCACCACCCATTTCACAACTAACTGGGATAATGCAAGATTATGAAAGATTGTCATTGGCAATATTTTGAATAAGAAAATATACAAAAAGAAGTTATTAAATAATCATTTGCCTCTATAATATGGTCATATTTCTTACCAAGGGAAGTTCTATTAGTCCGAGTCATGAGTGTAACGAAAAATGTTAAAGTGAAACATCGAGTCCACTATCTTGCTTCAGTTACATATAAGAAGAAATTGGGTATTAAGAAAATAGTTTATACCCAAAAGTTGGGGTGGGGGTAAAGATATCCTGGCCAGTTTAGCTTTACCCCCGGGGTAAAAGATATCCCAGCCGGGATATCTTTACCCCCGGGGGTCAAGATATCCAGGGTGGGGGTAAAGATATCCCGGGATATCCTTACCCCCGGGGGTAAAGCTACCCCTGAGTAGCTTTACCCCCGGGGGTAAAGCTACCCAGGGGTCAAGATAAACTGGGACACCGGCCCCCGCCCATCGGGACTTGAAGAAATAGATTGGGCTGCACGATGCTTCCAAGCAGAGCTGAAACCAACTGCACACGAGTACTGGTAAACTGCTTAGAGGTTCTAAGCATGCCCAGGAAAAATGATGTGAGTTGGACCTTCAGTGCATATAAACTATATTGGTTTAATTGGACGGCAGGGCTTGAGATGTCATTTCATCTCAGTGTCGGGTGAGTGAGTGAGTTTTAGTTTTACGTCCCACCAACAGCTAAGGTCATACGGAGACGGGACCTCGGTTTTAAGACTCATCCGAAAGTCTGGAGAAGCCCGGGATCGATCCTGCGATCCCTGGTTTACAAGGCGAGTAGCGTAACCACTGCACCACGGAGGCTTCTAATCAGTGTCGGGTAAATGTCCCACAAAATTGAAAGCAAAGTCTCGAAAATGACATATACGGTGTTGACAGGGAAGTTAAACCTCAAATCAAAATGTTAAAAACACTGTTTGTATAGGCATCTTTATCAGTCTTCATGGCTGGAATGGTGAACACTAACTCTTCGTAAGGATGTAAGAAGAGGACAATTAAATTTTGGGGATTTTTTTTTCACAAATATCCATTAAAATAGAAGTAAGAATTGCCTCGGAATACCCACAACGTATGTTTTTTTTTACAAAAGATTAGAAAAGTTACCCCTTAAGGGGAATGGGAACACCTTCAGGGGAGGCAACTCTTCCAAAAGTATTTTTGCCTCCCATGTCAAAAGGGGTCAACTCTTAAAGGAAAGAATTTGCTTCCTAAGGAGCAAATTCTTTTCTTTAAGAGTTGATACCTTTTTCTGTGAGAAAGACCTTATAGAAAAGTGAAAAGGAAGTTCTGAAAGTTGTCTCCCTTTGAAAAAATGGCGAAAAATGTGCAAGGTAATCCCATTCCCCTTAATTAGCCTCCTAACGCCTGCACTATATGTAGTAGGTGACCATTTTGAAATATACATAAAGGGGTTATTTCTAGAAACTTATTTCGAAATTTAGAAATGTTGGTTTCCATAGCTGCAGGTAAGAGGTTTACAGGTAACAAGGAAAATTATGGGATGATTTTCCTTCTTGTTAGAAACATATGTTGTGGTACTTATTATCCCCTCGCAACAACAATGTGACTGGATATAGCAACGGTGCTGTGTGTCCGTTTGTGTGTTATTGTGTGCATGTGTGTGTCCATCCAGAACATTGTGAACGCGATAGAAGACTTAGTTTCATCATAGAAGCTTCAAACCTTCCACAAATGTTCCCCATGGAAAGACAATGACCCCTATTGATTTTCATGGTCAAGGGTCAAAGGTCAAGGTCACAATGGACTTGACATTAAAAACCTTGTGAACAGGATAGACGACAAACAGATCATCCTAGAATCATCAAACATTCCACATGTTCCCCATGGAAAGATGGTGAACCATTTTGATTTTTTAGATCAAGGGTCAAAGGTCAAGGTCACAATGGACTTAACCTTAAAAACCTTGTGAACATGATAGAAGCCATAGTTATCTTCGTAGAAGCTTCAAACCTTCCACAAATGTTCCCCATGGAAAGACGATGAACCCTATTCATTTTCAAGGTCAACGTCACAATGAACTTGACCTTAAAAACCTTGTGAACAGGATAGAAGACACAGTTATCCTCGTAGAAGCTTCAAATCTTACACAAATGTTCCCTTTAGAAAGACAATGAACCCTTTTGATTTTCAGGGTCAAAGGTCAAGGTCATAATGAACTTAACCTTAAAAACCTTGTGAACAGGACAGAAGACACAGTTATCATCATAGAAGCTTCAAACCTTCCACAAATGTTCCCCATGGAGAGACGATGAACCATATTGACTTTCAAGGTCAGGGATCAAGGGCACAATGGACTTGACCTAAAAAACCTTATGAACAGGATAGAATATACATTTATCATCATAGAAGCTTCAAACTTTCATGTTGATGAATGGTATGCAGTTGTGAGGGGATGCCAAGCTTGCGTTGCCTTGTTATAATTGCCTCAACATACCTATGTTTCTGACGATCATGGAAATCTCTAAATTGTGCATTTGGAAATCACATGACTTCCAGTCATCGCATGACTTCCAGTCATCACATGATTTCCAGTCACACAGTGGCACAGGTGTCAAGAAAAGACAACCATTTTAATTTAAACATGCAAAAAATACAACTTGGTGGTTGAGAAAATGTGGGACAACTGTCAATAGTTAGTACAGTTGAACTTCGATGGCTCGAACACCTTAGGAGCCTCTAAAATCTGTTCGAGACAAGAGTAGTTCGAGCCTATGAGGGTTACTGCCAGGACGCATAACGAGATACTTTTGGACATCTTTTTCTGTATTCTATAATTTGGACATCTTTTTTGGTATTCTAAATTTATGATGTGTATACACATTAGAATCGCCTCATCGAGGCGATTCTAATTAGTACAAACAGCATACATTGGTACAATATAAGACGAAAATCGCCTAAATTACCCTGCCTATTTCTTATGTAGAGGATTTCCCCAAGGGACTTGAGAACGGGTTCGACTCAGCCATGGTAAGCGAGCCATCGGTGTTCGAGCCAACGAAGTTCCACTGTACATGCAATTTTTTTTTTTCATTCAAAAGTCATACAATCATTGTCCCAGATTTAACAATCCTGTTTTGAATAACTATAATCATGTTCAAGCAGAGCTCCAGATAAAATGGATTATAAGGACAATTTAACTCCAACCTCTTCAGAAACCCATGTCGTGGGAACTTGTTAGAATCACCTCAACGAGGCGATTCTAACCAGTACCCACAATATCTGTTTCCAACAATACAAAAGGAAAACTATCCCTCAATTACCTTTGTTACCCTTTCTTATCTGAACACTGGTTATTATATCAAATATCACAAGCACATAAAACTTCCTGATTTATACACTACTTGCTCATTATTCTAAAGATAACAACAAGTAAAGTGGGCCTGTGGGTCTGTAGCTCTGTCAGATGCATGTTTGTCGAGACCTCTGTGGCTCAGATGTGTGTCTGACTGGTGACCAGTGATCAGCAGGTTGTGGGTTCAATCACTGATGGGCTGGCAACTGTCTGTCATGGAGATTGATCATGAAATATTTTATTCAGTCATTCTCTCCTTCTGCTGATCCAATAAAGAAGGGTAGCTGTCGTTTTCTGACATTGGTAAATCGCAATGTTTAAGTCTGCCCAGGAAAACTGTGGCCAGGAATTACTCATTAAGTAACCAGTTGCAAATGGTCGTAGTGTTGAATGGTTTGTTTGGAGTTTAATGACCCTGTTAACACTATATAGGTCATACCAAGCTGGTCAGTTTACCCTACCACTCTTTAAGTTAAGCAGGACAGTGCACATTCTTTTGCCAGAAACTGACAACTGCCCTTCTTGAATCAGCATAGGAAAGAGAACGATCAGAAAATATGTCGCTGACATGGCAAATATCCGGATCACCAGTCAGACATTTATCCCACTGAGCTACAGAGGCCAGCAGCGTTGTCTTGGCCATGAACTAACAAGTAATATTTTTCTCATGCTTAGATCAGCACGAGTAAGGTGAGCATGAAAAGAGTTTCTTTAATCTTGGGGCCTTGAGGTATTGTCTTAACAATTTTTGTACCAAATGGAATCTTACTCCTTATATATAGCAGGAGTCCACATGGTGTTGTGTGCTCCGATCTGGATTCTTTCAGATCGACCATATGCACCCTCCATCACCCAATGCCATGAACCGTGAAACATTGTTTTTATCTGCTTTTAATCTCTACTTTACTAACACTGTTTTTACTTTCAATTCTCCTAAAATCTAATACTTTTTCTTCCATCACACTTTTCTAGATAGATAGATAGATAGATAGATAGATAGATAGATAGATAGATAGATATAGATAGATAGATAGATAGATAGATAGATAGATAGATAGATAGATAGATAGATAGATAGATAGATAGATAGATAGAGTCCATTTCAAAATTTAGGGGTGTCAGGTTGTGGTTTCTTCAAAATTTATTTGGAAAATGTCTGAACTTTTTGCAAATAGTGTAGGGCCTGATCAGAAGCTGCGTTCTGCGGCGTCTGATCTGGGCCAGCACTGTTTGTCAGGGTACCCATTTTAGGGTTTCCGGTCAAAAATGGGTTAACCTACCTTCCCATTTTCTTCCAATTTTCTTCTCAGTTCATCATGAACAATCATCATATCCTTAGCCTCCTTCATCAACTGTGATACCTGCCCCTCACTGTCCTTTAGCTTCCCTTTGAGGTCCTCATTACTGGTACTCAGAGCTCCAACTTTTGTCTTCATTTCTTGGTATTTTGCTACTATCTCGTCTCTCTCTTTCATTAAATTTTCATGGGTCTGAAAATATTGAACAGGTTTAATCCTTTTTGTACCAAATGGAATCTTCCTCCTTATATATAGTAGGAGTCCATTTCAAAATTTAGGGATGTCAGGTTGTGTTTTCTTCAACATTGAGTAGGAAAATGGCTAAACTTTTAGCAAACAGCGGAGGCCCTGATCAGACGCCGCATTCTGCGGCATCTGATCTGGGCCTGCACTGTTTGCTAAGTACCCCTTTAAGGGTTTCCGGTACTAAATGGGTTAATAAGGAGAACCATCCAAATAGATAGCATAACCTTGGACATAGCCCCAGATAAGAGGGGGTATCCACATAATGTTTTTCTTTTTTCTGCATGAAAACGTATGTTGTGGGTACTCATTAAGTGGTCTTAACATAGGAATTTTACTTTAAAATTTACCTCCCGATGTTGTGTCTAAAAACAGCCTGATAAGATGCCGTGTTCTGTGGTGTCTTATCTGGGTTTACACTCTAAGCTGTGGCTGTCTGTATTAATACATGCATTAAATACTGTAATGCAGAATATCTGACAATTAACATGCTTATGCAATAAACTTACATTATAATATTGTTAGGACCTGCTGTTTCTATGTATTCCACAATCTCTTTATAACACTATTGATTATAACATTGTTGAAAATGGATCCCATAAATGCTCATTTTTCCATATAATGTATACTTTTGTGTGGATACAATAAGTTTTTAATTAACTGTTAAACATGGTTTCCGCTTTGGACCCCAACAAGGTTGTAATGCGATTATAGTCAATGGCCAATGTCTCAAATATTTAACATTTTCACAACTTAGTTTTTAATATGGATTCTTGCATAAAATTCTATAAACATACATTGTAGCTGTTCAAATCATGAAATGCATGTGCTGTTTGAACAAGGATTTTGAACTTTAGCTATCACAAGATGAGCCTTGCTTAGTGTCTATTACATTAAGTGATGACCGGCAGCAAACACACCCTCACCCATCGGGGCTTGGAGAAATAGATTGGGCACTGTTGAGATCGTGCCTCCACGCAGAGCTGAAACTGACCGCACATGAGTATTGTGATCTAAGCCTACATAGGCAAAGCGATGTGAGTCGGTCCGTCCATGCCTATGGTTTCATTGGGTCATTTCATCTCAATGTCGGGTAAAAGTCCCACAAAATTGGAAGCAATGTCTCCAAAATGACCCATACAGTGTTGACAGGGACGTTAAATCTCAAATCAAACAAACAAACAAACAAAATCATGAAATTCATGTGCTGTTTGAACAAGTTTTTTGAACTTTTGCTATCACAAGATGGGCCTTGCTTTGTTTCTGTTACCTTTAGTGATCACAGGCAGCAAAATGAATTTTCACAAATTTACTACACATCACGTGAACAAGTCCATGAAATGAACACCCCCCTAAACCCCTTTTGTATAGAGAAAACTGGGGTTTATGGGGGTATATATTATTTTTCGTATTTCTGCTCCAAGACATAGGTTGTGGGTACTCGTTAGAACCGCCTCAATGAGGCGGTTCTAACAAGCACCCATAACCTATATTTGGAGATAAATTAAGAATAATGTCACAAATTTTCATCATAAACATGTCCGTTTCTGAGATATATAAAAAGTGCACTATGCCTTACGGGTGTTTTATCGTAATAATGTACTTCAAACCCTGAAGTTGTACCTCAATAAGTTTATTTTTCTGAGCCTCTGCATGTTGAAGATTTTCCTGTAACAGCACAGTCTTAGATCTGATCACCAGCATGTTTGTCTCTTCATCTTCCACCTCAACAAAGTCATCTGCTGAGGGCCTACGAAACTGGAATGGTGTGCTGGCTCCCCGTATCTGGTAGTTACTGGCTACGTAACAAAACTGGTAAAATTCCCCATCATCTCCAGGTAATTTGTGGGCTGAAAAGAGTACATAAATATCAGACTACCACACAAAAATTTAACCCTTATCCTGTTGTATAAATTAATCTATCATATGAAGTCGCATCTGAGAATTCAATACTGCTATGTACTAAATTTGATAATTCACTATTGGATTACAGGTAAATATGGATATTAGTAAGATACGCCCAATAATGTTACAGCAATGACGTCCTTAACTGTACAAGGTCGTGTTCACTAATGGCGTAATACTGACATATTTGTAGAAAATTTGTGAATAAAAATGTTTTTAAATGTCATATGATAAATAGAATCTTGCATTCCTGCTAATCTACAATGTATTATTAAATGTATTAAACATGTATTATTAAATGTACATGTATCAAGCCACGCATTTTATGCCTTTTCCTCAACTCCTTTAAAATTTCAATAATACATGTACATGAACACTTGTGTAAGATCCTCTATTTAGCCAAACCCATTTCTGACTATCCACCAATCAAATTACTTGGTATAATGTATTCATTCAATTCACAAACTGCATGTCAAACAGTGTAGATCCTGATCAGATGGCTTCAGAAGCTATCTGATCTGGATCTACACTGTTTGCAAAGGTAGGGTTGTTCAGCGGGATAAGGGTAAAGACACAAGGGCCTAGTTATTCAAAGCATTGTTAGCTTCACAAATTTGTTAACCCTTATCTTGCTGAATATTCATTTAAGCCACACCCATTCCTGTTTATCAACCAATCAAATAACTTGATGTAATTTATTGTTACAAATTCATAAACTGAATGCCAAACAGTGTAGATCTTGATCAGATGGCTCCTTCAGAAGCCATCTGATCTGGATCTACACTGTTTGCAAAGATAGGGGTCGTCGTGAACAGCAAGATAAGAGTTAACATTCAAATGTCAACAGTTGTTCTGGCAAGTAAAATATAGATCTTAACATACATGTAGTGTGATTTCTGCTGAAAAGAGGCTACTCATAAAATTTTCAGCCAAAATATCGGTGAATTTGCCATATTGCAGATATAAGTTTTAACATGCAATTAACTAACAACTTGTACATGAAATTAACTAAAAACTTCAAGGCCCCCGCCCGTCGGGGCTTGGAGAAATAGATTGGGCTGCATGATGCTTCCAGGCAGAGCTGAAACCGATATGAGTACTAGTAAACCGCTTGGAAGGTCCAAACTTTCCCTGGCAAAGTGATGTGACATGCACATACCCTTTTGGTTTGTTTGGATGGAAGGGTTTGAGATGCAATTTCATCTCATTGCCAGGTTAGTGTCCCACAAAATTGGAAGCAATGTCTGCAAAATAACCTAAATAGTGTTGACAGTGATTTTACACTACAAACCAAACAAGAAAGCAGTCTGAAGGACAGCCAAATCCCCCGCCGCACTTTGTAACAAGGCTCTACCTTGTGACCTTCACCTGTGACCTTGACCTTGAGTTTGCATGGTTTATTTATGGTTCTGCACATCAGCTCACTGTGAGGTATATTTCACAAAAGTTTAATGAAAATCCTTCCAGGGGTAAAGGAGGTATGGAACGGACACAAAATTCAAAGTTTCAAACTTGGGACCTTGACCTTGAGTGGGCATGGTTTATTTAAGTGTTATGCACATCAGCTCACTGATGGGCACCTTTGACCAACGTTTAATGAAAATCCTTTGAAGGGTAAAGGAGATACTGAATGGACACAAAATTCAAAGTTTCAAACTCGTGACCTTCCAATGTGATCTTGACCTGGTGTCGACATGATTCATTTATGGGTTCTGCATAATTATTTAATAATTATGAGCTCACTGAGGGGGATTATTGACCAAAGTTTAAGGAAACTCCTTTGAGGGGTAAAGGAGATATGGAACGGACAAAAAAATTCAAAGTTATAAACTTGTGACCTTCAAATGTAACCTTGACCTTAAGTCGACATGGTTCATTTATGGGTTCTGCACATCAGCTCACTGGGGGGGGGGGGGGGGGGGGGATATTTGACCAAAGTTTAATGAAAATCCTTTGAGGGGTAAAGGAGATATGGAACAGACAAAAAATTCAAAGTTTTAAACTTGTGACCTTCAAATGTAACCTTGACCTTAAGTCGACATGGTTCATTTATGGGTTCTGCACATCAGCTCACTGAGGGGGATATTTGACCAAAGTTTAATGAAAATCCTTTGAAGAGTTAAGAACATACATGTGTGTGTGTGTGTGTGTGTGGGGGGGGGGGGTTTAACGTCGCTTTCAACAATTTTTCAGTCATATCACAACGGTGTCTGGTTGTGACAGGGATGTCCCAGACACATTACATGATACCACACCAAGTCACATTATCCTGACATTGGGTCGACCAGTCCTACATGTAGCTCTACCCCATAAATCTGAGTGCCAAGCCAGGAGCAGCTAGTACCATTTTTAACGACTTTAGTATGTCGCGGCCCAGGATCGAACCCGTGACCTCCCATTCCCCGGAGGGGACACTCTACCAACTGAGCTATCAGGGCCAGTAAGAACATACATGTATGGAATGGACACAACAGTGGACCAGGAACTTTTAAATTCTTGACCTTCAAATGTGACCTTGACCTTGAGTCGGAATGGTTCATTTATGGGTTCTGCACATCAGCTCACTGAGAAGAATATTTGACCCAAGTTTAATGAAAATCCTTCCAAGCAAAAAGGAGATATGGAACGGACACAAAATTCCAAGTTTCAAACTCGTGACCTTCAACCGTGACCTTGACCTTAAGTCAGCATGGTTCATCTATGGGTTCTGCACACCAGCTCACTGTGATGAATAATTGACCAAAGTTTAATGAAAATCTATCAAAGGGTTCTGGAGATATGCAGTGGACAAGAGCATCAGCTCACTGAGAAGAATATTTGACCATAGTTTAATGAAAATCCTTCCCAGGGTAAAGGAGATATGGAACAGACACACAATTCCAAGTTTCAAACTCGTGTGCTTCAACCATGACCTTGAGTCAGCATGGTTCATTTATGGGTTCTGCACACCAGCCCACTACAACTACATCAGGCAAGTGCCATATCACAGTGAAAAGGGAATTCAAAGTAAGGCTGCATTACTCTTTCCCTTAATAAAGTTGAAAAGAATACATGACTGAGATGACTATTTACAATGTTCAAAGAGTCATGGCTCCAAAAGAAAGTCAGCCAGAATTAAAATTCTCATTTTCAGTTTTTTGGGGCCAGTGCCCTTTAAAATAAAGTCAAGGTCTTCAAAATCTAGCCTGTCTTTGGTCAACTGCAATGATATTTTGTACCAAGTTAGACCACATTCATTAATGTGTTCACGAGATTGAGTGCAGACAAGCCATCATTGGCACAAAATTGACAGTTTTTGGGGGCCTGTGCCCTTGAAAATAAGGTCAAGGTCATCAAAACCTAATGGCTGTTTCCCCCTGCCTAGTGTGTGTAGCCATGTGAGTTAGGTCAGAATCAATCATTAGGTTCAGGAGATATAGCACTTCAAACAGAATACATGATAGAAATGGCTAGGTTCATGTTCAAGGGGCAATAACTCCAAAATTAAGAAAATCAGGTCATTGGTTTTTTGGTTTTACGGCCCTTTCAAGATTATTTCACTTATATCTAGCCAATCGTTAATCAGGTGGGCAAAAACCAGAGTACCCGGAGAAAAACACCCGACCTTCCGTTGCAGAACTTGTCATCTGACATGTGACTCGAGCGAGGCTCGAACCACAGGTGTGAGACCTAATGATCAAGAGTCATCGCTCTTAACCACTAGGCCACAGAGGCACGTTAAAAACAGGTTATTTTTGAGCCAGTCATTTACCTATCAACACTTTTCCTGAGCAAGCTTATACGTTAGCGGTTAACAAGTACATTGCACATTCCTTTGCCAGAAACTGGCAACTGCCCTTCTTGAATCAGCAGAAGAGAGAGAATGACCGTCAATATCTACAAAAGAATGTTGCCGACTCTGGCAGACTGTCCTAATAAAAAATTGTTGGCATTTTAAAATTTATGCACAGGACAAATGACTTTCTTGATCTGAATATGAAAATCACCTCATCAGTTTGTATTTTAATTTTTATGAGTCTTACCAATGACATAGTCAGGTGAGTTGAGCATGAAAATAGTTTTAAGATATCTGACACGTACCCTGAAACAGAATGCTCGAGTCTGCATCTTTTCCAAGTTCATAGTCTTTTGGAGTTGGTGCCCACTCGTAATAAATGTAGTCCTTAGGGCTCATCCATCCTACTTTGTAGAGGCCCACCCAATCACTTCTTGTCGGAATAAGGTCAGAAGTCACTGTGTAGCGGCATTCTATATGTGCATCAGTCGGGTATGTCTCACATATATTATGGAAGACTACAGAAGCAAACTGCGAGTCTTGTCTCTCATACTTCACTTCTGTGGTTTCCGGGTCAATTTCCACGATCTCATCTATAACAATTGGGTCTGTGTCTTTTGTTTCGGTTGTCATAGCTTCCTACACCTGTTCAGAGAATAAATTTCTTAGCAACACATAAGTAGGGTATACTTTCTCATTATGAAAACACGCCTATACAAATACATTGTGAATTTTACCACTGAAAGATGAAATTGTGATATTTCTGCTCAAAACATAGATTGTGGATATTCATTAGAACCGCCTTGATGAGGCGGTTCTAATGAGTACCCACAATCTATGTTTTGAGAAGGTCCTAATGAGTACCCACAATCTTTGTTTTTGAGCAGAAATAAGACTAGAAATGTGTCAATACAACACAAATGCCCCCGCCCAGGGGCCTACCTCCCCCTCCCCCACAAAAAATGACATATTACAATAACACCAGTCCTGTCCTTAGGTCATTGGCATAGATTGGTGTATGGCTGATTAAACCTTGAAAAAAAAATATCAACATACCAAATAAGAACTCAATCCATCAAATGGTTTGGAAAATATGAGCTCTTACAAACGTTAACATTAACATTTCTAAGTCTGCAACCTTGACCTTAAGGTCATGGGCAGGGTTATGGCTGAATGAAACTTTTGACCTGCATCAATCATCATTCCAAATATGAAGCAAATCCATCACATGGTTCAGGAAATATTGACTCTCAAAAAATATAATATAAAAAAATTCTATGTCTGTGACCTTGACCTTTAGGTAAGGGGTAAGATAGGGGGGTATGGCTCAATGAAACTTTGGACCTGCAACTATTGTCATACCAAATATGAAGCAAATCCATTATAAAGTTTGGAAAATATAAGCTATTAACATACTTAAATTTGAAAATTTCTATGTCTGTGACCTTGACCTTGAAGTCATAGAAATGGGTGGGGGTATTACTGAATAAAACTTTGGACCTGCATCTATCATCAAACCAAATATGAACCAAATTAATCATAAAAGTTCAAGTTCAACGTGGTACAAATACCTTAACCACAGTCTTAAACATTAAAAATTTTCTAAGTCTGTGACCTTGACCTTGAGGTCATAGGTATGGGTGGGGGTATTTGCTGTATAAACCACTGGACCTATATGTATCATCATACCGAATATGAACCAAATTCATTACATGGTTTGGAAAATATGAGCTCAAGTTCTACCTGGTACAAATACCTTAACCTGGGTCTAAAACATTAAAAATTTCAAAGTCCACAACCTTGACCTTGAGGTCATGGGTATGGGTGGGGGTATTGCTGAATAAAACTTTGGACCTATATCTATCAACATACTAAATATAAACCAAATCCATTGTATGGTTTTGAAAATATGATCTCAAGTTCTACCTGGTACAAAAACCTTAACCTGGGTCTTAAACATTAGAAATTTCTAAGTTCGTTACCTTGACCTTGAGGTCATGGGTATGGGTGGGGGTATTGCTGAATAAAACTTTGGACCTGTATCTATGCACCCGGCATCATACGATGCGGGGGCATAAAAAATAATGTATTCCCCTGCCAACCCTAGTTTTACTATATAAAATTATAATGGCATGTCTTTGTGATGTGGTGACAAATGAAGGATAATTTTCCTTATTTCTGCACATGAACCCATTTTGTGGGTAGTCATCTGAACCTCCTCACCATGGCGGTTCAAATGAATACCCACAACATAGATTTAGAAGTGACAAATAGCCTTTATACTATTATAATTACCAAAAAAAAAAAATAGATTACCGGTTGGCTGTTTGGTGCTTCCGGCCGAACTTGGGCATGGCTTATTCTCATCAGGCTGTGTTTTCTTGTCAGCGTGTGCTTTTTAGTTTCATGTGCTGTTGTTGCTGGTGGACGCAAGTTTCGTGAATATGTTGTTCAATTGAATAGTTCAGACACAGCAGTAGAAAATGTAACAAGAGGGCCCAGAGGGCCCTGGTTCGCTCACCTGATCCAAAGCATAACAAGTGGGCCCCGGGCAGGGTCAATTTTAGCCCCAGGGCTAAAATTTGAACAATCTTGGTAGAGGTCCACAAGATGAAGCTTCATATCGAATATGAAAGACCTGGGCTTTCTGGTTTCAGAGAAGAAGATTTTAAAGGTTTACCCTGCATATAGAAGTCTATGTAAAACAAGATTTTCCCTCTATAAGTCTATGTAAAACCAAAGGGCCCCGGAGCGGGGGCATTTTTGGCCCCAGGGCTATGATTTGAACAATCTTGGTAGAGGTTCACAAGATGAAGCTTCATACCAAATATCAAAGATCTGGGCCTAGCAGTTTCAGAGAAGAAGACTTTCAAGATTTTCCCTATATAAGCCTATGTAAAGTGAGTGAGTTCTAGTTTTACGTCCCACCAACAGCTAAGGTCATACAGAGACTGGACCTCGGTTTAAAGACTCATCCGAAAGTCTTAAGCCTATGTAAAACAAAAGGGCCCTGGTGCGGGGGCATTTTTAGCTCCAGCACTATGATTTGAACAATCTTTGTAGGGGTCAACTAGATAAAGCTTCATACCTAATATCAAAGTGAGTGAGTTCTAGTTTTACGTCCTACCAACAGCTAAGGTCATACTACAGGGCCTGACAAATCCAAAAATTTTCCACTTGCCCACCGGGCAAGTAAAATATTTTTGCACTTGCCCAGCTCAAAATCCTACTTGCCCAGGATTTTGGAACTCAAAGTGGAGTTGGATGCGGGGGTGACAATGGTGACGATGATGACGACCGACATTTATAAATATAATCCAAGGTTTCTGTCAAGTTTCAAGCACAACCACTTTCCATTTGGATCTAGTTATTTCATGTTTGTGTTTCTGTCTGTTTGGTGTCTCTGATGGGAGCTCAGGGTTAATTGTATCGATTCCTGATCATTGCATTCACTTCTTTTTATTTCCCTGTGCGCGGTAATACGGTAGAAATTATACTGTTGTTGTCACAGTCAATAACGGTACTTTTTCAAGTTAATTGACATAATACCTTTACCGATTAGCAATTTAAGATACAGTTATAAAAACTCATTTAGCTTGACACGCATGATGAACAAGAGCTGCAGCCGATATAGATCTACTCAAAAGATCAGAAGTGTCAGGGCAGCGAGATAAAAGATTAAAAGAATGCAATTTATTTAGCTTGAACCACAAGACGAGGACCCTCCTCGATCCAAAACGAACCCAAACTTTCACACCCGCCCTACAAGCAAGTTCAATGCGAACATTATTTCCGCCATCCAAATCGTCTAAACCACCACTCCCATTTTTCTGCACGCGATCGGTAAATGACGTCATCCGATCCCAGCAACCCTACACGTGTTTAACGTCATTGTTTTATTTTAATGGGGCGTATCTCTTTCATTAAAAAAATGTTTGGAACCGGTAAAAAAATATTTTCTCGCTAGCTAAATGGTTGTGGATAGAGGCGCGACCAATCCGCGGTTACAAACATTAAAAAATTCGACTTTTCCCCGCCAGCGTCTGCTATTTGGCGCCAAAACATAACCATTCACGAGATAGTAGAATAGTCCGTTTTTACTACCGTAAGATGTAGCAAATCATCTTAGGAGCTATTAAATCATTTTCACATTGATTGTGGATTAAATTTTATGGCAGGGATAAACGCAAATTAGAGACATAACTTAATCTTATTTTCACACCTTGTCACGCTTATCGATAGCGCTGGTGGTACACACTACACCAGAAATGAAAGACATGCACCGTCGGGCAATCGTGCTTAATTGGTAAATAATTGAACCGTTATAAAAACATAGATGGTTTTGTCTCTGAATTGCCGACAAAGCGGATATTATTGTGATTTACTTACGGGTCTAGTTTTACCGTATTTAAGGACTCAAAAGACTGACAGTTGTAGGCGATTTTTTTCGCACTTGCCCGACCGGGCGTCGAAAGGTCAAAGTGCACCTGCCCGGGGCGATTTCGGACTTGTCCCGGGCGGCCGGGCAATGGATTTGTCAGCCCCTGGTCATACAGAGAGGGGACCTCGGTTTAAAGACTCATCCGAAAGTCTAAAGCCTATGTAAAACAAAAGGGCCCTGGTGCGGGGGCATTTTTGGCCCCACCACTATAATTTGAACAATCTTGGTAGGGGTCTACTAGATGAAGCTTCATACCAAATATCAAAGACCTGGGCCTTGCAGTTTCAGAGAAGAAGATTTTTAAAGATTTTCCCAATATAAGCCTATGTAAAACAAAAGGGCCCTGGTGCGGGGGCATTTTTGGCCCCAGCACTATAATTTGAACAATCTTGGTAGGGGTCCACTAGCTGAAGCTTCATACCAAATATCAAAGACCTGGACTTGCGGTTTCAGAGAAGAAGATTTTTCAAGATTTTCCCTATATAAGCCCATGTAAAACCAAAGGGCCCCCGTGCGGGGGCATTTTTAGCTACAGCACTATAATTTGAAAAATCTTGGTAGGGGTCAACTAGATAAAGCTTCATACCTAATATCAAAGACCTGGGCCGTGCAGTTTCAGAGAAGAAGATTTTTAAAGATTTTCCCTATATAAGCCCATGTAAAACCAAAGGGCCCCCGTGCGGGGGCATTTTTGGCCCCAGCACTATAATTTGAACAATCTTGGTAGGGGTCCACTAGATGAAGCTTCATACCAAATATCAAAGACCTGGACCTTGCGGTTTCAGAGAAGAAGATTTTTCAAGATTTTCCCTATATAAGCCCATGTAAAACCAAAGGGCCCCTGTGCGGGGGCATTTTTAGCTTCAGCACTATAATTTGAACAATCTTGCAATCAAGACTGCCTGTGACATACAGGTAAGCGGAAAGCGGGGGCCAGGAAGGCCCAAGATGACCTGGAAGCAGCTAACAGAAAGAGATTGCAGAGAATGGAAGCTCTCTGCTATCGATCCTCATGATAGACAAGCCTGGAGATCTGGTGTAAGATCTGCCATGCGTGCAGCAAGCCAGCTACCTGGAAAGGGGCCCACTTATGTGGACGTTGCCCCTGTACCTGCACGTTAATCAAAAATCCGTTGATGATGATGATGAATCTTGGTAGGGGTCCACTAGATAAAGCTTCATACCTAATATCAAAGACCTGGGCCTCGCGGTTTCAGAGAAGATTTTTAAAGATTTTTCCCTATATAAGCCCATGTAAAACCAAAGGGCCCCCGTGCGGGGGCATTTTTGGCCCCAGCACTATAATTTGAACAATCTTGGTAGGGGTCCACTAGATGAAGCTTCATACCAAATATAAAAGACCTGGGCCTTGCTATTTCAGAGAAGAGGATTTTTCAAGATTTTCCCTATATAAGCCTATGTAAAACCAAAGGGCCCCCGTGCGGGGGGCATTTTTAGCTCCAGCACTATAATTTGAACAATCATGGTAGGGGTCCACTAGATGAAGCTTCATACCAAATATCAAAGATCTGGTCCTTGCGGTTTCAGAGAAGAAAATTTTTAAAGATTTTCCCAATATAAGCCCATGTAAAACCAAAGGGCCCCCGTGCGGGGGCATTTTTGGCCCCAGCACTATAATTTGAACAATCTTGGTAGGGGTCCACTAGATGAAGCTTCATACCAAATATCAAAGACCTGGGCCTTGCGGTTTCAGGGAAGAAGATTTTTTAAGTTTTCGGTGAAAAAAATCTATTTTTGGCTACTGTGACCTATATGTGCAACGGACCAGAACCATTTGAACAACTTTGAAAGGGGACCACCTAAGGATCATTCCTGTGAAGTTTGGTCAAAATCCGATCAGTGGTTTAGGAGGAGATGTCGTTTGAAGAAAAGTTTACGGACGCACGCACGCATGGATGCACGCACGGACGCACGCACGACGGACGACGGACAAAAAGTGATCCCTAAAGCTCACCTTGTCACTACGTGACAGGTGAGCTAACAAAAACAGGTACGCTGTTTTTATTCATTCTTGTTGTCACTAGTGATAAAAGTATTATTTTTCTTTAAATATTTACCTATTTACCATTGAAAAAAAGTCATCACAGCCAACTGCTTGTGCAGACACCAAAGTCATGTGACAATCATATGACCTGTTTACTGTCAACCATTTAAAAACACCTGGCGCATTATTTTGAAATAGCTAACGGTAATCAGAAAGGACGACCTGAATGAGAAACATCCATTAAACCAAATGGCCGCATGGTGACCTAGAAAAGGTTGGAAGGAATTTGTTGTTGGAAAACTAAACTCCTAATGAGCTACTTACATATTGCAGGTTAACTGAAAAATATTGGAGTGAATTAGAGATAAGGGACAGGATGTGTGGAGAAGACAGCATACTGGTAAACTGCTGAGGTCTGAGCTTAAAGTCGAAACGCTTCTACAACACTAGCAGTCTCTATTAGGCTGTAGGGCTTGAAGTCATCTCAATGTTGGGCAAAATGTTCCACAATATAGCAATGCCTCCAATGATAAAAACAATAGGGCCATGATGGCCCTGAATCGCTCACCTGAATCCAAGATGTTTCAAAGCTTATGGAAATGAAGGATTCACTGCTTTAAGGAGATGTGGACCAAAGATTTTTCTTTGGAGGTTATTTTTCATTGTAGTGGAATTTGAAGGTTTTTCTATTTTTAGCTCTGGTGTCCATTTTGTTTAACAGAGCGGAACAGTTTAGGCAATTTTGAAAGAGGGTCACTCAAGGAACATTCCTGTGAAATTATTTTCAAATCGGGCTCTTTGCCTAGGAGAAGATGTCATTTAAAGGTTTTTTCTATATTTAGCTCTGGTGGCCATTTTGTTTAACGAGCGAAACGATTTAAACAATTTTGAAAAAGGGTCACTCGTAGAGCGTTCCTGTGAAATTATTGCCTAATCGTGCCATTTGTCTTGGAGGAGATGTCATTTAAATGTTTTTCTATTTTTAGCTCTGGTGGCCATTTTGTTTAACAGAGTGGGACAATTTAGGCAATTTTGAAAGAGGGTCACTCAAGGAACATTCCTGTGAAACAATTTTTCAAATCGGACCATTTGCATAGGAGGAGATGTCATTTGAAGATTTTTCTATTTTTATCTCTGGTGGCCATTTTGTTTAACGGAGCGGAACGATTTAGGCAATTTTGAAAGAGGGTCACTCAAGCAACATTCCTGTGAAATTATTTTCAAATCGGGCCATTTGCCTAGGAGGAGATGTCATTTAAAGGTTTTTCTATTTTGGCTCTGGTGGCCATTTTGTTTAACGGAGCAGAATGATTAAGGAAATTTTGAAAGAGGCTCACTCAAGGAACGTTCCTGTGAAATTATTTTCAAATTGGGCCATTTGCCTAGGAGGAGATCCCTTTTAAAGGTTTTTCTATTTTTAGCTCTGGCAGCCATTTTGTTTAACGGAGCGGAACGATTAAGGTAATTTTGAAAGAGGGTCACTCAAGGAACATTCCTTTGAAGTTACTTTCAAATCGAGCCATTTGCCTAGAAGATGTCATTTAAAGGTTTTTCTATTTTTAGCTCTGGTGGCCATTTTGTTTAATGGAGTGGAACGATTTAGGCAATTTTGAAAGAGCGTCACTCAAGGGAAATTATTTTCAAATCGAGCCATTTGCCTAGAAGATGTCATTTAAAGGTTTTTCTTTTTATAGCTCAGGTGGCCATTTTGTTTAATGGCGTGGAACGATTTAGGCAATTTTGAAATAGCGTCACTCGAACATTCCTGTGAAATTATTTTCAAATCGGGCCATTTGCCTTGGAGGAGATGTCATTTAAAGGTTTTTCTATTTTTGGCTCTGGTGGCCATTTTGTTTAATGGAGCAGAATGATTAAGGCAATTTTGAAAGAGGCTCACTCAAGGAATGTTCCTGTGAAATTATTTTCAAATTGGGCCATTTGCCTAGGAGGAGATGTCATTTAAAGGTTTTTTCCATTTTAGCTCTGGCGGCCATTTTGTTTAACGGAGCGGAACGATTTAGGTAATTTTGAAAGAGGGTCACTCAAGGAACATTCCTGTGAAGTTATTTTCAAATCGAGTCATTTGCCTAGAAGAAAATGTCATTTAAAGGTTTTTCTATTTTTAGCTCTGGCGGCCATTTTGTTTAAAGGAGCGGAACGATTTAGGCAATTTTGAAAGAGGGTCACTCAAGGAACGTTCCTGTGAAAATATTTTCAAATCGGGCCATTTGCCTAGGAAGAGATGTCATTTAAAGGTTTTTCTATTTTTAGCTCTGGTGGCCATTTTGTTTAACAGAGCAGAATGATTAAGGCAATTTTGAAAGAGGCTCACTCAAGGAACGTTCCTGTGAAATTATTTTCAAATTGGCCCATTTGCCTAGGAGCAGATGTCATTTAAAGGTTTTTCTATTTTTAGCTCTGGTGGCCATTTTGTTTAACGGAGCGGAACGATTTAGGCAATTGTGAAAGAGGGTCACTCAAGGAACATTCCTGTGAAGTTATTTTCAAATCGAGCCATTTGCCTAGAAGAAGATGTCATTTAAAGGTTTTTCTATTTTTAGCTCTGGCTGCCATTTTGTTTAACGGAGCGGAAAGATTTAGGCAATTTTGAAAGAGGGTCACTCGAGGAACGTTCCTGTGAAATTATTTTCAAATCGGGCCATTTGCCTAGGAAGAGATGTCATTTAAAGGTTTTTCTATTTTTAGCTCTGGCGGCCATTTTGTTAAAAGGAGCAGAACGATTCAGGTAATTTTGAAAGAGGGTCTCTCAAGCAACATTCCTGTGAAATTATTTTGAAATCGGGCCATTTGCCTAGGAGGAGATGTCATTTAAAGGTTTTTCTATTTTTGGCTCTGGCGGCCCTTTTGTTTAACGGAGCAGAATGATTAAGGCAATTTTGAAAGAGGCTCACTCAAGGAACGTTCCTGTGAATATATTTTGCAAATTGGGCCATTTACCTAGGAGGAGATGTCATTTAAAGGTTTTTCTCTTTTTAGCTCTTGCAGCCATTTTGTTTAACGGAGCGGAACGATTTAGGCAATTTTGAAAGAGGGTCACTCAAGGAACATTCCTGTGAAGTTATTTTCAAATCGAGCCATTTGCCTAGAAGAAGATGTCATTTAAATGTTTTTCTATTTTTAGCTCTGGCGGCCATTTTGTTTAACGGAGCGGAACGATTTAGGCAATTTTGAAAGAGGGTCACTCAAGGAACGTTCCTGTGAAATTATTTTGAAATCGGGCCATTTGCCTAGGAAAAGATGTCATTTAAAGGTTTTTCTATTTTTAGCTCTGGCGGCCATTTTGTTTAACGGAGCGGAACGATTTAGGTAATTTTGAAAGAGGGTCACTCAAGCAACATTCCTGTGAAATTATTTTCAAATCGGGCAATTTGCCTAGGAGGAGATGTCATTTAAAGGTTTTTCTAATTTTGGCTCTGGCGGCCCTTTTGTTTAATGGAGCAGAATGATTAAGGCAATTTTGAAAGAGGCTCACTCAAGGAACGTTCCTGTGAAATTATTTTCAAATTGGGCCATTTACCTTGGAGGAGATGTCATTTAAAGGTTTTTCTATTTTTAGCTCTGGCGGCCATTTTGTTTAACGGAGCGGAACGATTTAGGCAATTTTGAAAGAGGGTCACTCAAGGAACATTCCTGTGAAGTTATTTTCAAATCGAGCCATTTGCCTAGAAGAAGATGTCATTTAAAGGTTTTTCTATTTTTAGCTCTGGTGGCCATTTTGTTTAACGGAGCGGAAAGATTTAGGCAATTTTGAAAGAGGGTCACTCAAGGAACGTTCCTGTGAAATTATTTTCAAATCGGGCCATTTGCCTAGGAAGAGATGTCATTTAAAGGTTTTTCTATTTTTAGCTCTGGCGGCCATTTTGTTAAACGGAGCAGAAAGATTTAGGTAATTTTGAAAGAGGGTCACTCAAGACACATTCCTGTGAAATTATTTTCAAATCGGGCCATTTGCCTAGGAGGAGATGTCATTTAAAGGTTTTTCTATTTTTGGCTCTGGCGGCCCTTTTGTTTAACGGAGCAGAATGATTAAGGCAATTTTGAAAGAGGCTCACTCAAGGAACGTTCCTGTGAAATTATTTTCAAAAGTGGCCATTTACCTAGGAGGAGATGTCATTTAAAGGTTTTTTCTATTTTTAGCTCTTGCGGCCATTTTGTTTAACGGAGCAGAACGCTTTAGGCAATTTTGAAAGAGGGTCACTCAAGGAACATTCCTGTGAAGTTATTTTCAAATCGAGCCATTTGCCTAGAAGAAGATGTCATTTAAAGGTTTTTCTATTTTTAGCTCTGGCGGCCATTTTGTTTAACGGAGCGGAACGATTTAGGCAATTTTGAAAGAGGGTCACTCAAGGAACATTCCTGTGAAATTATTTTGAAATCGGGCCATTTGCCTAGGAGGAGATGTCATTTAAAGGTTTCCTATTTTTAGCTCTGGCGGCCATTTTGTTTAACGGAGCGAAACGATTTAGGTAATTTTGAAAGAGGGTCACTCAAGCAACATTCCTGTGAAATTATATTCAAATCGGGCCATTTGCCTAGGAGGAGATGTCATTTAAAGGTTTTTCTATTTTTGGCTCTGGTGGCCATTTTGTTTAACGGAGCAGAATGATTAAGGCAATTTTGAAAGAGGCTCACTCAAGGAACGTTCCTGTGAAATTATTTTCAAATTGGGCCTTTTGCCTAGGAGGAGATGTCATTTAAAGGTTTTTCTATTTTTAGCTCTGGTGGCCATTTTGTTTAACGGAGCGAACGATTTAGGCAATTTTGAAAGAGGGTCACTCAAGGAACATTCCTGTGAAGTTATTTTCAAATCGAGCCATTTGCCTAGAAGATGTCATTTAAAGGTTTTTCTATTTTTAGCTCTGGCGGCCATTTTGTTTAACAGAGCAGAACGATTTAGGCAATTTTGAAAGAGGGTCACTCAAGGAACGTTCCTGTGAAATTATTTTCAAATCGGGCCATTTGCCTAGGAAGAGATGTCATTTAAAAGTTTTTCTATTTTTAGCTCTGGCGGCCATTTTGTTTAACGGAGCGGAACGATTTAGGTAATTTTGAAAGAGGGTCACTCAAGCAACATTCCTGTGAAATTATATCTAAATTCATTCACTGGTTTAGGAGGAGATGTCATTTAAGTAAATTGTTGCCAGACGCACGACGGACGATGGACATTGACCGATCACAATAGCTCACCTTGAGCCTTCGGCTCAGGTGAGCTAATAAGTGGAGTGTGCCAGCTCTAGTGTTCCCACCCCACACCCAGCTCCCAAAAAAGGCATGGTGCTGGGGAGGAAAAGGGCACTTTCAATGGGCAAAAATATGTAAAAAGGGCACCTTAAATATGCATGTAAAAATGCACCCTTTCTAAAAGGGCACATCTCTTAACTTGAAATAAAATGATCTTCTCTTACTGTTTGTCTTCAATGCTAAATTATACTGCCTGTTTTTAATGACAGATTCAATCTGTCATCTCTTGCTATCCTGCAGGTTTTAAAGTAGTTTCGGCTTTCTTCTGGCTTTCTTCCGGCTTTGACCGCTATAGAAATATGAGTACGCACAAAATATAGTCCGGTTTGGCGCAGTAATCAAAATTGTACAAGCGTATTAGTTATCCTATAAGCGCAAAACAAACGTTTGAAGCAGACGACTTGACGATTTTATCTTACCTTTCAGAGAATCGATTCAGCATTTGATATGAACAGCTGCTTCATTTGATGGGTTTGGCAAATATACCCAGATCAATGCGGCGTCTGCTCAGCCGACTGTTCAGGTTTTGCACTGTTTTCTAACAGAGCTGTCAATATTTAATCCATAAAGACCAGCCTGCTTAATGGGTTTTCTGACTTTCGAGGTCAAGTCTAGGTCAGTTACAACTTAGGTGTATATTAGACTTTGTGTGGAGAAATTGGAAAGTAAGGCTGTCCCTTTCAACCCTTAATATGGTACAGATACTTATGCAAACAGTGTAGATCCCGTGATATAATTCTAGGTGCCATATTTAGCAGAATGGACAAGCCCAACTTCAGTGATGGAAGAGTGAACTCCAGAAACTCAAGACAGTGAATAAATCAAAGCACTGACAACATTCATGCCGATTGTCTCTGAATGCAGGCTGGTCATGAACGGGGATCTTTGACTGATTCATTTAAACTTAAGATGTTAGAATAAACTAATGCAAAAAAGTGTAGAACAAGATCAGTATCGTGTTCTGTGGCGTTTTATCTGAGTCTACATTGTTTGCCAGATCCAACATTTGATTTAAGTGCAAATTTTACAGATAACACCTACATGTACCCAACACTTACAAACGACGCCGATATGTTTGGGTTGATTGTTTGGCATTCGACCCGAAGTTGCTAATAAGAAAAACGCGTCAGTGCTAACGTCTACGTGATTATCACTGACTTGTCAGAATAACCGTTTTCTTGTAGAAAATAGCCGTAATCACGGTATTCCAAAAGACTGAATATTTTGTTTGTTTGATTTGAGGTTTAACGTCCCCATCAACACTGTGAAGGCCATTTTGGAGACATTACTTCCGATTTTGTGGGACTTTTACCCAACATTGAGATGTAATGACATCTCAAGCCCTGTCACCCACTCGAACCAATAGGGTTTATAAGCGTGGACGGTTGGGCTCGCACCGCTCGGCCTGGGCAGGCTTAGATCCTCTAAGTGGTATACCAGTACTCGTGTGCTGTCGGGTTCAGCTCTGCGTGGAAGCATCATGCAGCCCATCTATTTCTTCAAGCCCCGATGGGCGGGGACGCATAAGACTGAAGATGGTTATCCTTGAATCAAAGGGTGAGCGTGGCAAACAGTGAAGAACAAGATCGGACGCTGCAAAACGCGGTTTCTTATCAAAATCTTCCTTATTTGTTTGGAATGTCAGAGTTAAATGAGACAGTTTCAATCTCAGCCCAGGACTATTACCCAAACCTACACCCCACCAACACTCTCAGTGCTTTGATTCTGAAACCAAACAATTGCATGGTTACACAACGCTTAGGCACCATAAAGGTTAAATCAATCAACCGTGACGTCTGGTTACCAGTCCGGCAACGTCGATCCTAAGCACCACCTTCACACCACTACGGATAGAAACAACATGTTCAGGATCAAACTTTTGATATTTAATGTAAGGTCGTGCCTAGAAAAGAATAAACTGAAATTTGTTCTCAAAAAGCATTGAGAGCGTATTGCAACATTTTTCATTAAAGGATCGTAAGCGTGCCCCTTGGACGGAAAGCGGATGACGATGATTCTGATTTTGGGTGCCACATGTGTGTGATCTATCGTCTATTGGAGCGACATTTTACTATATACAGAAGACGCCAGTGGACGTCGACGTAGCGGAAGACCGACGTCAGTACGTCAAGATCGATTCATCCGTCAGACGCATATGCGAAACAGATTTCCGCCGGCAGCTGCTAGACTGTACCTGTAGATAAACAAGGGATCTCAACTACCGATTAATAAGCATTGACACTGTTCGTCGCCCTTATGCGATTCATGTTTGAGAGCTAGACGTCCCCACCGTGACCAAAGTTAACGCGTTGACAAGGTATGGAACACTTACGCTGGTGTATGAAATACTTAAATTGGCGTCTAAGCGACTGACGTGATATGCGATTTAGTGACAAATCGCACTTCAGCGTGAATCACGCCGATTGTCGTTTCCGGGTGTACCGATCTATAGGTGTAAGGTATGCCGAGGCGACGTGTGCGTAATAGAGCGTAACATATCGGGTGGAACAAGCGTAATTGTGTGGCATGGTATTGCATGCAGTCAGCGAACGCAGCTTAGTGACATTAATAACATTTAAGATCATAGCTGAGACGTGAACTGAACAGCGAGACGTTACATCAATCAAGTGCTTCAGCCTTACATGGTTCCATTCATTTGTTTACGCTCATAATCCGGGATATCTTATCCAGCAGGATATCGCGCGGGCCCATAGTGCTGTTCTTACTCAAACTTTTCTTCAAGCCAATGGAATTCATGTACAGGACTAGCCAGCATTTCTCCTCCGATCTCTTTCCCATAGAGTATCTTTCTGGAGAGGTATCCACAACCGACCAGACAAAAACTGTTACTTATGGACAGTAGCATTGTTAAAAACTTGAATTTAAATGTTTAGTTTTGAAAACGTAAATAGTTTCTTTCCAAAATTTGAAACATCGAATGGCATTTCATAATACCACCGGTGTATAGACATCTGCAAACATATCTTATAATGGAATTAGCAGAACTACTTTTCTAAATTTTAAGATCTTTTTAGAATGGATTACTGTAAGTTTTCACAGTGTTATGATTTTCTCTTAGAATCTGTCATTTCAGTGCCTTTGGCGCTTTGATTTATGTTAAGTGAAGGTACATGTCATATTCACCATAAGTGACAAGAAGTTTAAATTTTGAAAGCAAGCTGATCACTGATACAAACAAGATGAGTTTGGTACATGTTTTGGCCACAGCCCCATTCTCTAACGGTATACAGACAAAATCTCTCCCGCTCATTTTTTTAACAGGTGGACAAAATCCCTCCCATGTTTTTGGCAAGGTGGACATAATCCCTCCCATTCTTTTTTACAAGGTGGACCAAATCCCTTCTGTAAATTTTGCAACTAGGACAAAACCCCTCCCAGCTGACATCAGTTGGCTACTTTTTTAGCGGGTGCACGACATTTCGTCTAAACCCATTTCGTCGAATAGACACTTCGTCATATACGACAATTGTTCTAAAAAACCTGTCTGGTACGACATTTCGACGAAAAAAATATTAAGGATTTTAGACGAAATGTCGCACCTTTGTTATTTTATTTTTTTTTTGTCTTTTTGTCGATTTTTAGACAATCTGCCTGTTTTCTATACTAATACAGATGATACTTTTCTTCTTTTTTGCTCAAAATATACTCATGGGGGTGGTTTTAATGAGTACCCACAATCTATATTTTGAGCAGAAATAGGAAAAATAGGGTTTTCCCATGTAAACCACAGTTTTACTATATAAAATGTGGGGTTCAATGGGGTTCAAAATAGGATAGGTGTATTTGTGATGGGGTGCATGGAAGCCTTTGTCACAAGCATACAACCTAAACTATCAATTTTGAAACCATAGAAATTTTCATGTCACTGGCAAATAAAGATCAGCCTCGTACGTGCGTGTATCACCTGTCTTTCCTTACCATTATATGTGCAAACAAAACATAGACAAACAAAAATTAGACGAAAAAAATTTAGACATTTTTAGACGAATTTAGACACTTTTCGACGAAATCTAGACTAAATGTCGTATTCGACGAAATGTCTTTTAGACGAAATGGGTTTAGACGAAATGTCATGGATCCTTTTTTAGCATCTTCCTCAAGACGCAAATTGCACCAATAAATTGCTTGGAGGATCCTCTTTGTCCTACAAAAGCAAATTCTTCAAGTGAAACCTATAAATCCTATTCATGGGCATTTACCTTTCGTACACGGCAAAGGTAATTTTTTTGGATGTGCAATCAGATCTGAGTTTTTACCAGGCACACATAATAAAGTAGGAAATATTATGTGTAGGCTCATTTTTTACAGTTACAACAGAAATACCAAGTCTTTGTCAACATTTTAACCAGGGATACAAACACACATTATTTATTAAATAATTGTTTGTGTCTAACAGCAATGATAACCATTTAACCATTTAAGTATATAGAAAGAATATAAAGATAATTGAGTTAACTGTGAACAGTAATTAGGCAGTTAGACAAAATGATTGACATTAATAGCACTCAATTAGACAAATGCTTTTTAGCACGTTTATAATACAAACATATTCAGCCTGAATGGATAAGGCACTAATTAACAAGAAAGTATCATAAATGAATAAATAAGAAAATAAGCACAAATTAACCAGAAAGCATAATAAATTAAAGTTATCAGCAATAGGGCTGACTATCGAGGCCAATTTTGACTATAGCGATAGTATTGCTATCGTGGAAACTACTATCACGATACTATCACTATCGCAGCATACTATCACGATACTATTGTGATACTATCAGGTACTCTTATAAATGATTCCTAGATGGTATATGACTCACATAAAAATGGCTAAGAGTGACAGAATGAGTTGGGAAAATTGCAATGGCCTAAAATTTATGTTTATTGTGTGTTTCAATATCAACATTCAATTCCTCGAAAACATCATTTCGAGACGGCACTTTATTTATCACCACCATCTTACAGAAGGACCAATTAACCGCCTAAAAATTAACTGCTGCTTCCAACTTTTAAGGTAGTATATACATGTATGCCTATCAGTGCTTAAATACGGTAAACCTTTGCACATACACCTTTGCAATGTTTGAGATTTTCCTCTAGTGGAAACTGACACATGCTGATCGTTATTGGCTTGTTTGATGTTTGCCGCCTGTGGTAAATTAATCTATGTATTCATTTAATTAGGTAACTAGATTAATGACATTGGAAACTGACATTAATGAACTGGGAAATGACATTGGTCCCAGAAGCCATATTCAAACTGCAAACATTTATATATGACTGTGCAGGCTGATCTGGGCCTTCACATGTTGCACAGGTTTCACTGTCATGTTTTCAAAACGTTGCATGCAACAACCATGTGTACAAACTATCTTTGAAGCTTTGTTATTTAAAATGTGGGAAAATTTTTGACTGCCTCAACTGCACGTGCAAAAAATGACGGGTGGAAATTCATCGTTAAGCAAAAACTGACACCCATATGTGACCAGCAAAGACTCAGATTATCATGCACGTATGTGGAGGGATATTAGTCTGTTCTGATTGCAGCTGCATGGATATCCTACACAAAAGTAAAGGTATATTTTCTATTCAAGACAAAAAAAATATCAAAACTATCGATAGTTGAATGAACTATTGGCGATAGTGATCGATAGTCCAAAGTACTATTGATGTATTGCTATCAAGGCAGTCCCTATCGCGATGCATTGAACTATCGATGCATTGTTACACCCCTCATCAGCAATATGTACAAGAGTTGGCTATTTTTGCTGTTGTCTTTGGGATTTTCCTGTTTTGGTAATAGCACATATTTTCATTATCCCCACGTTTTTTAAAAAAAGTGGGGATATTGTTATCGCCCCCGTCCGTCTGTCTGTCCGTCTATCTCCTCCTAAACCGTTAGCCGGAATTCAACCAAATTTGGTATGCGAGTTGCTTACATGAATGGCTTGCGCAAGAGCACATTTTTTTTTGTCCCCGCCCCCAGGGGCCCTGGGGAGGGGTCAAAAGGTCAAATATCAATAAAATTCAATTACAAAGTCAATTTTGAAGATTTTGATGCCAAACTTTGCACATGTACTTAGTTATGAAAAAAGTAAAACATATTGAACGGGATTTTGGCTGTGACCCCTAGGTCACGCCCTGGGGGTCGGACTTGGGGGGGGGGGGGGGGGGGGTCGGGGGTCAAAATTAAAGTTTTTCAGAACATAGTCATGTTGCATATCTATACGAAGGGGATAATGGGTAGAATAAACTACAAGTAAAATTTTGACCCTGGGGTCAGATTGGGGCCCTGGGAGAGGGGTCAAAGGGTCAAACTTTAAGTTTTTTGGAACATAGTCATGTGGCATATGAAATTGAAGGGCATGATTAGTAGAATATAATATATAATACAGGTAATATTTTGACCATGGAGTCAAATTAGGGCCCAGGGTGAGGGGTTTTCGGTACTTGGCCCCTCTGTAGAAAACGTGGGGATTTGCGATGGCGCGCCATCGACAGTATTCTAGTTTTGTCATATTTTCTTGACACATATACAGGCCACTGTTTGACAAAACAAATAATTCGTCTTCACCTCAGTTTTTGTTGAACACAAAGCCCAAATTGTTGGTTTTATCATGCAACATCCTATTCAGGAAACCCCCTTTTTATTTCTCTGAGTCCAAGAGTTAGCTATTTTTGTTGTTGCTTGCTGGATTTCCAGTTTTTGGTAAAAGCACATATTTTGTCATATTTTCTTAACACATATACAGGCCACTGTATGACAAAACCAATGATTTGTCTTTCGAGTCCAGCCAAAACTCAGATAAGCATGTCTGATCAGGGTCTTCACTTTCTTCAATTGTTTCAATAATTGATTACTGAGTTTACATCACATTAATTACTTGCCCGGTGGGCAAGTGGAAAATTTTTGGATTTGTCAGGCCCTGACCGATGGTTGATCAGCTGATCGGGGGAATGGCTCCACAAGGCATCCAACAAAAGGTAACTTTGCTATGTATTTGAACAGTGGACACACATGTATGCAACGCTGTATGTTATCGACGTTGATGTAACGTTGCTTAAACACCATGTGCCTACTGAACTTCAACCAAATATATTTTATAGTAAACCATAATGTCTCTCATGCGCAGTATAATGTTTTCAGGTAAGATACTTTCGTTTTAGCTTCTTTCAGTTTTTCGACAAAAATTCGACGGACAAGTACCAGAGTAATTGATAAGGGTCGTATCGTCGTAAATACGACTCTAAAATCGAGCAAATACGACTAGAAATGAAGAAACAGTCGTACCAAATATGACCGTCAAATTGGCGATACGCCAAGGTCTATCCATTGCAGTCGTATCGGCAATGGAAAAACAAAAGCAAAAAATAAACGTGACGCCTGACAAAAAGCAACCGAAATCGCGGTAATTTTCGCCGCATCATAGTCTTCAACAAAAACTGTTCAAATCTTCAAGAACGATTCGAAATTCATCCATTCATGAATGATGGCATTTGTTTTAATTACGCTGAAACCCTTAAACCTTACCTTTTGACGATCATATATTGAGCTTATATTTAATCAGCCTCAAGTTATGACAACTATCAATATGATTAGGAAACCGATTATTAATGCGTGATAACATAACGGTATTTATTATCTAAGGGAAAGCCGCCGCATTATTAACTTAATTAACAACGCCTGAAGCATGTACAGTAACTTTATGAGAAGCGTGCATAAAAATACGATCCTGAATATTACATTTGACCAAAATTATATTTATTGAGTCACAATGGCAGGATTAACCTGTAATACTTGGGTACTCATATATCTAATTGTGAATCACAGGTGGTCAGGTCAGCATGCAGTGCATGCTTATTTACCGCTATCTATCAAGTAGCCGATTAAATTAACACCCTAAGATGTCTCGCCGGCGTCTTTGAACATTAAGCAGAATGAATGGCAGCAGATCATAAAAGAACGCAAACACAGCAACTAGGACTGACTGATTAGCTTTCAAAGATGCGCTTGCTGATCTGAGTCTTCACTGGTCGCACGTTTTATTGTATTTTTGCTGGGCGCTGAATTTTTACCAATCGCATGCAGTTGCTACAATTAGTGGAGATTTTCCCTCGCCTTTGAACGCGTAGCACTTCAGGCCGCTGCAGACACAAAACATGGGTTTGAAAACGTTTTGATGACAATATGATCTGTGTGACGGCTAAAGACTCCGACCAACCTGCACAGTCTGATCAAAACGAGCCTTCAATAGCGTCTGGGAAATTCCAAAAACACATGCGAAGAATACGACCACATTTGCTGGATTTACAATCTTTAGAAGAAAAAGTATTTTTTCATTTTGCTGTTCGCCAGCTTATTAACATGAAAATGTATATCGGTATGTTACGGGGATAAAATATGTGTTGAACGTCTTTTACATATGGCCATTGCCAAGTCTGATATTAATATAAGTGCACTTTGCAGCCATCCTGTGATGACAGATGTAGATACGACCCGAGTTTCGAATTTAGGAGTACCGATACTCTCAAAGAATCACAGGATACGCCTATGTCTTTGGTTGAAGGAGTAACAGTACTCCTCGGGCAAAAGCTTATCAATAACACTGAAGTACATTCGACCAAGTGGTTTCGACGAAATGTCATGGAAGCTTGAAACACAAACCCACAAATCCGTTTCCTTCCATGAACTGTAATTTTTGTAGTTTTGTTTCAATAAATACACCTTAGGTCACCTACTTGCTGTCGTAAATGTCTTGTGACAAACACTGAAAAGGACACCTCATCAGATGTTGAAATGACATAATCAAAACAAAACAATTAGGGATTCAGGAACCAAATTACCAAGTCTTATTGTAACAAAAATAGATTATATTTGGGTACCTTATGGGAATCAAAATTCAGACCATTAGATGTTACCATTCATGCAATGAAAATTCTTCGAATATTGTCGAAAATGAAGGTAAATTGTAAGAAAAATTGCGTTTTCCCGTGAAATTTTCCCAAGTTTATTTTGATAAATGACGTCAAGATGTGTTCGATTAGCGCGATCCAACGACTTGCCGAAATACCGGTAAAAGCCGCGGTACAACGATCTCCAGGATCGAGCTGGACACATATAACTGTTTGTAGTGCAGAGGATGAGAACAACTTTCCTCTGTAATGTGCGGCATACAGGCCCTTACGGGAGGTTTTCTTTCTGAAATAAAGCAAATTAAATACGAACATTTCATCTATTATCTGCATGAGTAGTAGAAAATAGCTGTATTGGCTGGATAATAAAAATGTGACCAGTTTGAACTACTACTAAAAAACATTAACACCCTTTTGAAAACCCTACAATGTTGCTAGAGTGGTAACCCATTGAGGCTTCTTACACCTAAGAGGGAACGGTCCTCGAGAATGTGGTCTCCATTAAATACCTTGGAGTGACAATCACACACAACTTTTTTTTTTTATATAATTTATTCTGAGGACATACATAGACATGCACAGCAAATTACGTGTATAACACATTAATGAATATTTCCCAAGTATCAAGTACATATATAAATACATAGACCTGTACACATATACATGCATACACATACATATACTACACATATACACGCGCCTATCGGTGTGTGTATATATACACCCACAAATATAAGTGCAATATGACATAGGCACGTCACATACACACACATACATATATTCATGCGCATATGATCCTATATATACTCATATACACGTATACATGGACTTGTGTTGCAGTAATTAAGCTCAATTATTCACAATGGCTTTTAAGACGACATTTTTACTATCATAGTTAAAGGTTCTTAATTACGGTCAGACTACTTTTTGTCAGGCTTAATATAAGTCAGTTTGAATCTTCAAATATTGTTATCCATTTGCCCCAATATTTTTGAAATTTTGTGTAGCGATAGTTTTTAATAGCGATCATTTTTTTTCTGACGCCAAAGCATTTTTAATTTCAAATTTCCATATGTTAAAATTTAAGGGTTTATTATTGATTCTACACTTATAAATAAAGTATTTTGTCAAAATAATGATATAGTTGAATGGCTTATTGCAATCTTGGTTGTTGGAAATACCAAAAAAAAGACACAAAACATAGCTATACTAATAGACCCATTAATCTTTTCATTAATCCATTTTTCAATTTGATCCCAAAAATCAGAAACTATTCTACAATTCCAAAATAAATGAACTAAAGTGTCGGGCTGTACGTGGCAAAAACTGCAGAGATTATCATTTTTTATACTAATCTTATGGATAAAGTCGTTGGTTGCTAAAATCCTGTGGAGAATCCTATATTGAAACCAATGCAATTTTGTGTTAGTACAAGATTTTGCAGGTATGTTATATATAGTTTTCCAATCTAGTTCTCTGTTAAAAATTTCATTCCATTTCCGTTGACTTTTTAACGTAATTACTTTTTTATTAATAAGATTATAAATATGTTTGCTTCCTTTTTTGTGTTTCATTATTTCTTTTATACTTAATGGAAGATAGCAATTACTCAATGGTATAGGCGTTAATCTGATATTAACATTTCTGACATAATTTCGCACAGATGAAATTATGCCAAAATAATCAAGATAGTTAGTATTTATATCAAATTTCTGTACAAACTGATCATAATTTAAGAAAGATCCATCTTCGCTTATAAGATCTCTTGTAAAGCATATATTTTTTTTCAAACCATCTTTGATAAAAAATCGATTTATTATTTATTTGAATATTGTTATTGTCCCATAGATTTACTGATAATATATCTTCAACAACGGAAATTTCGGTACGTTAATTTACTTCGACCCAGGCCTCTAAAACATCATTCCAAAATAGATTTGTGTTATTAGATCTTATTTGTTTTATAAATTCTGTTCCTCGTTTCATTAACTGGTCTAAAGGAGCATATTTAGATTCGAAAAGTGTCTTATATTTAGTGTCTTTTACAATTAATCTCCGTATCCATGTGGATTTAAGAGCTACTATATAATTTACTAAATTAATCATCTTTAAGCCGCCGTATTCATAGTCTTGCACGAGTACATCTCTTTTCACTCTATCTACTCAGGATTGCCAGATAAAATTAAAAAATTTCTTATGGAGGCTATTAATAGTATCCATTGATGGGTTTGGTAATGCTATGAATAAGTGATTTAACTTAGATATTATCAAGGTTTTGAGAATTGTTATCCGGCCAAATGGCGTTAAAATCCTTTTAGACCATTGTTTAAGCTCTTTCTCAATCTGCGTTATCTTATCTTTATACTTCAACTCTAATATATCATCTAGGTTACAAGAAAAATTAATTCCTAATATTGTAAAATTTCGCTCTGTCCAATCTAATTTGAACCTATGGTTAAAGGTTTCTCCACAGAATTTTCTGCTCCCAATCCAATCCGCTTTGGTTTTAGAAGAATTCATTTTTAAGCCTGACATATGAGCCAACATATTAAGAGTATCAAGCGCCTCTGGTAGTGACTGCTCAGATCCATCTAAGAGTATTGTGGTGTCATCTGCATACTGCGATAGTGTATACTCTACTCCACCAATGTTGATTCCTTTAAGATTAGTGTTATTTTTTAACATAAGGGACAAGATCTCTGCACATAGAAGAAAAATATAGGGTGACAGGGGGTCGCCTTGGCGACAGCCTCTTTGTATTGAGAAAAATTCTAACAGAAATCCGTTTTGTATAACCGAAGATGTTATTCCATTATAAAATGTATTAATCCATTTCTTTATTGAATTACCAAAATTAAAAAAAAAGTAAAACTTTTTGAATAAAGTCCCATGAAATTGAATCAAATGCTTTTTCAAAATCCACGATTAAAAGCAAACCTGGTATATCTTCGTCATCGACATATTTTAAAATATCATAAATAAATCTAGTATTTTCACCTATGTATCTTCCGGATATAAAACCGGTTTGATCATGAGAAATCAGTTTTGAAAGTTTTGATTTAATTCTTTCAGCGATACATCCCGATGCTATTTTATATATAACATTTAACAAGGTAATTGGTCTCCAGTTTTTAATGAAATGCCTTGCTTTTTCTCCCTTTGGGAGACATGTGATTAAATCCTGTCGCTGGGTAACCAATCACACACAACTTGAGATGGAATACTCATATTAGCAACATGTGTACCAAGGCAAATATAACTCTTGGTTTTCTGAGGCGAAATCTTCATCTCAGGATGTAAAAGAGGTAGCATATACTCTGAGTAAAGGTCTTGTTCGCCCAATCTTGGAAAATGGTAGTTGTATCTGGGACCCCAGTGGAGTGGTCCTTAATGATGAAATTGAGGAAGTCCAATATAGAGCTGCTAGATATGTAACAGGCAATTACTGCTTTGAAACTGGGAGCATGACTGGAATACTTGGAAACTTAAAATGGGAGTCTCTCAAGAAAAGAAGAAAAGTTGTTGTTTTCCAGTTTCCCCCGTGTAGCGGGTCGTCAGCTAGTGGGGTCCCAGGGAACGAATCCATGCTGGCACTACACCGTAGCCGTTCGGTGGTACCAAAAGGAGAAACGACAGTAGACTCATTCTTTTATACAAAGGTCTAAAGGGTGATGCCAGTATTCCAACAGATGACCTTGTTCCCCCAGCTAGACACTGTAGTAATCACCATAAGTTGGCATTTCAGATCCTTACTGCAAGAACTGACATTTATAAAGAGTCGTTCTTCCCCAGAACCATTAGAGATTGGAATGACCTTCCCGATTCGATTATTTCGATAGCTGTAGGTGCTGATGGTTGTGTAGCTAAATTTACCTCTTTGGTTACAGCTAGGACTAACTTCCCACATCACAGGTCCTGGTGTATGAATGTCATTTGACGTGTCACCAGTAACAATTCTGATTCTGACTCTGACCTAATATGTAACTCCGGTATTTATCACCATTGCCTTCATGTTAATTGCATTCAGTTGTATTGTATGGAAGTCATTACAATTTTTCAGTGCAAATAAACCATTGTCATTTTCATTATAATTCTTATAAATATCCCAAAAATGAGGTGGAAACCGGGGTGAAATTGCGGTAACTAGGTCCGTTCCGGTAAATTTACACACCCCATAAATTCAAATCTTCACATCACGAAAACACGCATATCTAATTTATACTTATATGATTTTGACCCTCTGAACCCCCACTTTTATATAGTAAAACTGTGGTTTACATGGGTACACTCTTTTTTTTTCTATATCTGTTCCAAACCATGGGTTGTGGGTACTCGTTTGAACCGCCTCGCCGAGGTTCTTAAGAGGTTCCAGAATTTATGTTTTGAGCAGAATTATGCGAAATAGCAGAATTTTTCATTTTGAAAATTTTCATGTTGTGTTGATAAAACTGTCAAAATATTGGAATAGGTGTGTTTTCTTGCAGAGAGAATCATCTCCTGTGCAGGTTAAAGATCTCTACCGAAATTAAATGATTACCGTGTATGCTTTAAAATTCATCCAGCAACCATGGAGTGTATGTTATATACAAATGCGAGTAATGGTCGCAGTATCAGTAGAAAGAAAGTAATGAAAACTGAAATTTCCTTGGTGAAAATTAGTGATATTTTTCTTAATACTACTTGAAATTTCCTTTCCATTGCATGCCAGTCAATGGATGACTTGTGGGTCAGTTTCAAAGCCGAGCTCACGACGGCCATGGAAAGGCTTATACCAATAAATATGACCAAAACAAAACATAGTGTGCCATGGGTGGATCACACGATCAAACATCTAATTAGAAGGCGTGATAGAATGTACTTTCGAGCTCGTAAGACTAACAATTCAGCCGCGAAGAACCATTACAAAAGGTTCAGAGCACATGTACAAAAGGTAATTAGAGGCGCATACTGGAAGCATATTTGAAGCATCTTTATATTTGATAATAAAAGTATTGACACGGAAGGATCGCAGAAGAATGGAAAAGATAAAAAAAAAAATGCTCGTTTGCAAAGTCCCTGAAAAAAAAATCATTTGGGATCACCTCACTTAGGGAAAATGAAAACTGAATCGCGCGATAAGGCAAATATATGTAATAAGCAGTTTCAATATGCGTTTACGCCTGAAGCTGGTGGAGAGCTACCATCAAACGTTCCTCTCTGTGGGGAACATAACAGTTGACCCCAAGGGGGTCGCTAAACTGCTGGACAAGCTCAACATTCATAAGGCATCTAGGCCTGATGGTCTGAATGTCAGGGTGCATAAGGAATGTAGTGCTGAAATATCTCCTCTACTGAACTTCATCTTCAATGAATCACTTGCTCAGGGCACTGTACCATATTATTGGCGACAAGCAAACGTTACTCCGGCTTTTAAAAAAAGAGAAAAATACGATGCTGCAAACTAAAGACCGGTGTCGCTCCCATGTATCTGTTGTAAAGCCCTGGAGCATATATTAGCTAGCAATATCAACAATCACACCATGTTAAGAAGTCCGTGTAATGAAAACCCCTAAACCCAACTGTATAATAATAAAGAGAAATCTGGGATTTACGGAGGTGTACATTATTTTCTTTATTTATGCTCCAAGACATAGGTTGTGGGTTCCGGTTCCAACGAGCACCCACAACCTTTGTTTGCAGTATTAATAAGAAAACTAATACGGATTTTTATCAGAAAAGTAGCCGTTTTGGAGATATGGAAAATGCACTATGCCGCACGGGCGCAACGCTATCGTAATGGGTTAGCCTTTACGCAAACACGCCCATACAAATACATTGCTACCTTTATCGCCGAAAAAATGAAAATTTTATTATGAATAATTATGATATTTTTCTTATTTCTGCTCCAAATATAGATTGTGGGCATTCGTTAGAACCGCCTCATTGCTAAGTAGCAAATAAGCTAGGTCCAGTATTTGTACATCTGTTCCAACAACCTTTTGATACAGTGAAGCTTCTGGCGACTATTTGTCCACTCTTTTAAAAAGGAGATAGGGCGCTTGCTCGTAATTATCGCACTGTGTCCTTGACATGTGTTCCATGTTTATGGCTTGAACACATAGTTTGCTCAAATATCATAGCTCACTCGGATGAATATAGACTTTTGTCAGACATACAACATGCAGTTAGGAAAAGGCATAGTTGTAAAACTCAGCTGAGCATGGTTATTAATAATGGGGTAACAATCTTGGAGAGAGAGGGGAGGGCATACATGAAATAACTATACCTAATGAAAACATCAAAAGCGGAAAGTCAAAAGAACAGTTACTTTTCCACAAAATGGCCAGTTGGCTATCCAAAACAAAAAGATATAAGCGATACACACATTCAAAGACGAACTATAACAAAAATAAACCGCGACAGAAGAACCGTCTTGGAACGGTCAGTGAAAAGCATTTCACTGGAGTTGGGGGCTTAAGTCGACTTGTCATGCTTGGCCAAATGAATATTTAAATGACTTCAGCACCCAATTTCGTAAAATTATTCTTCGATATAAAAAGATTGAGTACAACATGGATATTATACGACAGACTGCATGCATGGTAGTTAACCCAATCACGGTTGGCAACTTTGCTTCCTTCTTTAATTGCACGCCGGTGGGTCAGGCCTCAGATTCTATGACGGCTCCAACGTAAAAGCTTATTGAGAATTAGAGAGATAATGTTGGTTGGTGTCTGATGCTCTGTCTCTGGTCGGGCTCATCGGAGTCTAACTGTTGGTTTACTTTTGCTCCAGCATTTCAGTGGTTTCTTGCTGTCGAGTCCTCACCGTTGTCTCACCTCTGTGGTTCTTTGATTTTTGTGTTCACGGAGATGTTGCACTGATGAGTTAGGAGGCCTTCATGCGGACTGAACAAATATTTGTCTAAATCGCGACGGAAGTAAGGGCGAGGATTTTGGCCACGTAAAATCGATTTAAGCCCCCCCCCCCAGTGGAAATCTTCCACTGACCGTTCCAAGGCGGCTCTTCTGTGGCGATTTATTTATGTTTTTGTTTGTTACTTACTGTGTGTATCACTTGTGTCTTTTAATTTTGGATGGCCATATGGCCATTTTGTGGGAAAGTAACTGTCCTTATGGCCTTCCTTTGTTTAGGTTTCCATTATGGTCTGGTCGCTTAATGTTTGTATTTCTTTCCCTTTGGTGTCTTTTATGGGTGGAGTTAGTTAATTGTATCAATTCCTGATCTTTGTTTTACTTCTACTTTTAAATACACTGAATTAAGGAGTTTGTAATGTACCAATAAGCACAAAATTTGTATTGTTCACAATATTAAGATAATAGCGGTTGTTGCCGTTTCCAAGTGATAAAGATGGTAAAAATGATAAAGCATTTTAAATGTGTTGATATGTATATAGGTGTATTTCTATTTAATTCGACTTCATGAGCACTGTACATACATTAACCATCTTATATGATATAGTCTCTCAGAATTCTTTAAGATTTTTTCCGCTTAATTCATATATGCTTTATGCATGTCCTTTTATTTTATGTCATGTGGAAGTGAGACTTTGTCTACTTACAGCTGACCGTCAAACTGTACTTTATTACTCAACAAATCACAGACTAGAGTTGATCTATTTCGATTTTAACACGCTGAAAATCGGCAATAATGTTGTTGTTTCCTTCAAATTCTCATAGCTACAAATTTTCGCCAATGTTAAAAGAAATCCCGCAAAAATATTGATTGTAGCGGAAGAATTCGTGTCCTTTTGTAACGTTTTCGGTACGAGAAAGTGACGTTACACCGTCTAACGTCAAAGAATCTACGTGCGACGTCATGAATAGGCAGCTTTTAATGACGTCACTCGGCACGCTCTTCCACACCATGATTTGTTGCATAATAAAACACAGTTCCTTCTCATTGCATGTATAGGCCCGCTGTGTTAGAATATTTATTGGACGTTTTTTTTTCATGGAAAAAATCCGTCTTTTAGAATAACGATGTCCGTGCGGGCGGACGGGCGGGCGGCCGGGCATCCGCGTCCCGGTTTACCTTTTGGTTAACCCTGAAAAACCCGTCCATAATGCCATTTGACGTTTTTCTTGTTTTAATCATTTCATTTCAATAGTAGTGACAAATAACCCGAAAAGAGACCAAAATGTACTGTCAATACTTCTTTGAAAACCATATAAACATAATTTATCATATGACGTCGCGTCTGAGAGTGTAATAACGCCATGTAATATTTTCGACAATCCACTAGTGGATTAAATATGCAAATTAGCTAGATACGTCCCGTAATGTTATTTATACCGCAATCATGCATTCTAGTAACCTAATAAAGGGGGTCGCATAACTGCACGCTATAATCGGTAGTGACCTATAATACCTTCTACTGACCTATAATCACAGGCACTTGGCCCGTTGATTTGTCCGAAAAATTGGTGGAATGTGTTTAAAGTCAAAATATGAGTAAAAAAAAAAATTTTTCATACTGGTGTAGAAAGCTAGACAAGGTTCACAACAAACCAACACCATTTTCTCGGTACACATTAAATGACAAATGGCACAGGTACAGTTTTTGACACAGGAAGGTATATTTTGTATGAAGTTCAACCTAAGGCATGCAGAATTTCAACAGACTAATGCAGAACATCTGGATTACGCCACATTGTGATCTACACGTCAAATTAACCCGGATATACTTTAGTAGGACAACTAACTGTCTTACCAACTCCATGGTTTTTCACTGTTTCCCTGCGATTTCCCGTTGAAATCCGATAATGCCAGCACAAAAGCCAACTTAACGATAAATCTCAATGAAGATGCTCTCACCTGATGCAAAAGTTTTCGCCAGTTAACCATCATTACCAGCAATTTTGCCTTTTTTGTGTGGGATCAGGCATTTTTAATTGCAATTGTTTTCATTCTATATTTTGAAGCTGATGTAATCTGAGAGCTGATTGGTCGAAATCGCTGATTTTCCCAAATTTCGACCAATCAGCGCGTGGATAACATCAGCTTCAAGATACAGAATGAAAACAATACTGCTTTGAGAAATGCCTGCTCCCACACAAAAGGTGAAAATTGCTGATAATAACGGTTATCTGGAGAAAACTTTTGCATTAGGTGAGAGCATCTTCATTGATATTTATAAGAATGTTGGCTTTTGTGCTGACATTATCTGATTTCCGCAGGAAATCGCAGGGAAACAGTGAAAAACAATTGAGTGGGTGTGACAGTTAGTTGTCCTACTAAATACTAAAAGTACAAGTAAAACAAAGATCAGGAATTGATACAATTAACTTACTCCACCCATAAAAGACACCAAAGGGAAAGAAATACAAACATTAAGCGACCAGACCATAATGGAAACCTAAACAAAGGAAGGCCATAAGGACAGTTACTTTCCCACAAAATGGCCATATGGCCATCCAAAATTAAAAGACACAAATGATACACACAGTAAGTAACAAACAAAAACATAAATAAATCGCCACAGAAGAGCCGCCTTGGAACGGTCAGTGGAAGATTTCCACTGGGGGGCTTAAATCGATTTTACGTGGCCACAATCCTCGCCCTTACTTCCGTCGCGATTTAGACAAATAATTTGTTCAGTCCGCATGAATGACTCCTAACTCATCAGTGCAACATCTCCGTGAACACAAAAATCAAAGAACCACAGAGGTGAGACAACGGTGAGGACTCGACAGCAAGAAACCACTGAAATGCTGGAGCAAAAGAAAACCAACAGTTAGACTCCGATGAGCCCGACCAGAGACAGAGCATCAGGCACCAACCAACATTATCTCTCTAATTCTCAATAAGCCTTTACGTTGGAGCCGTCATAGAATCTGAGGCCTGACCCACCGGCGTGCAATTAAAGAGGGAAGCAAAGTTGCCAACCGTGATTGGGTTAACTACCATGCATGCAGTCTGTCGTATAATATCCATGTTGTACCCAATCTTTTTATATCGAATAATGATTTTACGAAATAGGGTGCTGAAGTCATTGCGGTTATATATTTTTCTGAATTTATATGCTAAGTCACCATAAAATTCGGGTTCCGATAGACCTTGTTGCAGAAGAGATTTAAGTCCAATATTGAATTTTGAAATTAAATCAGAATGGCGTCTATAAAATTTTGAAAAGGCTTTGCGTAGTTTATGGTACCGATAACCCTGATTAAGGAGTTTAGCCGTTAATAATTTATTACGAGTGTTGAAGTCAGTTACATGACTACACACTCTAGCAAATCGAATTAATTGCGAAATATAAACGCGATAGGATGGCGCACGAGGAAAATCACCATCCAAAAAAGGAAAATTTACAATCTCAAAATCAAAGTCATCGCGTTTATCATAAATTTTGCACGAAACAAATCCATCTACAATAGATAGATGTAAATCCAAAAACGGGGCCTCGGTATCAGAAAAATTTGCTTTATTTAACTGAAGTTCTAGGGGGTAATTCTGATTGATCAAACCATCAAAATAAAGTCTATCCGGGGTAATTTGACGTTTAGATCACGATTGGGCTTGAACCAGGAGTTGTGCATCATTTTGATGAAATTCTGCATGCCTTATGTTGAAGTTCATACAAAATATACCTTCCTGTGTCAAAAAATGTGCCTGTGCCAATTTTCATTTTATGTGTACCGAGAAAATGGCACTGGTTTGTTTAGAACCTTGTCTAACTTTCTATACCAGTGTGAAGAAAATTTTTTTTTACTCATATTTTGACATTTTACTTATTCCACAAGTTTTTCGGACAAATCGACGGACCAAGGCGCCTGTGCCTATAATACGTCTAGTGACCGTTTATACACCAGACCTTCTTTTCATGACACTAATTTACAAGTGTAAACAATAACATGCAACCTTTTACACATGGGAAAACAACGAAACGGCATGTTAAAATCTTTGCAATATTTATTTGAACAGATTTTCAGAAATTCTTACCTTCTTGGCCTTTCCTGGTTTGAATGGCTAGTTGGAATATCTGCGCACTGCTACTGCAGTTGCGTCTCAACCTCGAAAATCCTTTCTAAAGCTAAAATAAACAATTTATTTGCAGATTTTTATACAGAATCTAAACCGCTGAGAGACTTTTATTCGAGCGTCCATGTTGTTTTCTACGTTGACGTCATAAACTTTTCACTCTTTGACGTCACGTTATACTACCTGTGCGCGCCATGGCACTGAATATAGTTTAACATGCCGCACTGTCTGCTGTCTTTTTTGCTTAAATTTGCTTATTTATTGCAAAACCCCTTGATTGTTTTGAATTGCGGTATAAACTAAATGCATGGTTTATGTCTTTAATAATAAAATATAATCGGTTCGCCGCGACAATTTTATAAGGGCTCGCTAAAGCTCGCCCCTATAAAATTGTCTAAGGCTCAACGAATATATTTTAATATTAAATACACTAACCATGTATTTACTATATGTACGACGTCCTTAACGACGTCGCGTTTACTAACGGCGGATAATTGACATTTTTGTAACTAATCGTGAATAAAATGCGTTTTAAATGTCATATGATAAATAGAATCTTGCATTGCATTCATGCTCATGTATTATTGAATTTATTAAACTCGTTGAGGAAAAGGGATAAACTGCTCGACAAAGCCTCGCATTTTATCCCTTTTCCTCAACTCGTTGCCGAGCAATTTATCCCTTTTCCTCAACTCGTCTAATACATTGAATAAATCATGAGCACTCATGTAAGATCCTCTATTTTAAAATAATGAAGCATTTACTGCCGACTGCACTTATAATTTTTTTGCTGTTATAAGTTGCCTATCTACTTCAGTGCATTTTTGAGCATCGTTATGTTCAGGTATCAGCTTATCTCAGTTATCTAAAGGTTGAATATGTCCTTGTGAAATAGGCCATTATCATCGTTGATTAATACCATTTTTGGGAGAGTTTGTGACGAAGTTATGCATGTATACACAAACGCAGTTATACTGTTGATGTCCACGTGACTACTACTGACCAATAAAGCTAAATCGCGAGCAAATTAAAAATAAACAAAGCGCAATTAAAAATAATAATCCCGCAAGCATCGGATATATTACATAATCAGATTAGTCAGTCCAAATACATGTATGAATAAGGTCCTGAAATGGGACATTGGCAATAAGTGAAGACCCAGATCAGACACCAAAGAACGCGGTGTCTGATCAGGGTCTAAACGTTTTGCTTGAAGTACACCAATTAAGAACATAAGTCCAGGCCCAGCACCATTTATCCAGCCTAAGATACTGTCAGTGCTTTGATTTTTAATTTCCGCCCAAAATGCTCGTAAGAAACGGTTTATTAAAGCGGTTTTAATGAGTATTACAATCTATATTTGGGCAAAAATAAGAAATTGACCTATACCCATACAAACCCACTTTTCACTATACAAAGTAGGGATTAGCAATGGTATTCATTGCACGAACTTGTAAGCGTAAAGGCATTTACATTTAGGGGTGGCTAATCGGAGCTGAAAAGATAATCGATTATCAGTCCTGCCATTGCTATCGATAATCGATTAGTAATCGCTAAGGTTTTTGTCATTATTTTACCTGTCTGGCTTTCTGTCTGAGAATGACTCTTACCATATGTTGCACTTTACCATATGTATATTTGAACAGACAGGCCTGAGCAAACAGTGTAGACCCAGATGAGACGCCGCATAATGCCAGCCTTATTTACATTTAATACTTTTCAACCGTCTCCTTCGCTGAAGGTGTTGACGATCATTACGATAACACACCCTTACGATATTATTCTCTTTTATGACTTGAAAACTAGCGTGTTTTGTGATAAAAGTGTTTGATATTTTTTCGTATTGTTTACTATGGCTCTAATGAGTAGCACCAATCTTTGCGTTTGGAAAAAAGTAAGGAAATTAATGTGCTCCCTTGTCTCCCCTCCCCTCCCCTCTCTCTCTCGCTCTCTCTCTCTCTCGCTCTCTCTCTCTCTCTCTCTCTCTCTCTCTCTCTCTCTCTCGCTCTCTCTATCTCTCTCTCTCTCTCAGATTTTACATATTAAATCCAATATAAGCTTAGCCACTGACCGTTAGAGTTACATAATTATACGTATTGTAATTATGTAATCAAACACTATTTTAACTAAGGAACTGGCATTGGCATACAGTTGGGCAATGACTGTGTCTGTGGTTGACCAAAGTAGACGGGAAATATTTTTGCGTTCAGTCTGCTTTAACTAGTTCTATCCTGTCCCTCCCTTTCAGATATTCTCCCATCGCTTCTATCTCATTTATTCTTTCTCTGGAAGACAATACACATACCCATAGAGAGGCTCCGCCCAACGGGGTTTGAAGAAATAGATGGGCTGCACGATGTTCCACGCAGAGCTGAAACTGACCCGCACACGTATACTGGTAAACCGCTAAGAGGATCTAAATCTGCCCAGGCAAAGCGGTGCGAGTCGGACATCTATGCTTATAAACCCTATTGGTTTCATTGGGCGACAGGGATTGAGATGTCATTTCATGTCAATGTCGGTTAAACGTCTCCAAAATGACCTTTAGAGTGTTGAGGGGACGTTAAACCTCAAATCAAACAAATAAACAAACAAACATACCCATAGACTTCTATTTGAACCAAACCATTTACCGAATTTCGCCAAGAAAGTGCATGGATGTTTACCGGTTTATGTCAATTGATTCATTCAAGCAGTCCATAATTAGCAATGCTTGATTGAAAAATTCACCATTTACCGATGAACTGGTGAATATAATCGGAACAAATTCAAGATTATTTCGCTTATTAACCAAAAGTGGGCGAAAACCGGAGTACCGAGAGAACTACCTCCTGACCTTCAATGGCCGACAGGCCCCCACCTATCGGGGCTTTGAGAAATAGATTGGGCTGCATGATGCTTCCATGCATAGCTGTTAGTACTGGTAAACCGCTTAGAAGGCATAAAACCCAGGCAAAGTGGTTTCAGTCGGACCGTCCATGCATATAAATTCTATTGCTTTCATTGGGCGACAGGGCTTGAGAAGCCATTTCATCTCAATGTCGGGTAATAGTCCAAAACATTGGAAGCAACGTCTCCAAAATGACCTAAATAGTGTTGACGGCGACCAATCAACCAATCAAATCCGTAGCAGACATATGACCCCAGCTAGGATGAGAGACCTATTGAGCTTACCCACAAGGCTACGAAGGCCCGTCAAAGTTCACACAATACGTAATAATTCGGGCTTCCGATGAAAGTATGATATGCCTATGTCTTTCGTAAACTGAAGCAAAAACCTGAAATGGAAAAACAAAAAGAAAAAAATAAATAAATAAAACAAAAAAAGAAATAAAATAAAATAAATAAATAAATAAATGAATAATAATAATAATAATAATAATAATAATAATAATAATAAACAGGAAAGCGGGCGTGACAAGGAGCACGTCATATAAGCCACGGTATGGGGAAAAACGGCTTTTGCCATTTGCAAACAAGAGGTGAAGTCGCTGGTTAGATATTAACATACTGGACGGGGTTTGTATGGTGCGCGCCAAGCAAACTTGTTTCCTTGAGCTATATACAGCAAAGACTCAGGCTGATCAGAGTCTTCGCTGTGCGATGATTTGATGCGTCTACAACGCTTCTTCATGCAGTCGTGGAAGGGTTTATTCTGAGCTAGTGTACTGAATGATTTTAGACTTTACTAATGCTCGAAGAACCGTTTTTGCCTGTCGCAGCCTTATTTTCTTGTACACCAGATAAAGAAATCTTGGATTATACCCACAGATAGATATTTTTATCCTGCAATTGTTATCATATCCATATATGGATATGTTAAAAATAAGAGTTTTCAGGTGTTTATTGTGCGCTGGTTGTATAGGACGTAAGGTTGGCGTCACTGTGCATAACCTTACGTCACTAAACACCACAGCAATGTCATTACAAGATATTTAAAAGAAATCCATGCTTAGAAATGAAAGGTATGCAAGAAAAAGATGAGTGTGAGGGGCAACAAAAATCAATCCCTTGGGATCATTTTCGGCGCAGTCTAGACAGAGTTTGATCTGAGTCTTCACTGTTTGCATGAGCGTTTAACAGTCTCTAGACTAGTCAGAAAGCAACGAGAGGAGACTCGGGTAACACTGGCTTGATGAAGTGGCAGATCTGAGTCTCTGCTGATCGTACACATGTTCTGGTAGGTTTTGTCGTGCTTTTTCTCATTTGAAAATTGTGTAGTAGTTGTTTGTTTGGTGCCTATGCCGTTCTAGCCCGGTACCATTCACTCTGATATATCAAGTGTCGGACCAACGTCGGGCCGACAACGATCCGACGTGCCGTATCGCTGACGGCCCGACATTGACTGGCTGGGTCAAGGTTGTCTGCAACGGGCTCTGTCGTGCATTGTCCATTTTCTATTTTGCAGACCTTGGTGGTTTGTCTTGTTAATACGGCTAGTAAACTTGCTCTTTTAAAGAGCCCCAGCTTGTCACAAGCGATTTTTTTAAAGAGCCACAATAAAACCTTTTTATGCTCCACTCAGTTGAGGAAGCCTTAGATTTAAGGAATAATTTTGGATCCAGCGGTATAATAGGTTGTTATCATTTTTGATAAACTTGGGCGCGTGTAAAATCGGACATTTTCTTTTCTCTCAGACCATCATGCTGCCCTTTAATACCGTCATATAAATGTTGCGGGGTCATAATGTTTGGCAAACACATTTTCTAATTCTACGCGTTCTTTTCTTTAATGTAGCAAAACGTGTGCCGACCAGAAAATCTGACAATTTGGACAGTTTGCCAACCCAAAAGAGTGAAAAGGAGACTTTTTAATATGCAGTCTTTTATTCGTGTAAAATGAGAAGAAAACAAATAACAAAGTATACCACTGAACAAGCATAGATACTTCCAGAATGACCCTCGTGTTATGTCATGGGTCTCCGCTCATCGCCTCTTGGAGAAATAGATTTGGCTGTATGGTGCTTCCACGCAGAGCTGAAACCGACTGCACACGTGTACTGGTAAACCACTTAGAGGATCTAAGTCTGCCCAGGCAAAGCGGTGCGAGTCGGACTGTCCATGCATATAAACCCTATTGGTTTCATTGGGCGGCAGGTCTTGAGATGTCATTTCATCTCAATGTCGGGTAAAAGTCCCACAAAATTGGAAGCAAACGGTGGACGTTAAACCTCAAATCAAACACTCATATAATAATAATAATAATAATAATAATAATAATAATAATAATAATAATAATAATAAGAATCGACTTTATTAGCTCACCTGAGCCAAAGGCTCACTGATTGAAGGATCCGTTGTCTGTCGTCTGTCAACATTTTCAAACACCTTCTCCTCTGAAACCGCTGGACTGATTGAAGTCAGATTTCATGCGGAACATCCATGGTATGGGGGAACGGAAGTTTGTTCGTGAGGTCCAGGTCACATGACCAAGATGGCCGCCATGCCCACACAAGGTAAAAACCATTCAAAAACCTTCCTCTCCAGAAATAGTGGGTCGAATGTCGTGAGACTTGGTGTGTAGCATTACGGATTCGGGTCCGTCATAGTTTGTTCAAATGATGACCGTCGGACGACCTTGATCTATTTTACGCTCACATCGACTTTTGTATAGGAAAAAGTAAAAGCTGTGTATTTTTTCATAAACTATTGCAGCCTGTGATCTGAAGATTGCTAGATGCAGTCAGCTAAGAGAGTGGGTGAAACTGCATGAGTATTCAGGGTCAAGGTCATCCTTTGACCTTGGCACAAGATCATTCAGATAGTGAAAATTTATTTTTCTCAGAAACCACTAGGCCATTTGTAACCAAATTTCATATAAACGCATTGAGGAACAAGGAAATGAAAATTATTAAATATGAGTTTAGTTACATGATCAATATGGCCGCCATGCCCTTATATGGTAAAAAAAACTTCAAAAATCTTCTCCCGAACCAGAAGGCCGATTGTCATGAAACTTGTATATAGCACTGGGGGCTCGGACTCATCATAGTTTGTTCAGATGATGACCCTTGGATGACCTTGACCTATTTTACGCCAAGGTCAAATTTGCTCACATGGACTTTTGTATGTGGAAAAAGTAATTTTCGGAACCTATTGCAGCCTGTGATCTGAAATGTTATAGGTGCAGTTAGCTAAATGAGTGAATGAAACTACATGAATATTCAAGGTCAAGATCATTATTTGACCTTGGCTAAAGGTGAGTCAATGAAAATTAATACTTATTTTCCTCTGAAGCCAATGAGTCTTTGTAACCAAATTTCATATGAAAAGCTTTTGCGAACATGAAAACGAAAATCAATTAACATTACAGTCGAACTTCGATGGCTCGAACCCCTTTGGGACCATGAAAATGTGTTCGAGACAGCGGTTGTTCGAGCCATAGAGGGTTACTATTAGTGCCATACCAGGAGGCATAATGGAGATAATTGTGGATATCTTTTCAGTGTTCTGTGTTATAAATGTATCTTGTGTGTACTCATTAGAATCGCCTCATCGAGGCGATTCTAATGAGTACACACAGCATACATTTGCAAGATAAATGAAGAAAATCTTCCTAAATTACCCCTATATCGTATTTGGAGGGACTCCCTGCGGACTCAAGAACGGGTTCGACTAATCCATAGTAAACGATCCATCGACGTTCGAGCCATCGAAGTTTTACTGTAGTTTGATTACATAGTAGAAGTAAAACAAAAATCAGGAATCGATACAATTAACTTACTCCACCCATCAAAGACACCAAAGGGAAAGAAATACAAACATTAAGCGACCAGACCATAATGGAAACCTAAACAAAGGAAGGCCATAAGGACAGTTACTTTCCCACAAAATGGCCATATGGCCATCCAAAATTAAAAGACACAAGTGATACACACAGTAAGTAACAAACAGCACCATAAATAAACCGCCACAGAAGAACCGCCTTGGAACGGTCAGTGGAAAGATTTCCACTGGGGGGGCTTAAATCGATTTTACGTTGCCACAATCCTCGCCCTTACTTCCGTCGCGATTTAGACAAATAATTTGTTCAGTCCGCATGAAGGCCTCCTAACTCATCAGTGCAACATCTCCGTGAACACAAAAAATCAAAGAACCACAGAGGTGAGACAACGGTGAGGACTCGACAGCAAGAAACCACTGAAATGCTGGAGCAAAAGAAAACCAACAGTTAGACTCCGATGGGCCCGACCAGAGACAGAGCATCAGGCACCAATTAATAAGGTAATGATACCGTCAAAACTAAAGCGATCTTCATACCGGTCATTAAATAAAACAGCATATAAAATTACTGAAAATAATTCCTTCGAAAAGAAGGAAGGTACAACAAAAGCCCACAACATGACCATTATGGCCGCAATGCCCATGCATGGTAAAAAACCTTCAATTTTTTTTTTTTTTTTTTTTTGCTCTGGAACCAATGGGCTGATTATCTTGAAACTGCGTATGTAGGATTGGGGAATCAAGCCAGTCATAGTTTGTTCAAATGATGACCCCTGGATAACCTTGATCTATTTTACGCCAGAGTCAAATTTGGTCACACAGACTTTTGTATTAGGAAAAGTCAAAACAATATATTTTTCAGAAACTACTGCAGTTTGTGATCTGGATACTGGAGATGCGGTTAGCTAAAAGAGTCAATTAAACTACACAAGTATTCAAGATCAAGGTAATTCTTTGACCTTGGCCAAAGGTCATTGAGATATGAAAATTAAAACTTATTTTCCACACGAACAAATGGACCATTTGTAACCAAATTTCATCTGAAAACCTTTAGGAATAAAGAAATGAAAATTTATTAATATGAGTTTGGTCACATGACCAGTATGGCCATCATGTGTATATAAGGTAAAACACCTTCAGAAATCTTTTTCTCCAGAACCAGTTGGTTGATTTTACTGAAACTTGGTATGTAGCGTTTGGGACTCGAGCCAATCATAGTTTGTTCAAACTATTATCACTGGATGACCTTGACCTATTTTAGGCCAATGTCAAATTTGGTCACATAGGCTTTTGTATGGGAAAAAGTCAAAACTTTGTATAGTTCGCAAAATTTGTAGATGGGGGTAGATAAAAGAGAAAATGAGACTACATGAGTAGTAAATATCAAGGTCATCTAGATATGAAAATTAAAAAAAAAAAGTCTTTATCAGAAAGCACTGGTCCGTTTGTAATCAAATTTCATATGAAAGCTTTAAAGAACAAGGATATGTATATGAATGAATAGGGGTTGTCACATGACAAATATGACAGGGGCATATCCAGGCCAAATTTACATATGAAGCTTTTATGGGATGGAGGAACAAAAGTTTGTTCAAATGATTCCTGTCACATGACAAAGATGGCTGCCATGTTAAAAAGCCTTAAAAATCTTCTTCTCAGAAATCAAATGGCTCCATAAAAATTCAGCACTCCGGTGAGCGGTTCAGGACCATTGGTCCTCTGGGTTATAGAGGGTAACATACGGAAAGTGGAGTTTCCATGGGTAAACATAGTTTTCCTTGTGTGTGATAAAACATAGATTAGGCCGTTCCAACGAGTACCCACAATCTATATTTGCTTTAGAAATCAGAAAAATAATCAGTTGTTGGAAATACGAAAGAATGCACTAAGTTTCTTCATCACGAACACACGCCTATATTATTTTGACCCCCTTGAACCCCACTTTTATATAGTAAAACTGGGGTTTACAGGGGTAAACCTTATTTTCTTATTTCTGCTCTAAAATATAAATTGTGGGTTCTCGTTAGAACCACCTCGATGAGGTGGTTCTAACGAGTACTCGCAATTTATATTTTGAACAGTAATAAAAAAATATAACACTTTTTCATCTTAAAGTTTTCGTGTTTTTTTTTCGACCGTTAAGTTTACAATGCATTTGTATAGGCGTGTGTTTGTAATGTAATGAATCCATAATATAACGATCCCGCCAAATCACTTTATACAACTGCATTATTATTTTTTTTTATTTCTGCTTCAAAACGAGAGTGTGGGATCTTTGTTTGAAGCTGAAATAAGAAAATTATCACAAAATCTCACCAGAAAAGTGCAATGTTAGAGACAAGAAATATATAAAAGATCTTGCATGAGAGGTCATTTCATATAAAATTTATGAAATGATCCTTCGGCGATAAATTTCATAAATTTCATATCCGCATGACGACTGGGCATTCTTGAACGCGTGCTTGAACATTTCAACCTAGAACCTTGTTTTTTGGCCGGGGCCACCGCCAAAAAAAAAAAAAAAAAAAAAAACAGCATGTCCTACAGCATGTCCTATTCGGTATTATGTGTAAACGATCTTTCTGACGACGTCATAGGTCATGGCGCAGGGCTCATGCTTTAATTTACACCCAGCCGAGCTGGAACATAGTAAACAGTTACAATATGTAGCATTACATATTGTTTCGAGGTTACGATCAACAAAATATTAACAGAGTTATGTCCCTTATAATTTTCCACCTACAGTTTAAATCAAGCAGAAACTTGTTTTATTGTTAGACCATGATATGGAATAGCTCAAATTGCTTCAAGGTTACAGGCCATCAATCACTAACAGATATACCGCTTTAGTTTAATCACATATTATTGCAACAAAAGAGCAAATATGTCGGGCCACAAGTTCTCACACTATTAGTTACGGCCCTCCCCATACAAAGTTGACACAAATAAATGTACAAATATGAACATGGCTTATTGATAATTATTATACGAGTATATAAACAAAAAAAAGCACATACAAGCAGACTACGTTGATCGCAGAAATATATCAGATGAATAAATCAACAGATTAATAAGTCACTAGTTGCACGTCATCAAGAAACCAAGTAGTGAAGTGTTTCATTCTGAGATAAGTTGAACTATGCGTTTTGGTTAAAAGAATACTATTATCTTGCTCTGATAATGTATCATCACCGCAAAGAACCTTCTTCATACTGAGCGGATGAAATTTCCGCGTCGAACGAAAGAATGCAATTCATTCCCCTTGTGAAATTAGAACTAACAAAGAAGAAATGCTCAGCATCTTCGAAAAACTTCTGAGCAGTTGCAGATCGGGCTTTGAGCCAAGTTAGTAGTATACAAATCCAGTGTAAGATTACTGCAGTAATCTTTCACGTAATACTGTAATCGCCTTCTATAAAAAAGATAGGAACGCAAGTGTTTGAAAAATAGTGATTCTTAATTTGATATTAAAAAGAATTTAGATTTGATGCTCCTCGAAGGTTATTTTCAAGGGAATTCCCTATTTGAACATCCGTAAAATAATTGTTCCCAGCTAACTCCTCCTATAATTTGCATCCAATCAAGCTGAAACTTAGTAAATAGACCCACCATGATGTGCAGCACGTGGACAAGTCCATGAAATGAACCCCACTTTAAATAAGCCCCACTTTATATAGCGAAAACTGGGTTGAGGCGGTTCTAACGAGCACACTCCCCCTATGTTTGCAGTATAAATAAGAAAAAAAAAACGGATTTTCATCAGAAAAGTATCCATTTTGGAGATATGAAAACAAAATTACTATGTCGCACGGGTGTGTTAGCGTAATGTGTTTCGAGGTAATTGACCACCCTACATTAGTAGAGAAATATACCTATCTGTAAACTTTTCGTTTCCGGCTAACTCCTTTACAGTTTACATCTAAACAAAATGAAACCTAGTAAATACATTTGTAGTAAGATCATGATGCGGTGCAGCGCATATTGTTTCAAGGCTACAGTCGACAAAATATTAACAAAGTTATACCCCTTTGAAAATTTCTGCAAAAACAAAATCAATTCTAGTTACAATGGGCCAGTTAGATCATCAACCAGACTATGGTACCGGAAGTCAGACTGCGCATATTTTTCGAACAACCTCTGGTAGATCTTTGGTAAACAAATATGGCAGCCCCATGGCACGATTGGAATGTTTGGATGACGAGGAAGATCACCATTTTGAACTCTGCAGAAATAGCAGTGCCGATTCTAACTTTCATATTGTGCGTATTTTACATCTTTTTACAAATAAACATGCTTTAACAACACTGAAAATGTATATTTCCCTTGGGCCGACAGATTTTCATACTTTTCGCCGCCATCTTGAACACTGTTCACCAGAGAAACCAATGTGACGTCACGGCTTTCCCGCCATGGAATCAGAGGTCGTTACGGTTAACCACGGTTGATGGTCGAACTGCCTTAATGTAAATCTTCGTATTGTAAATAGTTACACCATGAAGTGGAGCAGCGCATATGGTTTCGAGGGAGCTTACCACTAAATGTTTTCCATAGGCGACAATAGTAACCTTTTACATGCTCCCACAAAAACTACACATGCAAAACTTTTCAAACCTTACTTATTTATAGAGCCATCCTAGCTCAACAAGTTGATGAGAAAAAATCCACATGTTGCCCGTCTCCTTTTCAAGTTATGGTCCGCCATGTTTGTTTACATGCAGATTCGCAGTGAATACAAGCCGGCTTTTTAACAGAGAGGTGACAATATAAAATCAGCCACAAATTCTTTTAGCTTGCAGATATAATTATAAAACAGACATCATTTTATTTCCTAATAACTATCCTTTTCTCACATTGAAATGAAACATGGGATATTTATCCAATGGAAGCCTGTCTTGTATTTAGACTGCAACTAAAAGCTCTGTCCCAGTGATAAAGTAGAAGTAAAACAAAGATCAGGAATTGATACAATTAACTTACTCCACCCATAAAAGACACCAAAGGGAAAGAAATACAAACATTAAGCGACCAGACCATAATGGAAACCTAAACAAAGGAAGGCCATAAGGACAGTTACTTTCCCACAAAATGGGCATATGGCCATCCAAAATTAAAAGACACAAGTGATACACACAGTAAGTAACAAACAACAACATAAATAAATCGCCACAGAAGAGCCGCCTTGGAACGGTCAGTGGAAGATTTCCACTGGGGGGCTTAAATCGATTTTACGTGGCCACAATCCTCGCCCTTACTTCCGTCGCGATTTAGACACATAATTTGTTCAGTCCGCATGAAGGCCTCCTAACTCATCAGTGCAACATCTCCGTGAACACAAAAATCAAAGAACCACAGAGGTGAGACAACGGTGAGGACTCGACAGCAAGAAACCACTGAAATGCTGGAGCAAAAGAAAACCAACAGTTAGACTCCGATGAGCCCGACCAGAGACAGAGTATCAGGCACCAACCAACATTATCTCTCTAATTCTCGATAAGCCTTTACGTTGGAGCCGTCATAGAATCTGAGGCCTGACCCACCGGCGTGCAATTAAAGAGGGAAGCAAAGTTGCCAACCGTGATTGGGTTAACTACCATGCATGCAGTCTGTCGTATAATATCCATGTTGTACCCAATCTTTTTATATCGAAGAATGATTTTACGAAATTGGGTGCTGAAGTCATTGCGGTTATATATTTTTCTGAATTTATATACTAAGTCACCATAAAATTCGGGTTCCGATAGACCTTGTTGCAGAAGAGATTTAAGTCCAATATTGAATTTTGAAATTAAATCAGAATGGCGTCTATAAAATTTTGAAAAGGCTTTGCGTAGTTTATGGTACCGATAACCCTGATTAAGGAGTTTAGCCGTTAATAATTTATTACGAGTGTTGAAGTCAGTTTCATGACTACACACTCTAGCAAATCGAATTAATTGCGAAATATAAACGCCATAGGATGGCGCACGAGGAACATCACCATCCAAAAAAGAAAAATTTACAATCTCAAAATCAAAGTCATCGCGTTTATCATAAATTTTGCACGAAACAAATCCACTAACAATAGATAGATGTAAATCCAAAAACGGGGCCTCGGTATCAGAAGAATTTGCTTTATTTATCTGAAGTTCTAGGGGGTAAATCTGACTGATCAAACCATCAAAATAGGTATTATCAATATTTAATAAATCATCTAAATATCTAGAAGTAGAGCTAAAAGCTTCAATAATATCAGATTGGTTATCAATGGAAAGCGACAAAATGAAGTCTCTTTCATAACAATACAAGAACAGATCAGCCACAAGAGGTGCGCAATTAGTACCCAGTACCTCCAGTATTTAGTGCAAAGCTACCTCGAGTATATGAGCAGAATATGTATATACTATGTTATGTATAGCTTGTAAATATTTTCGTTGACATCTGTCTGTTTGTATATGCTCTTACGCCACCTCTGCGTGGCCTGAGTTTTGAGATAATAAAGTTCAGTTCAGTTCAGTTCAGTTCAGAATTACTCGTTGATTATCGTTTATTTAGTTTCATCCGATCAAGCTGAAACGACCATGATGTGGAGCCGTATGTAATGTTTAGAGGTTACATTCAACAAATACTGATTGTGCAAAAATCACACTATGAGCTACATCTTATTTTTCTTCTTACTGGCGTATGATGGCCCTACCGCGCAACTCGTACTATGTTCAATGTGATCGCATTTGTTTGGTATAGGCGACATGCCGTCTCAAAAAGAGCAGGAGAGAGAATGGAAATTTAATAGGCTATTTTGTTTCGGCGTTTTTGCTCATTTTGGAAGCCTTTCGTCTTCTACTAGTGTCTCTTAGAGTATTGATATGCATACTGTGAAAAGTTACATTTGTAGGATTGCAGAATACGGAAACACCCGTGTCGAAAGTATGGTTGAATATGTGAAAGAATGAGGGTCGTTCAAAACAGTTTTGATCAGCAATTACGCATAAATACGCTTTCGTTGTAGAAAGTATATCCACGAGTGAGATTCTTTTTACTATATGACGAGTTTTCTTAATGTTTTGGGGTCGGCTAGTTGTGAATCGACCCTAAGTTACAAAGCGCGAGTGGCTCTTCATTGCTAAAGTCCATGTGACTGTCGCTAAAGTCCACGTGACTATCGGTCTACACTGTTTGCTTACAGTACCGGAATTAAGGGTCTGACGCCGCAGAACGCAGCGTCTGATCAGGATCTACAATGTTTGCTAACAGTGCAGGAAAGTAAGGGGTAAAGGAAATGTTAAGTCTAACTCACCGTTCAGGATCATTTTTTTCGGCCTACCCTGAGGGACAATCGACACACCAGTGCTGTCAGTGCTTTGATTTTTTTTCTCAGAAAACGTTATCATGGACGATGTAATAACATTTTGAGACATTGCTTAAGGTATAGATCAGCTGTAGGAGTTTTTTTTAGTAATAAATCACAGTTTGGGGGTTAATTGTTAAGAAGATCAAATAATGACCGCGTACCCTGAGTGATTTTTCACTTACAACTGACTGGCATACTGTGATTTATTACTAAACAAAGATGATCTACGTATTTCGATTCTAACAATATTGAAAATCGACAATAATGCTGTTGTTGCCTTCAAATTCTCACAACCTTTTGCCATTATTAGAAGAAATCCCGCCAAAATTATTGACTTTAACACATGCATTCATGTCCTTTTCTAACGTTTTCGATGCGAGGAAATGACTTTACACCGTCTGACGTCAAAAATCTAGGAGTGACGTCATACAACGGCGGCTATTTGCGTCACGCTCTTCCTCTCTGTGATTTATTGCAGAATAAATCACCGTTCCTTTCCACTGCCTATACAGGCGTCTTGTGTTAGAATATATGAGTCTTACATGGGTCTGAGGGTTGGATAGAAAATCCGTTCCGAGGGTCACAGTTCGGCATCACGAGGCTTGCCGATTGATGCTTGCCGAGGGATGCTGGACTGTGATCCCGAAGGACGGATTTTCTATCCACCCCTAAAACCGTGTACGATTCTTTTCATTTTTGGATTTATAATAGTTGCCGTCGTCTGCCATATTGTGATGACATGGTGTGATGATTGGTGATGTCACATAACGTGCTGTGACGTCAACCTTAACGATGGTTCATATGAGGTGCATATCAAACACGTGAGAATATACGATTTTTACCCTGTCCCTGGATAAGAACACCAGGGTAGGATCAGAATTTCTATCACAGGCTAAAACCACAGATTTCCTTATCTGGTGTGCAAGAATACTTTTTATTTCACATGTAATTTATTCCACGCAGAGCTGAAAACTGACCGCATACGAGTACTAGTAAACCGCTTAGAGGGTCTAGAAGCCTGCCCAGGCAAAGCGGTGCGAGTTGGACCGTCCATGCTTATAAACACTATTAGTTTCATTGGGTGATAGGGCTTGAGATTTCATTTCATCTCAATGTCGGGTAAAAGTCCCACAAATTGGAAGCAACGTCTTCAAAATGACCTATACAGTGTTGACGGGGACATTAAACCTCAAATCAAACAAACAAAACAAACAGTCAATGGGGAATATGAAACGAGGTTACGTCACAGATACCAGCGCCGTCATATCAATAAGGGGTCTTCGAGCATATGCGCCCAGCGAAGACTCGGATCAGCCTGCTCATAAGCAGCGCTTTCTTTCTGCAGAAGCTACTGCCGATGTTCCACGGAGAGAACGCAAAAATGGTCATTTGATCACACACTCGTGGTAATTCCATATGAAATTTATGAAACGAGCCCCGGTGAACTGAGGGCAAGAATTTCAAATTTTACATTTGTGTGTGTACTGGGGGTGGCGGGCTGCTATTTTTTGGAGCACAGGCCATTTTCTAGGCGGGACCACTTCTAAAACTGGCTACTTTTGTGGGGGACTATGCAAACTATGTGGTATATTTAACATTTTTTAAATTTCCTTGTAATGAAAAAAGAGCATGAAACATCATACGTTTACTGAGTACATTGTATATGTAATGAACTTTCGTACGAGTTCATGTTTAACTTATACAATAACATGGGCACCGCCCATCGGAGCTTGGAGAACTAGATTGGGCTGCATGGTGCTTCCACGGAGAGCTGAAGCCAACCGCATATGAGCACTGGTAAACCGTGGGTCTAAGCCTGCCCAAGCAAAGTGGTGCAAGTCGGACTGTTCCTGCATATACATGTAAACCCTATTGGTTTGTTTGGGCGGTAGGGCCTCAGATGTCATTTCATCTCAGTCTCGGGTACCAGTCCCACAAAATTGGACGCAACGCCTCAAGAATGACCTAAATAGTGTTGATGGGGACATAAAACCTCAGTTCAAGCAACAATACAATTACAAGTATATCTGGTGTCCCAAAAATGAGGCCCTAGCTAACTGTGAATACCCAGATCAGACGCGCGTCTTATCAGGGTCTTCACTGTTAGCTTAAAGTGCGGATTGTTTTTCTTGGTGAGAAGTACAACGGATTAAATAAGCCTGGCATCCTTTATAGTACAAGTGGACCCGTCCAAAGCTACTTGATGGAAGATTCCATTTGTCATTAAAGGGTAAATATAGCAAACAACACAGTAAGAGAGAACCAGTTTAATGATATCCCAACACGACAATACGGGTACACCCATGAGCTAAAATGATGTCTTTCATACCCATAGAATTATCATTTTTCAGATGAAAATGTATGAATGATATTTTCCTAATTTTTAACTAAGCATAGATTGTGGGTGCTCCTTAGAACCACCTGAATTACCAAACAAAGATTGTGGGTGCTCCTTAGCACCGCATAGAGTGTGTGTGCTCGTCAGAACCGCCTCATTGAGGCGGTTCTAACGAGTACCCACAATCTAAGTTTTTGAGCAAAAGTAAGGAAAATAATGTATACCAATGTAAATCCCAGTTTTCCAAATATACATTTACAAGGTATACATCCGTTCCTGCCCATCGAGGCTTGGAGAAATAGATTGGACTGCATGATGCTTCCACGCAGAGCTGATACCGACCGCACATGAGTACTGGTAAACCGCTTGGAGGATCTTAGCCTGCCAAGGCTAAGCGGTGTGAGACGGTCGGTCCATGCTTATAAACCCTTTTGGTTTCATTGGGCGACAGGGCTTGAGATGTCATTTCATATCAATGTCGGATAAAAGTCCCACAAAATCGGAAGCTACGTCTCAAAAATGACCTATTCACTGTTGACGGGGGCGTTAAACCTGAAATCGAACACACAAACAAAACAACGAATAAAATAAACCTGACACCCCTTATATTACAAGTGAACCCGTCCAAAGCTACTAGGTGGAAGATTCCATTTGTCAGTAAAGGGTAAACATAGCAAGAAAAACAACACAGTAACAGAGAACCAGTTTAATGATATCCCAGTACGACAACACACACAAGAACTAAAATGATGACTTCATACTCATAGAATTAGCAAATTAGAAAATGTGTGATATTTTCCTAATTTTTATCTAAACATAGATTGTAGGTGCTCCTAAGCACCGCCTGAAGTCCCAACCATAGATTGTGGGTACTCGTTAGAGCCGCCTCATTGAGGCGGCCGCCTCATTGAGGCGATCCTAACGAGTACCCAGGATCTATGTTTCCCGCCTCATTGAGGCGGTTCTAACGAGTACCCACAATCTATGTTTTTGAGCAAAAGTAAGGAAAATAATTTTTACCATTATAAACCCCACTTTTCCAAATATTCATTTACAAGGTATACACTACATGGACTTGTCCTTCTCCAGACTTTCGGATGAGTCTTTTAACCGAGGTCCCGTCTCCGTATGATCTTAGCTGTTGGTGGGACGCACACATTACGCGTGTGCGTGGTCTTTCTGTAGTTTGAAGTTTAGATGGACCATGGAGTCAGCACTGTTATTGTCATACCGAGTCGCTCAGTTTGCCTATTTATCAGTAATCCCCTATATTAATTGCATTGCAACACCTTGACCTGATAAAGATGTGTTATCTCAGGACAAGTGAGCTTTATCAGGTCAACATGACATTGTACTTCTATGCACTGGATTGCTAATAAAAAATGACAAAATGTAAGAGTGTACAATGGGATTAACTGATAAACAGAATACCAGATATCAGGTTTATCAGGTTCGGCTTCGAGAACGCATGTAGAATCGATCGGCAAGCCTCGCGATTCTGCAAGCGTTCTGATAAACTTGATATCAAAAGACACGAACCTGGTATTCTCTATATACATATAGGTAAGTTATAGTATTCTATTTTTATAATATATACAATTGAATAAATTCTTATTTCAATATACATTATTGTTGTTATTTTAAAAAATAATTTAATGTACATCAAGTTTTTTTTTTTTTACACCGAAGTCATTGCCATCAGTTTGTGACGTCGTGACCATTGACGTCATGTGACGTTGATGTCTTCATGTCAATGTCCCTTGAAAAAGGTTGTCATAACCGAAACTAGTCGAGATTAAGAACTTGATATTAAAAAACCACATACATGTCCGTTTTCCTGGGAAGATTTAGACCTTACGAGCATACAAACACTGTGTAAATTGTACATTCTTTCGCCAGTAACGGAAAACTGTCCGTCATGAACGGCGGGAGCAATGGGGGAGAATGACAGTAGAACATATTTCATTATCAATTTTCACGAAAGAATGCTGCTGGAATGCTGAGGGATCGAACCCGCCACAACCAGGTCATTAGCCAGAGGTGAATCCGACTGAGCCACCGGGTGCAAGTGTATCATGGTAAATGCTGTAAAGAAAATACAGTGAAATTTCCCTGTAAAAAAACACCTAAAAGACAAATTATGCTTTTAAAAGTATGTTTAGAAGGTTGCAGTTTCATTTTGTTTGTGTTTTATTCATCCAGTATTCTCTACTGGGAGATCAACTTTGGGACTGTTCGAAAGTGGTCTTAAAGACGACTAAGGTGGTCTCCCAGTAGAAAAAGTCGATGGACAGTCACAAAGCTGGTCTTTATATAGAAATTTTAATGTATACAACCAAGCTGGCACATGACGTAATTGTGACAGCACATCAACGTCGGTACAGCGTCATGGCATTTATGCAACGTCACATCCACGTTGGTGCAACGTCGTTGATTAGACGTTGCCCTACCGACGTTTGCCTGCTGGGAATATTTTCCTTGCATATCTTAGGGACTGCTCTTAAAGGAAAGACTTTTATCACCTTGGGAGCAAATTATTTCCATTTAGAGTAGGCCCATTTGAGATATGTTTTTTTTTTTTCTTCTAGTTTTCCGAAATGTTTATAAAAAACTTGTCCTTGCTGCGTCACGAAGAAATTTGCACGAAAACACATGATTTTTAAAACTTCAAACCTGGGGTCAGCAAAGACTAGGGCCAGTCGTTGTAGCTCATCACTGCACCTTACAATGCTATATTTAGTAACTCTGGGAACGACATCTTTCCTCGAACAAGCGACTAACACTTAAGGGGAATGGATACACCATCAGGGGATGCAACTACTGCAAAAGTATTTTTGTCTTCCATGTCAAACTGGGTCAACTCGTAAAGGATAGAATTTGCTCCTGAGGAGCAAATTCTTTCCTTTAAGAGTAGACCCCTTTTATAGAAAATCGAACAGGAAGTCCGGAAAGTTGCCTCCCTTTGAAAAATGGTTGAAAAATTTATCAGGTGTTCCCATTCCCCTTAAGATGCCAAGAACACTGCATCTTAAAATGTCGTCTGTGTATATCGTCTGCTGAATCTTCTTGCAAACTTTTCAAACATACTTTTGCAGATAGTGTGGACTCTTATCAAACTGCTCTTTGAGGAAATGTCTTATCTTGATTCACAATGTTTGCAACAATGAGTTTTAAAGAAAGCCGCAGACAACGAAGCAGATGACAATTGTTGTGACTGGCATCTTAAGGGTTTAGAATTTGCAGCATCCAACCATCATTGCAAGCAGTTGTGTTGACCGAGACGTTTTTACGAGCCTTCCAAGACTATTCCACTCACATCTAACCAATCAGAGGTGAGTGAAAACCGGAGAACCTGGCGAAAAAACACTTCATTTTACGTTCTAAAGTTTTGCGTCTCATATCTGACCCGATCGAGGTTCGAACTCAAAACGTTTAACCCATCAAAATGCCAATCACGAAAATTGTCGTCTGCTTTGTTGTCTGCCAAGTACTTTAAAATTAGCTTTTGCAAACAGTGTGGACCCAGATCAGTCTGCTCCTCTAGGAGCAGTCTGATCTGGGTCCACACTGTTTGCCCTCTAGGAGCAGTCTGATCTGGGTCCACACTGTTTGCCTATATGAAAAAATATTTTAAAAAGTTCGCAAGAAGATTCAACAGACGGCATAAGCAGACGACATTTTCAGATGTAGTTTTTAAGGGTTAAGCTCTTTAAGATGTCATGTAAAACTGCATCTGGAAATGTCTTCTATTCTAAACTTTTCAAACATATTTTTACATGCATACAGGCAAACGGTGTGGACCTGATCGGACTGCAGTCTTATCTGGGTCCACACTGTTCGCAAAAATGCCTTATAAAGTTACCAGGAGACGACAAAGCAGTCGACAATTATTGTGATTGACATCTTAAGGGTTAACCAATAGGCTACTGAGGACAGACCGAGGTGTTCCGCAATCATGCGGCTAAATCTTTCATGACACCCAATAGTATTTGTAGACGACACTGATGAGGCTGCTAGGACGGACGGGCGAATCAAAGAGACTTGTCCACAAAATCAATCCTGTTCGAATTCAGCACCATCAAATTCAACAAACACCGTCAAATTCAATACTATCGAAGTCAATACTCTCAAATTCAACAGTATCGAATTAAGCACTATCAAATTTAACAGTTTCGAATTCAACGGTATCAAATTAAAAACTATCAAATTCAACGCTATCGAATTCAACACTGTCAAATTCAACAGTATCAATTGACCACTATCAAATTCAACAGTGTCGAATTCAAACTATCGTATTCGACACCATGCAATCCAACCCCATCTGGCATCAAGTTCGACACTATCAAATTCGACACTATCGTATTCGACCCTATCGAATTCAATACTATCAGATTCAACGCTATCAAATTCAACAATATCAAATTAAACCCTTTATCGAATCCAACACCATCGAATTCAACACTATCGAATTTAATAGAAATACAATCGAATTCATTACTGTTGAATTCAACTTTGGCAATTTCAACACTGTTGAACTCGACTCAAACGTTCACACTCCTTAAACTTAATTGAATTCAACTTTTCAATCTACGGCATTCAACATAAAGACTGAATTGCCAAACAAAGTGTCCACGTGATGAATCTTGTCGAATTCGACAGGGTCGAATTCGACTAGATTGATCATGTGCACAAAGACATACACAAACACGTACAAATTGTTCGTTAATCAGATATCCTCCCTCGTACAGTCCGTGGAAAAGTCATTCCATCTTTTATCACTATTGTTATGAGCACTTCTGTCGGCGTCGGGGCCCTGGACGTTGAGGGCGCTGATTGGTTTAAATTGTCCCGAAACTTTATCTTTCACTATATGTGTTCCTTTCACTCGTTTCCATTTCATTCTGCGATTCTGGAACCAAACCTTCACCTAAAAATGACAGATTATTATATAGTTATACATATTGTATGATTAGAAACACGCAATAAAAGTCATTTTACCGAGGACAAGTTTGGCTGAAACCACTCGATGTCTGCACGCTTATTTACTTGCCCATCAATAGACTGGGCTGCATGATGCTCCCGCGCAGAACTGAAAGCGACCGAATATGAGCACTGGTAAACCGCTTGCCCAGGCAAAGTGGTCCGAGTCGGACCGTCCCTGCATATAAACCTTAGCGGTTTCTTTGGGCGGTAAGGCTTGAGATGCCATTTCATCTCAATGTATGATAAAAGTCCCACAAAAGTGGAAACACCGTCTCCAAAATGACCGAACCAGTGTTGACTGGGACTTTAACCTCAAGGCCTCAACACAAACAAATTTTGGATGCCTTGAAATTTTACCGATAGGAGACATTGCATCTGACCTTCTGCAATCTGTTAAACTATCTGTCAAACTGTAATGGCGTACCGCAAAAAAAAAAAAAAAAAAAAAAAAAAAAAAATTACCCACCCATACAAAATGTGGCTAACATCTACTGGTGATAACGTAAAATATATAGATACATGGTAAGATGAATATCGCTCCCTTTGGGATATCGAAGGACGCAAGCTTGGTGAATATTTCCAGCTTTGGGATATCGAAGGGCACGAGCTTGTTGTATATTACCCCCCCCCCCCCTCCTCCCCCCCCCCCCCCCCCCCCCACACACACACTTTTGGGATATCCCTAAGGGGGCAATATTCACCGATATCAGAGCAATAACTCTATGATATTATTCGATATCCAAAGTTATGATATTATATTATCAGCAGGGCACTTAGTATGACACAAATACATTTCCGCTATCGTCTCCAGCAAGTGAAAAATGTGTTTGTTTGCTTAGCGTTTAACGGGTCAGTCAAGACTAATTTAGGTCATATCGGGCCAGTCATTTACCTGACCACACTTTTCCTGGACAGACTTAAATATAATCGGTTACATAATGTAACCAGTATACAGTGCACATTCTTTCGCCAGAAACTGACAACTGCCCTCCTTGAATCGGCGGAAGGGAGAGAATGTCCGCAGAACAGATTTCAAGGTCAATCTCCACGAAAGAATGTGGCCGACCCGGCAGTCATCGAACCCGCGGCCTGAGATATCGAGTCCGTCGTTTTCTTTTTTTTTTGTGTGTGTGTGTTTTTTTTTTTTGTTTTTTTTTGAAAACAAAAATAAATAAATATAAAATTAATAACTGCCAAACACTTAAAAGTTAAACAACATCAGAAAGTTTAACACACTGACTCTTAATCATTATGTCTCTCACTGCTGTGGGTTCGAGCCTGGCCCGGGTCACATGTTAGACGTCAAGTTCTGCAACGGTAGGTCAGGCGGTTTTATAAGGGTACTCCGGTTTTCGCCCAACTCTGAATAATAATCGGCTCGATATGAGTGAAATAATCTTGAAAGGGCAATAAAACCATATCCAATATTTTACCTCCACCTCAGGCCGCGGGTTCGGTGACTGATATTTTTCATATTTCTGCTCAAAACAGAGATTCTGGGAACTTGTTAGAACGCCACAGAGAGGTGGTTCTAACGAGTACCCACAAACTATGTTCTTGAGCAGGAATAAAAAGTAAAAATATTCTGTTTGTCTGTTTGATTTGAGGTTTAACGTCCCCATCATCATTGTATATGTCATTTTGGAGACGTTGCTTCCAATTTTGTGGGACTTTTACCCGACATTGAAATGAAACGACATCTCAAGCCCTGCCGCCCAATGAACCAATATGGTTTATATGCATGGATGGTCTGACTCGCGCCACTTTTCCTGGACAGGTTTGGAACCTCTAAGCTGTTTACCAGTACTCATGTGCTGTCGGTTTCATCTCTGCGTGGAAGCATCATGCAGCCCAATCTGTTTCTTCAAGTACCGATGGGCGGGGGCCAGAAGAAAAACATATACCCCTGTAAACCCCAAGTGGGGTTAAAGTGGGGTGGGGGGTCAAAATTATATAGGCGTGGTTTCGTGATGCTTTGGGTCGATTTACAAACAATCGACCTCAAAATGCGTCTATAGTACATTGTTGAGAATGTTAGAGATTTATTTATTTATTTACTGGCCTCGGTAGCTCAGTCGGATGCGCGTCTGACTGGTGATCAGGAGGACGCGGGTTTGATACCTGCCGGGGTCGGCAACATTCTTTCGTGGAAATTGATCATGAAATCTTTGCTACGGTCATTCTCTCCCTTCCGCTGATTCAAGACGGGCAGTTGTCAGTTTCTGGCGAAAGAATGTGGACTGTACTGGTTAACTGCTTACGTATAAGGCTGCCCAGGAAAAGTGTGGATAGGTAAACTGACCGACTCAAAAATGACCTAAATTAGTGTTGACTGGGCCGTTAAACTCAAATACAAACAAGCAAATTTATTTATTTGAGGAAGTTAATCACATTTAGCTAAAAGCTAATCTGCCGTGTGGTTCTCTATAAAAATAAAATACAGTAACAAATTTGGGTCGACTGACAATCAACACCAAGTTACGAGTATTACCCGTATTTTATTCAAAATGGACGTTTGAGAATAAGAACTACTTATTTATTTATCTATGTATTTATTATTTTAGAATGGAAAGTACATTTAGCTGAAAACAAAGCCAGATTAGGCGTATGATGGTGCTAGTTGATGAATGCTATTCTACCACCATGTCGTCCTCTAAAAGATAAAGCACAGTAAGTACCTGTCTCTCTGTGAGATCGAGTGAGACAGCTATCTCATATCTTCTGAGCCTTGTGAGATAGTTATGTTGGCTGAATTCATTCTCAAGTTCCCGTATCTGTTGTTTCGTGAACGCTGTTCGTTCTTTTCTGGGCTTCACCGAGAGGTCAAGCTTAAAGCTGCTGTCGTCAAGGTCTAGAAAAGAGAGACAGAAATGTACATGTGCCATCACGAAAACACGCCTATATAAGTCTGACCCCCTTGAATCCCACTTTTTTATAGTAAAACTGGGGTTTACAGGGGTAAACCTTATTTTTCTTTTTTCTGCTCTAAAATATAGATTGTGGGTACTCGTTAGAACCGCCTCGATGAGGCGGTTCTAACGATTAACCATAATCTATGTTTAAAGCATTGGGCGGCAAGGCTTGAGGTGTCATTTCATCTCAATGTCGGGTAAAAGTCCCACAAAATTGGAAGCGACGTCTACAAAATGACCTTTACAGTGTTGACGGGGACGTAAAACTTCAAATCAAACAAACAAACAAACCATCACGAAAACACACCTATATAAGTCTGGTCCCCTTGAACCCCACTTTTATATAGAAAAACTGGGGTTTCAGGGGTAAACCTTATTTTTCGTTTTTCTGCTCTAAAATATAGATTGTGGGTACTCGATGAGGCGGTTCTAACGATTACCCATAATCTATACTTTGAGCAGAAACAAGGAAAATATCACAATTTTTCATCTTGAAATTTTCGTTTTTATTTTCGGCGGTAAAGTTTACAATGCATTTGTATAGGTGTGTTTTCGTAATGGACGTCAACAAATCCATGTGATGTTTCGTGAACTCTGTTCGTTTTTTTTCTGGGCTTCACCGAGAGGTCAAGCTTAAAGTTGCTCAAAAGAGAGACAGAAACGTACATGTACCATCACGAAACGGTCCCCGCCCATCTGGGCTTGAAGAAATAGATGGGCTGCATGATGCTTCCACGCACACGAGAACTGGTAAACCGCTAAGAGGATCTAAGCCTGCCCAGGCAAAGCGGTGCGAGTGGGCCCGTCCATGCTTATAAACCCTATTGGTTTCATTGGGCGACACTGTAAAGGTCATTTTGGAGACGTTGCTTCCAATTTTGTGGGACTTTTACCCGACATAGAGATGAAATGACACCTCAAGCCCTGTCGCCCAATGAAACCAATAGGGTTTTTAAGCATGGACGGTCCGACTCGCTCCGCTTTACCTGGGCAGGCTCAGATCCTCTAAGCGGTTTAAGAGTTCTCGTGTGCGGTCGGTTTCAGCTCTGCGTGGAATCTATTTCTTCAAGCCCCGATGGGCGGAGGCCGTATTTTTCTTATTTCTGCTTTAAAATATAGATTGTGGGTACTCGTTAGAACGTTCTAACGATTACCCACAACCTATATTTTGAGCAGAAACAAGAAAAATATCACAATTTTTTCATCTTAAAATTTTCGTGTTTTATATTTTTTTTTTTTGTCGGTAATGTTTACAATGCATTTGTATAGGTGTGTTTTCGTAATGTACATCAACAAATCCATGTAATGAACGCCATGGAAAACCCAACTTAATTTCATCAGGTTAACGATTCCGTGTAATGAGCACCCCTCTAAACCCGACTTTACACATAGAAAAGTGAGGTTGCCGGTGGGTTTCGTTATATTCCTTATTTTTGCTCAAAAACATACATTGTGGGTGTTCGTTAGAACCGCCTCAATGAGGCGGTTCTAACGACCACCCACAATGTATGTTTAGATTCAAAATAAGAAAAATATCAAATATTTTCATCTTAAAATTGGAAGTTCCAAAGGAAAGAAAAGACGCCATTTTAGAACACGGATGAGTTGTCGTAATTTTATAGGGAAAGAGGTTTGCAAATGATGTACGTTGTACATGAATATGAATATTCTTCCAGATGATTTTTTTCGGGTTTCTTTAGGGTATACATTTTTTTCTCTTTTTTCTGCTTAAAGCATATATTGTTGGTACTCATTAGAACCGCCCCTATGTTTTATGCAGAAATATATATAAAAAAATCTTAATTTCATTTTTAGTGGTAAAATTTTCAATATACTTGAATAGGCGTGTTTTCGCAATGATGAGAGAATGTATGAGAACGGAATGTTCACATGTGAGAACGGAAGGTCAGGTGGTTTTTCTCTGGGTACTCCGGGTTTTCGCCCACCTCTGATTAAGGATCTGCTCGATATGAGTGAAATAATCTTGAAAGGGCCGTAAAACCAACCCAAACCCCACCCCCTAAAAATAAAATAAATAAATAAAAAAATGAGAGAAAGTACAATGTCATGCGGGGGTGTTATTGTAATATTTTCATTTCCATTTTTTTTTCTTATTATTATTTAAGGTTTAACGTCCCTGTCAACACTGTATAGGTAATTTTGGAGACGTTGCTTCTAATTTCTAATTTTAAACATACAATAGAACTTCGATGGCTCGAATCCCTTTGGGACCTCGAAAATCTGTTCGAGACAGGGGTAGTTCGAGCCATTGAGGGTTACTGTCAGTAGGCTTAACGAGATACTTTCAGTCATCTTTTCGGTATTCTATAATGGAAATGTATGAAATGTATGCTGTGTGTACTCATTAGAATCGCCTCATCGAGCATACACAGCATACATTTGCAAGATAAAAGACGTAAATCTTCTTAATTATCCTCCACTATTTCATATGTAGAGGATTTCACGAGGGGCTCAAGAATGGGTTCGACATATCCATGGTAAACGAGCCATCGGTGTTCGAGCCATCGAAGTTCTACTGTAGATTACAGGTGTTGATAAGAATCGTCCCATTGATGCGATTCAAACGAGTACCCATAAAGTATGTTTCTGAACAGAAATAAGGGAAACAATTTAAATTCCATTTTTAAATATCCTCCTCCCTTCTTGTCCATGTCTAGTCCATATGTACTGAGTGATCTCCGGATGTCTTAACCCGTCTCTTGCTGAATATATTCAGTTTAGCCATACCCATTCCTGACTTTGAACCAATCGGATTAATTGATGATATTTATCCCTAAAAATTCATAAACAGAATGACAAACAGTGAAGATCCTGATCAGATGGCTTCTTCATCTGGATCTACACTGTTTCCAAAGAAAAAGGTTGTCGTGAACAGCATGATAAGAGTTAATATTATTACATGGAAATTGGTAGCCGATCTATAGACCGGCTACAAACTATTCCAACACAAAAACTAATGGTCCTTTTTGGGTCGATTGCTTTACAATCGCCCCAAAAGTTACTAAATGGCAAATAAAAAAATAATGCTGTTGTCCACGTGACTATCACTGATTTGGGGAAACCAATATTATGGTTATTAATAGAAAACGTCGCGCTATTTTAATCGACGTTACATGTATGTCAGAGCTATCTATAGAGTCTGGTAAGGAATCGTGTGCTGGGTTTCGCAAACACCGAATACCTAGATCAGAATGTGGCGTCTGCTCAGCCGGTTGCTCAGGGACTACACTGTTTGCTTAAATACTGCCATTTAAGGGTTAAACGAAATAGTTCAGGCCAATGCCAGGCTGCCTACGTCATGAAAGGAAAACAAAAACAATATCTTAATATAGCCCGCGCTCTTCGGAACACTGGTAGAAATGAACGTTTACATATATGTATGCCAAGTTGAACAAAAAGGTTTCTTTTCGCACTTCTGCTAAGAACTTATAAATTTTAGAGCCTAGAAATGTTTTAGAGCAGAACTTTTAAAGGTGGTATCGTTATTAGACATACAGCATAGACCCAGATCGGATAGACAGTACATTGCGTCTGATCAGGTTCGGCACTGTTCGCCATGCATACAGCAACAGTTTAGAACATGGTTCAGGCCCATACGCAGACTATGAAAAAAATGAGAGTGGAAGTGCGAATTTGGGGTATTTTGCAGAGGGTGAAATACTGCATGAATTTGAGATAATTTAAAAAAAAAAAAAAAGGTGGGGGTGTGTCACTGTGTACGGGCCTGCATCAATACTTTGTTTAAACATTGCGCTGAAATCACTGCTATTCATTAGCTGGGATGCAGTGGTGGGACGGAGCGAGGAGAAAAGAGAGATGACAGTGTAGATCCTGATCAGCGGAAGCCATCTATGGATCAAAGCACTGAAAATTAGACCAGAGTACATTAATTTTGAGTTTCATCTGGCCGTGTGACATAGTGAATTCTTCCATATGTCCAGAGGAGTTGGGGTTGGATTGGGGGCGGGGTGGATATATGTTATATTATTGTCTTATTTCTGCTTCAAACAGAGATTGTGGGTACCTGTTATCGCTGCGGTTCTAACGGGTACCCTTCAATCTATGGTTCTGAGCCAGAATAAAGAAAAATGTACAGTTTTGTATACCCTTTTTTCTCTTTAAAACCTGGCGCTTGCAAAGGACTTGTTAACCCTTTTTGTACCAAATGGAATCTTCCTCCTTAATTAAAGCAGGAGTCCATTTCAAACTTTTAGGGGTGGCAGATTGTGTTTTTCATAAAAATTTTGTTTGCAAAACGCCTGAACTTTTAGCAAATAGTGGAGGCCCTGATCAGACGCCGCGGCGTCTGATCTGGGCCTGCACTGTTTGCCAGGGTATCCGTTTTGGAGTTTCTGGCCGTACAAAATGGGTTAACGGCACTGCGCAACATTGTGCATTATTTTCGAGCTCCAAAACGGTTATTTTTCTGGTGAAATTGTGCGATACTTTTCTGATTTCTACTTAAGGCATAGGTTATGGGTGCTCGTTAGAACCGCCTCAATTAGGCAATTCCAACGAGTACCCACAATCTATACCTTGATGCAGAAATAAGAAAAAACAATGTATACGGCTGTAAATCCCAGTTTTTGTATATGAAGTCGCGTTTACGGGGGTGTTCAGTTCACCGACTGGTTGTTAACGTGACGATGTTCTATACGTTCATTACGTACCAAAAATTAAAAAAAAAAAAAAAAAAAAAGATGAATAAAATGGCGAATTCGTCAGAAAAAGATTCGCAAGAGGCAGTGTTTTCAAAAATGTTGTGTCAATCTAGTTTAACACAAACAAGTGAGTCAGACCGTCCAATGCATATAAGCCTTTTGGTTTCATTGGGTGACAGGGCTTGAGATGTCTTTTCATCTCAATGCCAGGAAAATGCCCACAAAATTGGAAAAACGTCTCCAAAATGACCTAAATAGTGTTGACGGGGCGTTAAACCCCAATTCTAACACAGCGCGCCTATATAGGCAATAGAAAATAACTGTGTTTTATTCTACAACAAATCACGGCAAGGAAGAGCTTGACGAGTGACGTCATCAAAAACTGCAAATTTATGACGTCACTAATCGATTTCCTTGACGTTAGACGGTGTAACGACATTTTCTCGCATCGAAAACGTTAGAATAGGATATAAATGCACGTGTTTCAGTCAATAATTTTAGCGGGATTTCTTCTAACAATGGCGAAAAGTTGTGAGATTTTGAAGGAAACAACAGCAATATTGCCGATTTTCAGCGTGTTAGAATCGAAATAGATCAGCTCTAGTCTGTGATTTGTTGAGTAATAAATCGCAGTTTGTCGGTCAGGTGTAAGTAGACAAATCACGGCGCTACGCGCTCGTGATTTGTCTACTTTACAACTGACCTTCAAACTGTGATTTATTGCTCAACAAATCACAGTTAGTGCTGATCTATTTCTTAATTCAAACAAACAAAATCAATCCTTTCAACATTGTGCATTCCTTCAGAGCTCCAAAACGGTTATTTTTCACTCGAAAATATGCGATATTTTTTCTTATTTCTTATTTCTACTTCAAGCTTAGGTTGTGGGTGCTCGTTAGAACGAGGCGGTTCTAAAGAGTACCCGCAACCTAAGTATTGATGCAGAAATAAGAAAAACAATGTATACACCTGTAAACCACAGTGTTTTTGTATATGAAGTCGCATTTACGAGGGTGTTCATTACACGGGCTGGTTTACGTGATCGTGTTGTGTACGTTTATTATGTAAATAAATAAATAAATAAATAAATAAATAATAATAGGCGGAATCGTCAGAAACATGTGCTTTCAAAAATATTGTGTCAATCTAGTTTAAATAGCGAATTTGGTTTAAACAATATTTTATTCCGTTCAAGGAATGGTTACAGAATACCAATTCTGTACATTCAATTTAATTCAGGATTGGAGGTAAGCTAGAAGTTGATTTTGGTCATGTGGAGTCTACATCATGTACAGTATAGTGATAATAAAGATGATGATGATGATAAATATTGTAATAATAATTTTCCACTCATATGTCACTTGCATGACCTGAGTTTGTCTTAATAAAGAACTATTATGTTGTGTTATGTTATGTTATGTTATGTTTGACGAAAGAAAAACAAAAACAGATGTGACAGTGCAATCAGAACGAATTTGCAAATTCTTTTCTTTATAGTGCATTTCCCAATCGTCGAGGTTCATTTAATATAAAATCAACCAGGAAGCCATGCTTGGAAGTTGGCTTCTTATGTCAGAAGTCTCTGTATCTATCTATCTTCTTATATTTGGCCATTACCTCTTTATACATGTATGCCTTTTTAGCTGGAAAGCCATTATGATAATAGATAATGCTTTCTTAAATAGCTCTAAAATGGGCCTCTTTTGATGACAACTTCTGATATTTACAAACATAGATCGTTGGAAGCAATAAAAATAATGTAAACCCTTGTAAACCAAACTTTTCTGTGTATAACATGTAGGATAGTAGCATTTTCTGTTCATGAATTTGTTAACCTGATAAATTAAGAATACCAGGTTCGTGTCTTTTGATATCAAGTTTATCAGGCAAGGCTTCGAGAACGCTTGTAGAATCGCGAGGCTTGCCGAGCGATTCTACATGCGTTCTCGAAGCCGAGCCTGATAAACTTGATATCAAATGACACGAATCTGGTATTCTATTTATCAGTTTATCCCCTTGTACACTGTTAAATTAACAATTTACGATCAGTTATTGATGATCCCCAATGCATCCCAGCATTCTAGCAATATGTTTAGCATCAGCTGACCATATTTGCCTATGATATTTTGTTTTCAGGTAATTTTTCCATTTTTCCCAGTAACAATAACATTTTTGTCATTTTTCCAGTAGTCCGGTTCATTCGTAAAAGTGCAATGTCACGTTGATGTGATAAAGCTCTCTTGTCCTGAGATAGCATATCTTTATCAGGTCAGTGCGTTACAATGCAATATATATTGAGGATAACTGATAATAGCCTATTCAGACTGAGTAGTCGACTAGACTCTAAAAGTAAGGGGCATCTGATATTTTGTTTGTGTTTTTGTTTTATTTGGGGTTTAATGTTAAATGTCCTCGTCAAACACTGTTGTACTCATTTTGGTGACGTTGCTTCTAATTTTGTGGGACCCGACATACAGATGAAATGACATCTCAGGCCCTGCCTCCCAATGAAACCAGGGTTTATATGCATGGACGGACGGACATGCACCACTTTGCCTTGGCAGTCTTATACCTAAGCGGTTTACCAGTATACTCAAGAATGGTCGGTTTCAGCTCTGCGTGGAAGCAACGTGCAGCCCAATTTATTTCTCCAAGCCCCGATGGGCGGGGGCGTGGCGTTCTGATATTAAGGGGAATGGATACACCTGGCACATTGTCCGCCATTTTTATAAGAAAGATAACTTTTGTGTTTCCTGTTTGGCTTGTGGAAAACTTAACCCCTCTTAGACAAGGGTTTACTCTTAAAGGAAAGAATTTGCTCCTCAGGAGAAAATTCTATATCTGATACAACGCATAATGTAGTAATGTAGTAATTTCTTCATTTTGATTTTTTTTACTACATTATGCGTTGGCATAGTCGACGCGAAATGAAGTAAAAAAATTATTTCATTTCGCGTTGATATGCACCATATCGACGCATAATGAAGTAATGATGGTAGAACATAGCTGTCTTCGAAAAGACTTAGGAAGCAATACAGTTAAATTCCTACAATTTAGACCACATTTGAGACGGTTCAAAAGTGGTCTTTAAGACCACAGTTGAACAGTCCAAAAGACGGTCTTCCACAAAAGCACACTGAAGGTAGTTCTTGAGAAATCTTTGACACAAAATAAATGTTAACTCACAGACAGACAGACAGACAGACAGACAGACAGACACACTGCGCCCCCGCCCATAGGGGCTTGAAGAAATATATGGGCTGCACGATGCTTCCACGCAGAGTTGATACCGACCGCACATTAGTACTGGTAATCTGCTTGGAAGGTCTAAGCTTGCCCAGGAAAACTGCTGCGAGTCGGCCCGTCCATGTATATAAACCCTATTGGTTTTATTGGGCGGCATCTCAATGTCGGGTAAAAGTCCCATGAAATTGGAAGCAACGTCTCCAAAATGACCTAAATAGTGTTGACGGGGACGTTAAACCTCAAATCAAACAAATCAAACAAAAGACAGACAGACAGACAGACAGACAGACAGACAGACAGACAGACAGACAGACAGACAGACAGACAGAATGGACAAAAACTATATACCCCCTTGCATACTTCGTATGCCGGGGGTATAAATAGATGGGCTGCACGATGCTTCCACGCAGAGCTGATACCGCCCGTACATGAGTCCTCGTAATCTGCTTAGAAGGTCTAAGCCTGTCCAGGAAAACTGCTGCGAGTCGGCCCATCCATGCATATAAACCCTATTGCTTTTAATTGGACGGCAGCGATTGAGATGTCATTTCATCTCAATATCGGGTAAAAGTCCCATAAAATTTGAAGCAATGTCTCCAAAATGACCTAAATAGTCTTGACGGGAACGTTAAACCTCAAATCAAACAAACAAACTGTTGACGCATAATGAAGTAAAATTAAGTATGCCACCCATCGCCGCAAAATGAAATAATTCTTTCATTTTGCTCAAACCTCTTAGTATCGACGCATAATGAAGTAAAAACGACATTTTATTTCATTTCGCGTCGACTATGCCAACGCATAATGTAGTAAAAATTTCAAAATGAAGAAATTACTACATTACTACATTATGCGTTGTAACATATATCCCTATTGAAAAAAGAGACAAAATGTTTGTAAAAGAGTTGTCTTCTGGCTTCAATGAATATGTGTATATTCCCTCTTCATGTCTAAAAAGACCTAAACGTTGAAGGTTGTGCTTGAGACGTAGAAGGCAATTCAGCCTCTTGCCGCCTGCCTTTTTTTGGCCCCACCCATCAGGGCGAGATAGATTGGGCTGCATAGTGCTTCCACGCAGAGTTGATACCGACCATACAGTAGTACTGTTAAGCCGCATAGAGGGTCTAATAAAAATCTAAAATGAGTTCCTTTAAGAGCAATGAAAACAATCATAAGAAAGAAGATGGGTCATACTACGTAGTTTCGGCTAATAAAGCCTCATCAGTGACCCTGTAATGATCCGGCAACGAAAGCCAGAGGAAACGTACTTCAATTTTGCGAATTCCGAATATGCAGTCGATTTAAGGACAAAGTGGTGCGATCCGGACCGTTCCTGCATAAAACCTCTATTGGTTTGTTTGGGCGGTATAGCTTGTGACGTCATTTCATCTCAGTGTCGGGTAAAAATCCCACAAAACTGGAATCAACGTCTCCAAAATGATCTGAATAGTGTTGACGGGGACGTACAACATCAACTCAAACAAACAAACCATTAATCGAGGCACTGTTGGGTCGATTGTCTCTGAGTGTCTGTTTGAATAGTTCTGTGTTGCGTTTACATGTAAACAGTTACGGCCCATATCGGGCGGCTGGTCTGGGACTACACTGTTTGCTAAACCCAACACATGAGTCCAGTTGAGTTCGATTCTCACACCACCCTTTTATCATATGACGTCGCGTCTGAGAGTGTAATAACGCCATGCAATATTTTCGATAACCCTCTAGTGGATTAAATATGCAAATTAGCCAGATAAGTCCAGTAACGTTACATGTACGACGTTCTTAACGACGTCGCGTTTACTAGCGGCGGAATATTGACATTTTTGAAAACAATCGTGAATGAAATGCCCTTTGAATGTCATATGATAAATAGAATCTTGCATTCGTGCTCATGTATTATTGAATTTATTAAACTCGTTGAGGAAAAGGGATAAAATGCTCGGCAAAGCCTCGCATTTTATCCCTTTTCCTCAACTCGTTTAATAAATTCAATAATAGTGCTCATGTATTATTGAATTTATTAAACTCGTTGAGGAAAAGGGATAAAATGCTCGGCAAAGCCTCGCATTTTATCCCTTTTCCTCAACTCGTTTAATAAAATCAGTAATACATGAACACTCATGTAAGATCCTCTCTATAACGATAAGAACAGCACGACAGGAGGCTAACCCTAACCTGGATTTCGTACAAATCAGTGATATGCACATGTACATTAGCGACGTAAAGTTTCTGCGCTTAGGAACTTTGTGTTGACTGACAAACAATCGACCCAACAAAGGTGATGATAGAAAAATACTCACCCTGGTTTGGTAATCCAGTCTTCCCTTGAATATGTTGCATATCACGTTCGATATTGTCTTCATCGATATTTCCATCGATATCGATCTTACTATCGATATTATCGTCCACATTATCGTTCCTGTAACCACTCAGATTATTTGAGTCCGAGTGAGTTGAGCCACTTTCTTGAAGGTTTATGTTTGAGAATGAATTGTAATTGTTGTCATGAATAGTATTATGTTTTGGTCTGTTGACATCTAGCACCGGACTTATCTGCGACACGGATGATCCGGGATACGGTGGGAAATTCCATAAATGTGGAAATTGGTTGTATCCAAAACTTGTTGAATTTGTAACAGGTCGAGAGTCATAAATTTGACTCCCGAATGCTGATTGTCTCTGAAATGATTGTGGCATTCCATAATTTGGCGGAAAAGATGCCGGAAAATGATTTAGTGAGGATCCTCCATTCATTCGATAGAACTGATGATGATTCATTTTTCAGTCCTCTTTTACATACAATCATTAAAGATGTCTCATAAAACTGGCGGAATAATTTCCCAAACGAAACGAATAATAATGAGTGAAGTGGTAAAACTTTACCAAATGCCTGACCTGTTAAATCACTTGTCAGGCATTATTACCATTTTGTGCCAAAGCAAGAATTCTACACTTTTAATTACATGTTTGACCATATCCGTATTAATAGAACGATCGAATCATCAAAGCACTGGTCACTGAACCGACTCAGGATACTTTTGATTGTTTTCAAAATGTAAATTCCATCAATTTCAGGAATAGTTTATTTTCGATTGAGAATTAATTGCAGCTTCTGATAGCCCAGAAAATTCCAAGTCCATCAATTTTCGGTGTGATTGCTTTTAAAGTCAAACAAGTCTGTGTTGGAATCATCAATATTCCGCAGCGGAGCAATAAAGTAGGAAATTGAGTTAGCAGACTCAGCAGCAGATTATTTCGCGTGAGAGACTTCTCGACGGGGTACTACTTTTAATGAAGAAATACAAGGCTTGATTGGGCGTACTAATACACTGAAGTATTTGTAGGCGGAGCTTACTACCAGGATACATGAATATGCATACCATATGTGCTGATTGTTTCTTGATTTCGAATAAACAGGACTGATTATGATTGCATCTTAAATATCTTATTGTCAATTTGTCAGTTTATGCTTTTTTGTGTCTTTGTGCCCTTCTGATGAGCTAGAGACAGAACGTTTATTTATTTATTTATTTATTTATTTATTTATTTATTTATTTTAACTTTATAAGCAGGAGCTCTATCCAGGATAACAAAACTCGGGCCACACTCTTTCTTATTTAATTAACCCTTGTCCTGCTGAATATTTATATATGCCACACCCACTACCGATTATCAACCAATCAGATTACTTGATGCAAATTATTGCAACAAATTCACAATCTGAATGGCAAACAATGTAGATCCTGATCAGATAGCTTCGTCAGAAGCCATCTGATCTGGATCTACATTGTTTCAAAGATAAGGCATATCCGGGATTAGCAGGACAAGGGTTAAGGTGTAATTTGTATCCAACTTCAAGTGACAATCTTAATATATTTTCCATTTCCTTTTTCGTTCATCAAACTCGGTGTCAAAATTAAAATGCATATTTCTTCAAGCCCCGGTGGGCGGGGGCCGTGACGTCGATGATGAACAAATACAAAAACGAACATTAGAAAATGTACAATGCACATAGATAGTGGCTGCTCGTTAGAATCGCCTCATTTTGGAGGCTGTAACGAAAACCAACAATTCATGTTTTCGAGAGAAAAAAATACGCACGAAGCGCATATGTCGTTGTAAAACCCACTGATTTATTTTATACTTAGCAGTGAAACTAATGCTTATCTGAAACAAATAAAAGTGGTATTTTAACAGAGTGAAAATGATATAAATGATATTAAATTTTGTACAGTGTGAAAAATAAACATGACCATGTTGCAGCCTGGACTACTTTTTAGTTTGTTTTTCTTATAAGATAAAAAGACTTTTTTTTTTATTTTTTTTTTTTTCATTATTTTTTGATAAATTCATAGAATGTGTTGAAAACATATTTCATCAAGTGTTGAAAATACCAGAATTTTTCACAAGTGTGAAGCATGTTACGAGCATCAGTTTAATGAAAGTACATCGCTAATAAAAAGAAAATTTACTTATTTTCGATAAGTACCAAAAACTATTTGAGCCGCCCCAAGCGAATTCGTGTCTTCGAGCAGTCCGTCATGACAATTTTAAACTGCGCATGTCCAGCCATTCAGAGGGGCCAGGGATATGGCCCCTCTGTCTGAAGGTTCCTCTTGATTCACTGCTTGTATGAGCGAGCAGCGAAGGTTCTGGCGAGACTGCGCGGATGCGCAGGCTCGCCTGAACCTTCGCTGCTCGCATAGGCGATATGTACCAAAATCGCTTGACGGGGCCCATTTCATCTCGAGTGTTGAAAACACTAAAATATCCACTCGTGCTTCGAACTCGTGAATATTCTGACATTTTCAACAAAGTCGATGAAATATTTTTGGTAGTCATCTAAAAAAAGAGTAAATATCCTCTATTTACTTCATAAAGGGTGTTCCACAGCCAGCAAAGAATGTCGGGCCATCGTCGGGCCGGTAGCAATACGACAAAGAATGTCGGGTCATCGTCGGGCCGGTAGCAATACGACAAAGAATGTCGGGCCATCGTGGCAACGTCGTATCGCTATCGGCCCGACGATGGCCCGACATTCTTTGCTGGTAGGACGATCATTACATAGTTTCATGGCCTTGTTTTCATGAATCAGTTCTAGCATTGACGTTTGTGGAAGATTGAAACACCTTAAAAATATTCGAAGTCTATGCTTATCAGTTGATGAGGCTTATCAAATCTACATTGATTTATCTTAGTTTTGGTATCTGCATATCTGTCATTTTCAATCGTTTCTTAATAGAAGACTCGTCTTAATTAGCACCGGTACATTTAACATGAAGCAATCATCATCGGTTTCTCCAACCTGGTTGGTTGGTTGGTTGAAGTTAAGGCATTTTACGTCTGCCAAGGTCGAGCGGACTGAACTCCATAGGTCCACAGCGAGATTTCTCCAACCTGGAGTTCATCATACGTGTCATATACTCATAGAATATAGAAAATACATGGTTTGTGTTTTAAATAATAATAATAATAAAAAAAAAAAACACATAATCGGTGAGCCTTAGGGGCGAGCTTCAGCGAGCCCCTATAAAATTGTCGTGGCGAACCGATTAGATATTACTATTAAAGATTGATTTATACCGCAGTTCAAACCAATCAAGGGGTTTTGCAATAATTTAGCAAATTTAAGCAAAAATACAGCAGACAGTATGGCGTGTTAAACGACATTCAGTGCCATGGCGCGCACACGTAGTATAATGTGACGTCAAAGAGTAGACAGTTTCTGACGTCATCACACCTACATGAAAGAGACGTAGGAAACAACATGGACGCTCGAATAAAAGTTTCTCAGCGCTTTACATTCTGTTTGAAAATCTGGAAAAAAAAATAGCTTGAGAAATTATTTTCGAGGTTTAGACGCAACCGCACAAACTGACACCCCTAAATTTCGAAATGGACTCCTGCTATATACAAGAAGCAGGTTTCCATTTGGTACAAAGAGACTCAAGTTACTTCCGTCTATATTTTCCTTTCTCGATCGATTAATTATCATAAATTCCCGCCCCCGCCCATCGGGGCTTTGAGAAATAGATTCGGCTACACGTTGCTTCGACGCAGAGCTGAAACGGACCACAAACTGCTTAGAAGGACTAATCCTGCAGCAAAATGGCGTGGAGCAGACCGCCTAATGCATATAAGCCTTTTGGTTTCATTAGGCGGCAGGGCTTGAGAAGTCATTTCATCATAATGGCGGGTAAAGGTCAAACAAAGTTGGAAGCAGCATATCCAAAATGACATAAATAGTGTTGACGGGGACGTTAAACCTCAATTCAAATAGACAAACAAGCAAACAATACAAAACCAATTTACGTTGCTAATGTTCACGTGACTATCTTTGACCGTGCAAACAGCATTGGTACGACATCCAGGTAACGGTTATTGGCGTGGAGCAGACCGGCGTGGAGCAGACCGCCTAATGCATATAAGCCTTTTGGTTTCATTAGGCGGCAGGGCTTGAGAAGTCATTTCATCATAATGGCGGGTAAAGGTCACACAAAGTTGGAAGCAGCATATCCAAAATGACATAAATAGTGTTGACGGGGACGTTAAACCTCAATTCAAATAGACAAACAAGCAAACAATACAAAACAAATTTACGTTGTTAATGTTCACGTGACTATCTTTGACCGTGCAAACAGCATTGGTACGACATCCAGGTAACGGTTATTTTCAACGGCGAGGTCAGAATGTTGTAGCTGTAAAATCGGGACTAGTCTAATATTTTGAGTTAGGCAAAACAGGCACTCGATGAAATATTTTGGTATTAACTAAATGTCATTTTCAAATGGATATTCGTGATAGTTTTCTTATTTATATTCCAAATATAGATTGTTGGTGCTCGTCAGGACCGTCACGTTTAGATGATAACTGTATTGAAAATGGTCATTTGGGAAGGTAAATCGGCGGTTTTACGGTCGTAAATTTCGTTTACGGTGACGCGTTAGCGGAGTCGTAAAACGGAATTTGCGACCGGAAAAAAAAAAACCGACGACTTACCTCCCCAAATGACAATTTTTAATAATTGCTGTCCCTATTCTAGTGTGTCGGTTGTTAAATTAAAAACACACAGTGAAATTCCGCCACCTAAAACTATGATAAATCATGGTTTTAAAAGCATATTTAGAAGGTTTGAGTTACATTTCTTTGTGTTTACTGTATCCAGTATGTTCTAATGGGACTGTTCAAAATTTGTCTTAATATAGGAATTTTACTGTAGTACTAGTTTGCCCAAGGCGGCAAACACTGAGCTGCGTAAAGGCTCTGTCACACAAAACTAGTTCTGAAAACGTTCTATCTCGTCCTAACAAAATCGTTAAACGGGCTGCGGTCGGGACAGAACGTGTATTTTATGCCTAATTATGTCCATCATTCGGTTCAAATACGTTCATAAACACTGTCCTCATTTCGTCCATAACGTCTTTATCCCGTCCGCAGTCCGTTTGTATCAAGCTCAGATCGGATAAAACTGTCCATTCATATCATGCGGGTGCCGTTTCCTTGCACTGAGCCCAAGCCCGTTTGTGGTCAGTTAAGATCAATTCGTAACTAGTTGTACTCCATTCCCAGTACGTTCACACCAATTGTAACTAGTTCGTAACTCGACCATCTTGTTCACAGTCAGTTCATCTCGTTTTGACTACGCCTTCATCTCCTCCCAAGTGCGTGCTGAACGTAATCGCAATCACGTCCTGGCCAGACGGCTTGATGATAACCCACCGCGTTCTTGTCAGTCCTAAGTTGTTTTCATCACTATAAGCTGTGCATATCAAGTCCACATCAATTGTTCGAGCACCGTTGCCATGGTTATGACCATTGCCTGTGTCTGGTCTTCGTAATCAGCATTCAGCCAATTGCATCCTTGATATCGCCATGCCTCCAAAATTGAGCGGAGCCAAAAAGACGAACGTTGTTTAAGAAAGCAACCACTACCTCCAGATCACCAAGTTACAGCTTCTTTGGGGCACAAACTCGCCGACTGCTTTCTATGTTTAATACTAAATAATGCCCGACTGCAAAACATGGTAACACGTTCTGCTTTGGAATCGAAGTTCGGCAGTTCCGTTCGCAGTACGATCATCTCGTTTTAAGTACGTCCATATAGTTCTAAGTACGTTGTCACTCCGTCTTGGAATGAACGGCATAGGCTTTTGAGTAGGGTCAAAGTTCTGGAGCACCCTTTCCGTCCAATCTCGTCCATGAAGTTCGCAAACAGATCGCAAACGGTTGCTACTACACCCACTCCGTTCGGATACAGTTCGAGTCTGTTTAGCGAGTGAGAACAAAGGTGTAAAACCAAACGCCATCAAAATATGCGACTGTCGGTCACGTAACGTCGCTATCCAATCAGACGTCGCGTTACATACACAGGGTTATGGGTCGAGTTACGACTACATTGTGCGGTCCTTTAGGCATGTGCTGAGCCATTCTGATGTTATCTAGACCTAGGACAGGAATGCCTCCCTGAGAATGCCTTATACCTTTGGAGAATTCTGAGCCAGATTTTTACACAGACCTATCAGCAAGAGTAAAACAAGAAAAAATATTTCCTGTTGGTGTGGTATGGAAAAATCATCATTTCTCAACTTTGTTTTTGAAGATGATGGATAAACCAAAAGTACTGGTAATTGCACCAATGCATGAAAATTATGCCGCGGTGATAGAGAGAAAAGTTGGCATAAATATGACTTTAAAATCGCTATATCAAAGGAGAGTTGGTTTTGACAGCGTTTCCATGACAACTGACGAAAAACCATCAAAACTTTGCAAGCACAGCCTGTCTGAAATATTTTTTTATCCATATGTTATGATATTTAGATTCTAATTGGACACGATTAATAAACTGCAATTTGAACATAACGTTAATATGTGTGTTAACCCGTTTTGTAACGGAAACCTCAAAACTGGTAACTGACAAACAGTTCAGGTTCAGATCAGACGCGGCGTCTGATCAGGGCCTACACTTTGTGCAAAAAATTCAGCCATTTTCCAAATAAAAATTGAAGAAAAACACAACCTGTCACCCGTAAATTTTGAAATGGACTCCTGCAAGATTCCATTTGGTACAAAAAGAGTTAAATGAACACTTTGCAAACCCAAACTTTATACAGTGGAAAAATGGTTTTTACATGGACATTATATAGATAAAGTAAAAATTATCATAGAGCCCACCTCTGTAACACAATCAATCTGTTTAAACAAGCCTGGACGGGCCTCCGTGGCCTAATGGGTTAGAACGCTGACTCCAAATCATACGGTATCTCAACGCTGTGGTTTGCGCCCCGCTCGAGGCACATTTGAGACTATAAGAATCTTATATGGGTGTCAGGGGTGGATGGAAAAATCCGTCCCGAGGGTCACTGTCCGGCAACACGAGGCTTGATAAAATAAATAAATAACCTGCATTCGGTTCCTCGAAAAGGTAAATAAATTAGAATTCGCCTATATTAAACAATCACCTGCCTAAAGCAAACACAGTTTCATTATATCCTTAGGTGCTTTCTTAACCCTTTACCACTCGGGGATTTTGTGAATTTCGCTGATTTTCACAGTGTTACACCTGACAGCAACTTCAACTAGCCATTGTTTCATAATGGATGGTCTGTTTTACAGCAAACTCGGTATGAATGTTCATTGGGCAGTAGCCTTTCAAATGCAACCTTTCATGACTGGATCTTTGTTGTCATGGTAAAAAGGGGGCATCTCAAAGTTGGCAAAAAGTGTGTTTTCACATGAATTTTTGACCACATTTTAATCTTCACAAAGCTGTCAAGGCAACAATTAAGGTGTCTGGCACTGGCCATTTTCACTGTTTGCAGCATGTTTTATCAGCATCAATTTTCAGGCATTTTTGACCCCAGACACCCTCAGATATAAATTGTAGCTGCCGGTTGGGCCATACACCCATAATTTTTCGGGATGTGAGGGAGGGCGTTGCCACCCCCCCCCCTTCTTCAATCCCCCCCCCCCCTTCTTCAATCCCCCCCCCAGAATATTTTTAGTGGGGAGGCGCGCGAAAAAACAGGTCACTTTTTTGCCCAACAAATCCTAAAGCAAACATAACTATCCAGGGGTTGAAATGCAGACTTTAGGTGCTTCTGGGGCTTAAAATGGTGGTGGTGGTGGTGGGGGAGGGGGGGGGGGGGGTTGCAGACACGTAAAAACACGTATCTGAGTGGGAAAGGGTTAAATTAACATATCCGTGTGATAAAATGATGTGTTTCATATTTCTAGAACATGTAGCACTTTCCAATATGCGGTTTATTTTTTTTGTTTTTGTTTTTTTTTTTTAAATATTTTCTTATTTCTAGTCCGGTTGTTTGTAAGAACCGTGAAGCGTGATAGCTCAGTGGTTAGTGCACTTGCCTCTGATGCTAGAGCCCCCCCCCCCCGCACCGGTTCGATCCCCGGCAGCAGCGATAAAATTTCGGTGGCCGAACACGCTCCATTGGCATCATTTGAAGGGATGAATGTCATTATGTACACCGTCCTTCGGATCGGGACGTTAACTGAAGCCCCCCCCCCCCCCCCCCCCGTGCAGGGAGAGTCATCCCCTGTGCTGGTTAAAGACCCCTACCGTAATTACATGATTACTGTGTAGGCTTTCATCCTGCAAACAATGTAGACCATCTGTGTCCCCTTCTGGAATTAATGCGAAATGGAAGAAAGAAGGAACCGCCTCATCTACGAGCACCCATAATATTTGCTTAAAAGCATACATAAGAGAAATAATGAAAACACCAGTTTTCTCTATATAAAGTGGGGTTTACAGGGGGTATTTATTACGCAGACTTGTTTCCATAATGGGAGTGTATTCTGAAATATAATAGTCAACAGACAGGATAGAAACAATCAAAGGTACGGGTCTATAGAAGTCACAGAAGTCTTGAAGGACCTCGATGACGGCGAAATATGTTCAGTGGAACCACCTCAACTCGGTGGCAATGTTCTTGTTTATTTATTTATTTATTTATTTATTTATTTATTTATTTATTTATTTATTTATTATCATTCTTATTATTTTTTATTGGGGATGTGTGTTGGGGTGGGGGGTCGGTGCGGGGTTGGTTTAACGATAGTTATAAGATTATATCACTTGTTTCGAGTCGAGTCAATTGTTAATCAGAGATGAGCGAAAACCGGGGTACCTGTTCTTCCGTTGCAGAGCTTGGTGCCTCACATATAACCCGAGCGAGGCTCTAACCCACAGGGTCTCGGGCAGACCCACAACCTATGCTGGGAGCATGAAATTATATATATGACACACAGAATCGTCCAGCTTTGGGTAGATCCATTACCAATTTAAGGGGAGGCTGGAATTGTTAATTTTTGTCGAGTTTAAAACAAATCTTTGATTCAAAGCAAACAATGGTACCCGGGTTAGATACCGCGTGCGAGTGGCTGACCTGACTCTACACCTTTTGCCAATGTCCTCAGCTTATATGGGTGTTATTATCGGAGTGTCATCAAAACAAGAGGTCCATAATGGCCCTGGGTCGCTCACCTGATCCTTATTAAACAGGGTGGAGTGGATGGGTTGACAGTGACCCAAGGATTATTCAAAAATCAGTCTACCTATTTAGGAGTAGAAGTCATTTTAAACATTGTTTTGTTTTAGTTTTGGTTGCTATCATGTTCAGTTGAGCGAAACGATTTTGCGCAATTTAGTCAGAGGGTCACCCATGGGACATTTCTTCCTAAAGATGAAGTCTTTCAAACGTTCCCTCCGACAATACAGAGCTGACTTGTATATCACAGTCTGGACACCTTGTGGACATAGAAGGTCAGGTCCTAGTGCACCCGACAGAGATGAACCGGCTCAGTCTAACATACAATGCCTTGTCTGTGATGACAAGTGTGGAGGGGGTAATCCTATGAGTTGGTGGTTACATTTGACAATACAGAGCTGACATGTATGTCACTATCTGGGCACCTTGTGGACTTTGAAGGTCAGGTTCTAGTGCACCAAACGAAAATTAACAGGCTCATTCTAACTTCAAGTGCTTTAAATCTATATAAATTAAACAGTTGGCTCCGGGCAGGTCCATTTTTGGTCACAGGACTATAATTTAAACAATCTTGGCAGGTGAAGCTTTATACCAAATATCAATGACTGGGACCTTCTGGTTTCGGACAAGAAGATTTTTAAATGTTTTCCCTATATATATATAAGTTTATGTAAAACCGGTGGGCCCCGGTGCGGCCCATTTTTGCACACTGGGCAATAATTTGAACGCTCTTGGTAGAGATCCCGTAGATGAAGCTTAATGCCAAATATCAAAGAACTGTGCCTTGTAGTTTCAGAGAAGAAGATTTTAAAACGTTTTCCATATATAAACCCATGTAAAACCTGTGGGCCCGGGGGCAGGGCCACCTTTTACCCCAAGGCTATAATATGAACAATCATGGTAGAAATCCACCAGATGAAGCTTCATACCAAATATCAAAGACTTGGGTCTTCTGGTTTCAGACAAGAAGATTTTTAAAGGCTTTCCCTATATAAATCTATGCAATACCGGTGGGTCCCGGGGCGTGGCCAAATTTTGGCCCCAGCACTATAATTTGAACAATCTTGGTAGGGGTCCACTAGATGCAGCTTCATACCAAATATCAATGACCGGAGCCTTGCGGTTTCAGAGAAGAAGATTTTTTTAAGTTTTCAGTAAAAAATCTATTTTTGCTAATGTGACCGAGATGTGCAACGGTCCGGAACCATTTGAACAACTGTGAAAGGGGGCCACCTAAGAACCATTCCTGTGAAGTTTGGTCAAAATCCGATCAGTGATTTAGGATGGGATGTCGTTTGAAGAAATTATTTATTTATTTATTCTTGCTTGTATAATAGTTGATTTAACGTTTTTTGGCTGTCGACAGTAGACTATACATGGCTTCTATCTGATTTATGTTCACATTAGTCATTCGATCTCATGAATATGTTATTTATTTATTTATTTATTTATTTATTTATTTATTTATTTATTTATATTGTTTTCGGCCCAACGCTGGCCCGCTGTTTCGTGCTGGCTGATTTCCATGTGTCGTAGTGCATTCTTACATATCTCAACAAACTATGTTTCCTCCGGACAGCGCATGTGGAATATGAAAGCCCTATCACTAACCAATCAAAAGGTATGGCCAATGTTCAAGTTTTTTAAAAAGAAGGTTAAGGTCATAAGGTAAAAAATTATGGCACCACTGGAAAGGTCTGTGACGATAAAAGCACATGTGAAATATGAAAGTCCAATCACGAACCAATCAAAAATTATGGCCAATGTTAAAGTTTTTTAAAAAGTAGGTCAATCGTCAAGGTCAAGGTCATAAGGTTAAACATTATGGTACCAATGGAAAAGTCTTGTGACAAGGAATGCACGTGTGAAATATGAATGATCTATCACTTACCAATCGAAAAGTATGACCAATATTAAAGTTTTTGAGAAATAGGTCAACCGTCAAGGTCAAGGTTACACGGTCAAAACTTATGGTATCACTGGAAAGGTCTTATGACATGAAATACACATGTGAAATATGAGCGCCCTATCACTTACCAATCGAACGTTATAGCCATGCAATGCTAAAGTTTTATATAAAAAAAGGTCAATGTCACAAGATAAAAAATTATGGTATCACTGGAAATGTCTTGTGACATAAAATACATATATGAAATATGAAAGCCCTATCACTAACAAATCGAAAGTTATGGCCAATGTTAAAGGTTTATTAAAGTATGTCAAACTTCAAGGTCAATGTCAAAAGGTAAAAATTGTGGTACCACTGGAAAGGCCTTGTGACAAGGTAAGTACATGTGAAATATGAAAGACATATCACTTACCAATACAAAGTTATGACCAATGTTAAAGTTTTATTAAAGTAGGTCAAACGTCAAGGTAAAGGTCAAACGGCAAAAAGTATTGCACCAATGGAAAGGTATTGCGACATGAAATGCTCATTGGAAATATGAAAGCCCTATCACTTACAAATCGAAAGTTATAACCAATGTTAAAGTTTAAAAAAAATAAGCCAAACGTCAAGGCCAATGACACAAGGTAAAAAAATATGGTACAACTGGAAATGTCTTGTGAAATATGAAAGCCTACCAGTTGGCATTCAAAAGTAATGCCCAATGTTAAAGCTTTTGAGGACAGACGAACAGACGAACCAACAGACAGACCAAAAACTTTATGCGCCTGCATCTTTGATTCCAGGGGCATACAAACGGTCTTTTTCTGATGGTGATATTTTGCTAAATACTTACCTTAACATTAGCTGTGCACATTAGGACCGCCTCATTTATTTCTTGGAATAGAAATAAGTAAAATAATGTATACCCCTGTAAACCGCAGTTTTCTCTATATAGTGTGGGGTTAAGAGGGTTAACCCTTTCAAAGAACATATTGTTCATTACACGGGTTTGTTAACCCTTCTCCTGCTAATCCCGGATATGCCTTATCTTTGAAACAATGTAGATCCAGATCAGATGGCTTCTGACGAAGCCATCTGATCAGGATCTACATTGTTTACCATTCAGATTGTGAATTTGTTGCAATAATTTGCATCAAGTAATCTGATTGGTTGATAATCAGTAGTGGGTGTGGCATATAAAAATATTCAGCAGGACAAGGGTTAATGTGAAATATGAGCTATCCCATCTGGATCAACACCAGCATTTATTGGCGGAGTTGTCATCTAAACTTTTTTTTCTATTTTAGCGCTGGCGCCATCTTGTTCATTGGGGCAAAACCGTTTTAGCTATTTAAGTTGATTGTAGTCTAAGCAACATTCCTGTGAAGTTTGAATTGAAATTGGACATAAGGTGTAAGAGTTGAAAGGTTTGTCCAATTTTGCTCTGGTGGTCACTTTTTTCCTTTGAGCGAAATTGTTTTAATTATTTTGGCGAAATAAGTTGGGCTGCATGATGCTTCCACGCAGAGCTGAAACTGACCACACATGGGTACTGGTAAACCCCTTAGAAAGTCTAAGCCTGCTCAGGCAAAGTAGGGCGAGTCGAACCATCCCTGCACATAACACCTATGGGTTTGTTTGGATGGCAGTGCTTGAGATGTCCTGTCATCTCAATGTCGGGTAAAAGTCCCACAAAATTGTAAGCAAAGTCTCCAATATGACCTAAATATTGTTGACGGGGACGTAAAATCTTAAATCATTAAAAAACAAAAAAAAAAAACAAAAAGAAAACAACAACAAAAAAAAAAACTCAGCAACATTTTTATGAAGATTGAGAAAATGGTCAAGTGGTATAGGAGTAGATGTTGCGTGAAGACTTGTGTTCTATTTTTAGCTCTGGTGGACGTCTTGTTTATGTTGGTGAAACGAGTTTAGCTGTTTTTGGTAGCGAGTCACCTGGACAACATTCTTGTGAAGTTTAAATGATATTGGCCCAAGGATTTAGGAGTTTTGTTTGTTTGTTTGATTTAAGGTTTAACGTCCCCGTCAACACAGTATATGGCTTCCAATTTTGTGGAACTTTTACCCGACATTGAGATGAAGTGACATCTCAAGCCCTGTCGCCCAATGAAACCAATAGGGTTTATAAGCATGAACGGTCCGACTCGCACCGCATTGTCTGGGCAAGCTTAGACCCTTAGATAGTGACTTGCGTTTAAAGCAAATTGTTGACGACACATGACGGACGACGGACATTGGCCGATCACAATAATTAACCATGAGCGCTCAGGTGAACCAAAAACAGAAGCCGCTTGAAGAACGAAAATAGAAATGCCTTCAAGAAATGAGAAAGATAATTTAAATCAACCGTATACTCCTCACCAAGAAAATCCGCCTGAAGATGTACATAAATGGCAAGAAAGTCCCGAAAAGTGAAATCTGCCATTTGCGGCTCCTCGCCAAGACAACCGTTTGTAGAACGAAACCATACAGCCTTCGATCTCGGATGCAGGAGATTTCCCTGTATGGGTCTCCGAGCGAAACCTTGTCCAGTTTTACTTGACTTAGTCGCCGAACGATAACTTGCTCAGTTTTACTAGACTAAGTCCCCGAGCGAAATCTTGCTAAAGTTTACTAGACAAAGTCACTGATCAAATATTCTTGCAAATGCAGGGCTAACGAGTCTCCCAACTTCAAGCCAAGGTAAAATTGATAAGACGTAAGCCTTGACTGTAAAAGGGGAGACAGAAAAAAGAAAATAAAAGTATGAGACTTCGCTGAGCGCGCATGCTCGGGACCCTTTCTCGCTTGTCCCTGCTCAGATATATATGTTAACGTGTTGTTTGTGTTTGACTCTTTTCAGTCGAGTATCAGTGGCTAAAGATGGTTGTCTTTTTTTTCGTGGCATTACTTTTCCCATTATGATAACACAACCGTGTGCTATATATCTCTTATTTCTAGACCAAGCATGTTTTTCATATGAAAATGTTTGGTATCTTTCTTATTTCAAGATCAAATATATTTTGTGGGTGCTCGTTAGATTCGGTAGAGTGCCTTTCGCACGCTTTCTACAAGCGGACGATATGGTCATATACGCCACAGTTATGCTTGTGTTACAGTTGAATTCACACAATCGGGTGACTTGGTTTACCTTTTTGTTAATGGAATATTCCTAAGGCAGGTACAAACGATAGCTGCGCCTAGTCAATCTTATCTGCGACTACTATAGTTTATCGACGACCTTTGAGAGTTCATAGTTTAAGCGTGACAAAACCATTCCATGTTTTAGGGGAAGCAGGTTTCGGATATCGTTTTCAATATATACATTTTAAAAATATAAATACGTTTTTGACAACGGCATTATGTAGAAGTCATTGCCAGATGGTCAATGTGATGTACTACGAATGTCACAAAATCTATATCGCCCAACGTAAAATCCCATCTAAAGGCGTTTTACCTAAAACACGGACGAGTCCAAAATTAAAAGTGCAGTCAAGTCTCACTGCATTTTGAAAGACTATATACGACCACATGGCTATACTGGCGCTTAAGGTTATGTTGCCATCCTTGAAAAACGTGTGTTTCTATTGAAATTCTTTGAATTTCTTCGGCAATGAAGTCCGATTTAAGTGGAATGGGAACAACTGGCAGGTTTTTCGGCCAGTTTTCAAAGGGAGACAACTTTCGGGACTTTCTGTCCGCTTTTCTATAAGCCCTGTCCCACTCAAAAAGGGGTCTACTCTTAAAAGAAAGAATTTGCTCCTCAGGAGCAAATACTTTCCTTTAAGAGTTGACCCCTATTGGCATGCGAGACAAAAATACTTTTGCAGGCGATGCCTCCCCTGAAGAGGTTCCCATTCCCCTTAAAAACGTTAAAGAACAAAACGAAGCTCACATTCGTGTTTATTTCATATGAAATTTATGACCACTCGCCTTAAGCTCGTTTCATAACTTGTATATGCAATGACCACTCGTGTAAGATCCTCTTTTTAAGATATAGATGAAATAATTGTTATCCTGCTGAATAAATAAAATTAGCCACACTCATTGCTAACCAGCAACCAATCAAATTACGGATTTGCTGTCTATATAATACTATCCATTCACAAGCTGCATGACAAACAGTGTAGATCCTGATCAGATGGCTTCTCCAGAAGCCATCTGATCTGGAACTACACTGCTCAAGCCTACTGATCTGGATCTACACTGTTGAAGCCATCTGATCTGGATCTGCAACGATAGGGTTTGTCGTGTTCAACAGGATAAGGGTTAATCTTTTATAAAAGGATTGAAAAGATGAACAAATGTTTTAGATACAAATAATAAAACACTTTTATTTCATATAGACTGTGCAAATCAGTGCTGTCATGCGATAAATTACCGTCAAGGCAGATAACTCTTTAAAAATATATGATCTCCCCTATCTAATGGGACTACTCTTAAAGGAAAGATTTTGTTCCTCGGTTTACCCTTAAGGGAAATACTTTGCTCCTGCTCCTCGGTTTACTCTTTCCTTTAAGGGTAGACCCCTTTTCGTAGGGACTTAATGTATAAGAAGGCAAACAGGAAGTTCCGAAAGTTATCCCCTTGTAAACAATATGGCAGAAAATATGGCAGGTGTGTACATTCCCATTAAAACACATACATGACATAGAGGATCTTACATAAGTGTTCATGTATTATTGAATTTATTATACATGTTGAGGAAAAGGGATAACAATGCGAGGCTACGCCGAGCATTTAATCCCGTTTCTTCAACGAGTTTAATAAATTCAATAATACAGGAGCACGAATGCAAGATTCTCTTTATCATATGGTATTTAAAACGCATTTTATTCCTGATTGTTTAACAAAAATGTCAATATTCCGCCATTAGTAAATACTTAAATGTTCTGCGGCGTCTGATCTCGGTGTACACGTTTGCCCCTCCACACCCTCCACACATACCCCCAAATGGGCCACAGGCATATAAGAGAGAAAGAGAGTAAAGAGGCAGGCCTAACAGTGCAACGTCAACAGCTCAAACACCAATGACTCTTACGGTATGTCAGATTCGACTCGTTTTTGAGCCTCTGTGGAATTTTTTACACAGCTCTAGATAAGAAATAATTAGGGATGATTTAGGAATATATTCTTATTCTATCCGGAAACGTATGCTGTGTGTACTCAGTACAAAACAACATAGTTTATTAAATAGTACATCTATATTTGGATAACATATATCTTCCTGCTTTTTAAGCCTCCAGGTTCTCGCTACAATATTGTTCTTGGAGTCTATTACTGTCCCGAAAATGACACCAGGTGGCCATACGAATATGGAATTTTGAATTTCGCGCGAAGATCGCTCCGAACATGGTCAACAGCCAATCTCTAGCCGAAGCAAGAACGATGCATGCCGAAGGTCACACGATGGCATCCGAACCACACACGAAGGCAACACGAAGATGTGGTTTTTTTATCCCGAAGTTTGCCCGCAGGCCAAACGAAGGCCACACGACGGCTTCACGACGTCGTATTGAGAGTACGATGCGTTCGAACTAGGTCCCGAAGACGACACGCGACCTCCCGATGTTATAAAACCTTCGGCCGACCTTTTGAAATTCATTTGATGATCGGACAGTACACAGTACATTTCAACTCTCTTAAATTTGATTCAACTTAAATCCAATTTAAAATTCCACCCAAAGTGAAGACCACTTTTTCAGAGAGACTTGGTTTATAGGACAATAAGATCTGCTCATCTTGTTCTCTAAAATGCATCAAAAGAAGCAATGCTGCTGCCCTTTTTTTCCTGGTTGTCTCATCATCAAAGTATGCCATTCTGCAGGAACGGAATTGTGAATAATTATGACTGAAGCTTTGGGAGTTACACAAGCCTATGCTCTGCAGAGTTCCTCATCAGGACTGACTGAGGAAGATGCTCTGAGGTTGGCCTTTTATATGTCTACGTTACCATGACACATGGGTATCGCTTGAGCTACTCAAATTCAGCTGTCTTCGTTGACACCGTGGCCAATCTCAATGTCATTGTACTATAATACGATGGCTACACGACGTCAATGCGAGTGGTTCACGTAGTCGTATTGCCTTCCTAAGACAATCGGATGACTTCTTGTTTCCCTCGTATTGTCTTCGTGAGGCGTAAAATGACTCAGAGGACCGATTATCACACGAAGAAAAGACGAAGATGACACGATTTGACAAGATGCCCTCACGATGGCCTTACGAAGGGCAAGATGGACAAACGAATTCAACACGAAAATGAACCTTCGCAAGGTCTTCCGGCAATTTTTTGGCATGCCAAAGATTTTGCCGCCGCTCACGAAGTTGCTGCCGGAGCCTCAAAAAATCCACCGGCGATCATACGATGGCTTAAGATGTCCTCACGAATGGCACGATGTTTTCACGATCAGAGCCGAATTAGAACATATCTCTTTATCGTGTTTCCATCTGGTGTCAATTTCGGGACAGTGTGACGCCTGCATAACTCTGTGAACACCCCTTTGGATCTTTTCTGCGACTGCACATGTTTTTTCTACTCAAGAAAACTGACGTATGGTTAGTTATACTTCTAAATAAAGAGAACACAAAATGCCAAGAAACAAATTTTCTTATTTGTGTTTTTATTTTTCTACAGAAGTTTGTTACATTCGCTCCCAACTTGCGCCTTAATGCGACACTTTTGGGAACCCCAGAAAACATGCAGATGGACGGAGAGTTGAATCAATGGAAACCCATGATATAGTGCATTATTTTTCCTTTTTACGTGTAGGTAGGATGCGTATTTAAGGTATGTTGCTTCACGCAAAGTTCTAGGCTTTCTTTTTTGAAGTCTCTGTCCTGTCCGTTGACTTTTAGCTGCGTTTGGTACATGTACACTAACACTTAAACACCAATCAAAATTGTAGTGTAGACAGTACAGTCGAACTTCAATGGCTCGAACACCTTTGGGACCATGAAAATCTGTTCGAGACTGGGGCAGTTCGCGCCACTGAGGGCTAATGCCAGGAGGCATAACGACATACTTTAGGACAATTTTTTCTGTGTTCTATAATGAAAAATGTATGCTGTGTGTACTCATTAGAATCGCCTCATCGAGGCGATTCTAATGAGTACCCACAGCATACATTTGCAAGATAAAAGACGAAAATATCCTAATTTTTACTCTCCCTATTTCTTACGTACAGAAATTCCCTAGGGACTCAAGAACGGGTTCGACTCAGCCATGGTAAACGAGCCATCGGTGTTCGAGCCATCGAAGTTCTACTGTTTATATATATATATATTTTTTTTCAAAGAAAATCTTGACATTTCATGCCTGAATTCCTCTGAAAAATAGTAAAGAAAGGTTTGAAAATGACGTGTACTACACCCGTAATTGACAGTTTAACGGTTAGCCTGTGCAACATGCATTCTCATTACGATAACAAACCCGTGTGATATAGTGCATTTTTTCATATCTCCAAAATGGCTGCTTTTCCGATTAAAATTTGTGATATTTTTCTTACTTAAATTCCAAACATAGGTTGTGGGTGCTCGTTAGAACCGCCTCATTGAGGCGGTTCTAACGAGTACCCACAACCTATGTCTCAGAACAGTAATAAGAATAATA